>NTHP01000315.1:192533-275818 GCA_003416845.1 Oplegnathus fasciatus | reverse complement strand
GTAAGACACCCTAAAGTTTAAAAAAAAAAAAAAATCCAAAATCCCACCAACAGCAAGCCACAACCCTCAAATTATACTTCTTTGAAAATCTTATCACCTGCCGCTTTCTATTCACCCACCCCTCTATCCATCTATCTCCACCCATCCATTGTTCCTGTATTTGTGCTGTCAGAAAATCATATGTTATTTTAGAGTAGAGTAGCACTGAAGGTGGCAAACATACACATACTGTATGTTCACAAAAATATACGCATGCACAGGTGTGTGAAAGCGTAATGACAAACAGGTTCATACATACACATGCAAACACACTCTACTCTGACTGATAGACAGGAGAAAATAAAAACAGCAAGTGTGAGGGAACTACACAGAAGAAAAAAATGAAAAAGAGGAGAGCAGAAGACAGGAGAGAAGAGAAGACGAAACAAGGTGCAGAAAGAGCCAAAGTGGGATCATAGAGAGATGCGAGATAGAAACTGAAAAATGAAACTTTCTTGTTAGCTATAATTTGTTAGTTTTCTTTTAGTTAGGATTTAATTCAATAACTTAATTTAAAGAAGTACTCAATAACTTGTTAAATGTAATCAATGACTAGAGACTGCTTGTGTTAGAAGATTTTAGACAGTAGACATGCATAACAGTGACAAAAAAATGCAATGCAGCTTCTTTGGGGCCTGACCTTTGGGGGACCAGAGAACCAGAAAGTCCAAAATGGAGAAAGTTATTGTAACTTATTAGTGGGGCTTATTCGACTATTCGGATATTCCTTCGTTGTGTAGGTATTCGGTTTTCAATTTTGGAATTCGGATATTCGTTGTTTTTATTTTAAGGTGTGTTGATTGAGTAACGAGGTCAACTCATGCATTGAGTAACATGTGTTACCGGCCAAGCCTTCCCCTTTACGGAAGGTGGCCTTGTGGGTGACGTATGCATGTGACGTAATCTGGCAGGTTTGTTATGGGGAGTGAGTCTCTCCGGTGTGCGTAGAAACAGTACCTGTAGCCAGTGTTTCCAATATATAGGCTCTATTTTGGCGGCCCACCCAGGTAGATTAAGACCCGCCCAGGTAGATAAAATCCGAATTCCAATTTTGTTCAATCAAGATCCTCAATTGTCATTTCATAATGCACACAGACCAGCAGCACCCCCATCCCCCTTCTTAAGATGATGTGCGTCAGGCGTGCGTGACACAACGATTCATTTGGTAGGCGATTGTTTTTCCCTACGCTGATATTGAGGGGATTTTTACATTTTTTGTATTGTATTTTGGTATTGAAATATATGTGGAAATAGACTGTCAATACTTAATTAATGTCCCTGGTGCACAGTTTGATTTCCAACAGTGAACATATTCACAGATTTTTCTTGAAACCTTTTACAACTGAAAAAATATGAAGATTTTAGTGATTCATAAATACTGGATCAATACGTAAAATAGACAGAGACAGACAAACAGAAGTAGGAAAATATGTATGCAGGATACAGAGAGATGGTAGAAAAAATAAGAGGGACTGATGGAGGGATATGGAATGGGTAAGCAAGTGGGAGGAAAGGATGGAATTATTTGGATGGACAGGCAGAAGGGGAGCATGAAACCGGGAGACATGCTGAAGACAGAGAAGAGAAGAAAGAAGAAAATAAATATAAAGGAAGGAAGGGAGCAAGGAAGGCTTCACTTTACTTTCAATTCAATCAAATCAAAGAAGATTTATTTTTTCTCCAGACACTGCAATTTAGAGACATGTTATTTAATCCAATTGTGAAGGATTTAATTGTAATAGAAATTACTGAGAATAATCAGCAAAGTAATTGTAGTTTCAACTTTTTTTAAGTGACCCTCAGCAAGAGGCGAGTGGGGAAATAAAACACTGTGAGGGTTAGAAAGCAGTGGGATGGATGGATGGAATGCACAAAAGAGCAGAAGCTTGAGGTTTACGATGAAGCTTACCATCACCTCTATCTCATCTGCTGACTGGAGAGGTTGGGAAATAAAGTAGAAAGAGAAAGAGCAGAAGAGGTAGAGAAACAAAGCAGGATAAGAAAAGAAAGACCAAGGAGGAGGGAGAGAGAAGCACAAATAGTAAGAAAATACAGCTCAACACCAGACAAAGTGTTTGGGTTTGGGCTGTTCAATGATTATCTTAATTGCTGTTAAAATAAACATGCTGCAATTAACTACAATTAATGACATTATTGATCAGATGAAACTCAAAGAAAAAAATACAATGCTATTATGTTCATCTCTTACAAAATGTATTTATTATCACAAGGAATTCTGTAATCAATGTATAAGGAAACAATGTCTCCCAATAGGTTTCTCAAACTTTTATGATTCTGTTTCTGTTGAACACAGGAATTACAGAACTGTAAAATTGTACAATTAATCCAATTAGAACATTTGTTTGTATTTTATTTTCAAGACCCTTGAGTGACTAATGTCCAAATGGATTATATGGAAATGATATTGTAATGAACTCTTATATTATTTATTTTTCTATTAAGCTCTGCAACCACACACCCAGCGGCAGTGCACATTTACATGTTACTCATGTTCTGATGTGGGGTTTTTTTCACAAAAAAGTTCAATTGTTCAACCTTGTTAGAAATTCTTAAAAATACATTTACTCCTTCTCCCTGGATGAAAAATTCAGAATATATGAATATGCAAATATTTTCCATTCCAAAAGCTGAACTGCTGAGTAAGATGTCTCCTACTTCATTGAAAAATTAATTCTGAATGTACAGTATGCGCACTGGAGGCTTCAAGTTTCCACATCACAATTGTGTAAATTGCATATACCGGACCACGATTGGCTTTCAAACTAGCTGTGGTTTCACAGCTCATACATACACATCTAAAACTCAGAGTTAAGATGAGCACAGAGAAACTTTCCTCCTTAGAAAAAGATGAATGTAAAAACAGCTTTTTAGTGTCAAACTGCACGTACATCATTCTGCATAGTGAAGTTCAAACATATACAAATGAAATAACAATAAGCACATTTTTGACAGGACATTATCAATGTGTCAGTCTAATCTGTGACCCTATCTGTATATCAAATGACCCCACATCAGGTCCCAAACCCAAGGTGGATAAACTCACACTCCCCACAACTATCACAACACCAGCATTTTATTGCTTTTTTTCTGGGCTTCAGATCTATTAAGTGCATGAATAACTTTTATAACTCACTTACAAAAAAGCTATACTAATTAATATAATTAATGTAAATTCTTGGCTGTGAAGTGGTAAGCTAAAGGCATATTTATAATATGAATTTCCTACTGTATTCTAAAACAACACAGTGACAGTCACTCTTCACCTACGTTTTGAACTGCCCATATGCAATAAAAGCTCTAGGTTAATAGATTTTCTGACTCAATCCTCACTGGTCAAACATGGCTTTTGATTAGGATGGGCATTTCAAGCAAAACTATTATTTGATATTCACTGGGAACTATTGGGACGAATCTTCGAAGATCACCCCCCCTGCCGCTTGCACGCACACACACACTGGAGGAACATGTGTATTGACCTCCAGTAAGCCATAATGATACCGATAATGATACTGAATATGTCTAAATTCTCAACACGTTCTCACTCCCAACTCGTCATATATGGACGCTTGGTCAGGCACGTTGAAAAATGACGCTAAAGGGGTACCTGGTTGTTAAAAAGTGACGCCAAGACGTCCTGACGGAGACGGGAGCACAGGGTGTTTACAATAAGTCCTGCTGTGGAAAACACCCTCTCTGATGGAACAGACATTGCGGGAACACACAAGTATGCCCTTGCTGATTTTGCCAGTCGGGATATTGATGTAGAGGGATGTGCACTTGTCCTGGCAGTACTGGTTTGGTTCAGTAGTTGTGCCTGTTGTTTCTCGTTTTCTTGTTTTGTTTCACAAGGCAAAATATACTTTTAAAACAAAACGACAGTCGCACAAACTATTCGATTTTCTATCATTTAATGACTATTTGCAAATTCGAAAATCTCTTTGCAGTCTTTGCAATCTGTACAGCATACAACATCCTCTATCCTTGGACCCTCGATTTGGAAAAAGACTCCCAATTTGGAAAATATTAATCAATATTTATAAAGCACTATAGTCCCAGGTCTGAGTAACAGTACTGTGGCACTGAAAAACAGCATCAGTACAGAAAGGAGAGTCTACATGCACACATGCACACGCACACACAGAGGGAGGAGGATTCATCATAATTATCAGGGCTGCTGAACGCCCAGTCAAATCAGAGCCAGTCGTCTGTGTTTCACAAACAGACCTTAACTGAAGAAAGACAAAGAGTGAGAGGGCTTCTGATGTGAGAGATACTTTCACTGTCGGTTGTAAGCTGCAGCTGGTGCATTTTAATGCAGGTGAAAGGAGGGACTGAAATTGTTCAT
The DNA here is from genome assembly GCA_003416845.1 of Oplegnathus fasciatus. NCBI lineage: Eukaryota > Metazoa > Chordata > Actinopteri > Centrarchiformes > Oplegnathidae > Oplegnathus > Oplegnathus fasciatus. Next base: position 271,413 of record NTHP01000315.1, on the reverse strand, counting down.
ATGTTCATTTTATATGTTAGACGAGAATCTGTTTGGCGGGGATTAAGCAGAAACAGAATGGATTTAATTAAAAAAACGCAGCTCTCCTTCCTATCTGTGTCTCTCTGTGTTGGTCCTGTTTTAATTTGCAGTCAGAAAAGAAACTGCAAGTGAATCAGATGACTCCTCTGGTGTCCCTCCAGGGACCTGCAAGTCTATGGTAGATAACAGCCAGCCAGGCGTGACTTTACACACACACCACACATCCACACACACACACAGAGGATGGCTGAAACATGGCTACATGCTCATGTTTGTTTAATCTGTCTCTCTGTTGGGATACCTGGCATTGTCTATTTGTGTCTGTCAATTAATTTATTCTGTCTTTTTTGTTTGTACTAATGTGTGTCAGTGAGATCATCTATAATTCTGCTTTCCTGCTTTGAACCATGTTTAGACAAACATCAGCACTATGAGAAAAACAAAACAAAACAGTCCCCTCATTTATTTCCATGAAGCAGAAAACTGCTGGAGCAGAGGGCTCCAGCAAGATAAACACAGGGGCAAAAAGCTGACGTTGGTTCAGCTCTTGTAACAACGCAACCTCATCCTGCACACTGTGTTGGCCAGTCAAATGCATGCAAGCAAACGTTCTTAGTAGATTACTGTGTAACGTGAATAGATAATTCTATCGTTTACCTCATGATTGTCACGACAGACCATAAAATGACTGATGTCATAACTTCACAGAGTTGTAAAATCCTTATTATGAATAATATGAATCTGATAAGCCATAGCTTCTTGAAAACTACTTTGATATGGCTAAATGTGCTATGGGGTAACCTTAACGATGCTTGGTGCGGAACAATATTTTTTTTTCGATATCTAATTTTGAGAAATATAAACAGGATTTTATTTATTTTATTTTCAGCCATGCTGGCAAAAATAAAGGTAGCTTTAAAAAGACCATTAAGATCACAATAGACAAACTATATCAAAAGACTGACTTGTTCAGATCTCACAGATACTTTTGCACTTGTAAGGAGAGACTTACAATGTTTACTTTTTATACTTATTAACAATTACTGCTTGTTATCTAATCAGTCTCCTCTCGCACTTTTCAAAATTTCTCTAAAACTATCAAAAATAGCTCAGATGAAAACAATATAAGAGATAAAAACTCATCTGGTTGAGAAGAAGAAAATAGAAGGAAAGACAGAAAATACAAGAGACAAGAGGAAGATCAAATACATAAGTGCAGAAAACAACAACAACAAAAAAACTTTAGTTATTAAGAAGGTGCATAATTGAATATGGCAGCTGCTAGCCATGAGCTAAACAGGAGATTAGTTTACAAACGTATTATCGTACATTCTTCCTGCTTCAGGCACCTTCTGCCTATGAATCAATTCAGTACACAGCTAGAGGTGTGAAGCATCTATTTAGAAGCTAAAGACAGAGAAAAAAATGGGTAAATGTGTGAGACAGAGAAAGCAAGCAGGAGGGAAAGATTAGCTGAAAACGATGAGGGAAAAGGAGAGACAGGTTTAATAGTTAACAAAAAATGACAAAGTGAGACAAAACAAAATAACAGCAAGAATGAGTGAGCAAGCAGGAACAAGATGATGAAATCCTCTGTTGTGGAAACATCACACAAAAAAACCCAAAATCTAGCAGAGAGGTTTTGGCAGTTCCCATTGTTTGCAATGCAATTTTGCTTGTTAGCTGGAGCTACTTTTTTATAATCTTAAATAACTGACAACATGACTAACAGTTGGAAAGCTCCAATAGCAGTGCCATGGAGCTGAAGTTAAACATGCACACCAAATGGACCAAAGGAGTCTGAACCAGGCAAACAACCAAAATAGCCACCAACGAATAGGCACTGCCAACCTTAGAGGCTAACACCCCATCTAGTGGGGCTAAAAATGTTGATCAGGGTAAAAATACTCAGAGCACCGGAGCATGTTTTTAGTAGGTGGAGCCAGAGGAGCATGATTTTTTTTCACAGATTATCTGTCTCATGTACTACTGTCAGGACATAGTGACAGTATTAGCAAATATGACTAAAAGTTATTTTTATACCGGTTACCTACTACAACTTTAAAAGACACATAAGTTATGACATCAGAAAATGTTCCCAAATCACAGTAAAATCACTTTGGGTATTGTCATATCATATCTCCCAGGAGATCAATAGAGCAGGATCAGTCTCTAGACAGTCACTGCATCATCTCTGCTGGTTCAAATGTTCGAGCTGTACAACATTACAGCACATGTAAATTCTCTCCCCATCATACCAATAGATCCCAAACGTCCGCCTAAAATAAGGCACAGCTTTTTTAATATGCTGATGACTCACTCTGTATTGAGACATGTTATTAAAATGATGTGAAAGAATAATAATATAAAAATAATGTTTTTTGGGCCACAGGGGATTTTTTCACTGTAGTACCGCAAGGAGTCACTCGGACAAATTGGCAGCAAGACTGAGTGGCAGTGCCATATCCAGCATCTTCATGGATTCATGAGTCCAACCCTAACCATAACCCTAAGAAACAATGTATCATTTCCTGCTTTGGTCTAGACCAAGGCAACTGACCCTACAATCACAGTGTCCCAAAAGGGTTAGAAAAAAAAAACACACAAAAAAGACAAATTGTGCCCATGGCAATGAGAACCAAAAACTGTGACGTAACAAGAGGTTGCGTCAAATGTCAGTTTCAGTATTTTTTTTACTTATTCCTTGGTCAGATGGTTCTTATTTAAATTAAAAATGTGCTCATTTTAAGACTATATTATTTGGGCAAAGCTTGTGTTAAGACAACATTTAACATTTGAGAATAATAAATGGAGGCAAAAATTAGCAAAGTCCAAACCAAAAATACAAATATCAGACATCAAAAACCCCCACTATGCAAACTCAGTTTAAGAACATAATTTTGTACAGTGCTACAGCTCTGCTCTGCAACAGCCATACCGTACTGTAGGTTTTGAGGCTGAGCTGTAGGGACAGCAGATGGCGGCTGGCCAAGCTGTTAGTCACTGTGTCTGCCGGGTCAATGCCACAGTGATATCAGCTATGGGGGGCCGACTCCCTGATCCAGTACAGAAGGAACACATGACGAGAGCATCTGAGGGCAGCACACCAATGTTAACAGTCCAGTGGATCATCAACACAACACATGGGCATGGAACACTAGTGTTTGGGCTTGTAAGTATGCCTGGGACGGACACGTACAAACATACAGTACACTCGCAAATCTCACTCTTCCCCTGTAGGCAGTGTGTGTGCTGTGTTGCCATCTGATAGCAGCAGCAGAAGTTTTCTCCTATTCCCTCTTTCTCCTTCTCTCTTTATTTACTCCGCTGCGTTTATTAACACATAGCTCCCAGCGAGGCAATAAATTAGCACTCAATAATAATCTGACTGATAATTACAGCCAGGCAACTACGCAGAGGAAGAAGTAGGACAATATGGGCCACTGGCTCTTCTGCTCTTCCTCCTCCTCCTCCTCCTCCTCCTCCTCCTCTATCTATAGTTTTACTCCTTTTTACTCTGACTGCTCCCTCTTTCATGCAACACTCCCTCTTTAACATTTTCATTTGTTAGTTATACAGTACTTTCTAAAGTAATCAAGAGATGTGGTCTACTGTAGTTCAGTGGGGTCAAGCAAATCAGCAGTACTAAAAAGAGGCAGTTAATTTTGACTAGAAACATACTGTATTTTAAATGTGCGTGCATATGTACTACCAGCGGGGGCATCTGTTAAAAGCATGTGCAATATATAATTTGTGATGGGTTTTTTTTTGCTTGTTATTAAATTATACTAGGAACTTTTTGCAGCCTCTTACATTTTTAACAAGATCTTAATCATTACATCGGCTGATTTAGCAAGAGATATCAGATGTGGATCCCCACAGTGATCAGACCTATTCCCTTTGTTTTGATGTGTGTTAATGTGTCTGTGATGTTGGTGCAATGCCCTGGTACTACATAGGCTTGAGTCCCAAAATACATCTCGTCTTTAAGTGTGGCCTGTATACCTGCATATGGAATTCACCTATCAATGATATTATTACTTACACCTGTCTTTTCCAACTGTGACATGTTGAAATGCCTGCTCAAGCTTCCAGCTTTACCGTCTTCTTGTCTACTTACGGCTGTCACGACTGATGTTCAAGATCAGGTCAAGCTGGTTGCAATGGACAGTCAGATAATCATTATTGTCAGTGAGAGTTAGAGACTTAGGGAACAGATCAAGATGTTTAGACTTCCAGTTCAAGTTAGCCAGGAAGTGTTGAGAATACTGATTTTGTAATAATAAAATGTGTGTCCCAGTCGAGTGGGGAACATTGTGACACCTTTCGATTGTCCAAGCTGTATCACATTATCACAGTTTAAAAACTATATTTAGCATGATGGCACAGTATTACCCCTTAACTACTTCAGTGAGCTATAGCGTACTCATCTCTTTTGTGAAAATAGGACTTTCTGTCAATTACAGACCACTCTAAGTGTGCCAGAGACTAGCCGAGTTCGCAGCAACATTGCTGTTAATAAATGTAGATAAAAGCCATCTACTCTGATGTCTGTTCTTTTTTTTTTAGAGCACCAAGATTTACCTGATTATCTGCCAGTGCAGTGTGGGGAGCTGGCTTTTGAGCACACAGTCAGCATAATAGCTTTACATGCAGAACCATGTCAGTTCCTGCAGATTACAATTACTGATACAACTGCAGGCTTATCTGTACCTCACCAACTCCTTCACTCATCCCTTTCCCTCTATTTCCTTCAATGCTCCTGCCATTCCTTCCTCCTGCCATTTCCCCATCTCCTTTGCACCCTCATTTCCCAACATTCCCTCTCCTTCTCTCTCTTTTACTTTTCACCCCTCTATTTCATTACATCTTCTCCCTTCCCCTTCACTCTTACTTCCTTCCCCTTTATTCCTCATTTTTTCTTCCCAAACAGTGTGACAAGCTCTGTGATTACCTGTGTGTGAGTTCATATGTCTATGTGAATAAATGTGTTTATACAGTACATGTATCCATACACAATTAAAGCATATGTGCGCTTTGTATTCATACGGTAATATTTGAATTGCTTGAAGGATGTAAATCCATTGAAATTCAAGACAAAACCTGCACACTAAGCAAAGCAACTCACTTAACCTGTTTTTCACTCATCTAAATGGCATAATAGCAGTGAGTTAACATATGTCTGACTAAATAAGCAGTCAGAGGAGTACATGATAAAACATCAAGCAATTCACAAGCTCATATGTACTGCTATAATGAAGCATGCCCCCATCTGCCTCAGTCTGTTTCTCTCCTATGTGTGTGTGTGTGTGTAAGTGTGTGCATGAACACAGCTGTTTCTCTCACACCCGTAACCAAAGTCTGAATGAGTTTCCTGAGTGTGTAAGAGAGAGACAACACTGTCACTCCATCAGCAGAGAATCTCCAGCTGATTACATGGGTTTAGGTATAAACAAGAGAGGCAGGTTTTTCCAATCAGAGCCAACATCTGGCTCATTCCAGCAGCTGCTTGACAAACAGATAGATAGACAAGAGGGATTCCAGCGCTATCTTGCTCTGGAGTGGTGCTGCTGCCTCAGAATACCATCAGGGAATGAAACACTAGGAATTTAGCATAACGTCTGGCCCTATGGTCTTTGCTGTAAAGTAGTGGAGGTATTGTTAAGGACAGTATTCCTGAGACGTGGTGGGTATTCTGTGCTAGTGCTTTTGATATGTAGCCTAGTACTTCAACATCAATACCGTAGATATGTACACATAAAAAACTTGTAACAAGCACATACTGTGTACAGTTGCATAACATATTTTTAACAATGATATTATTAGGGTATGTGAACATTTGTAACTTACATTTTCAAAATAATACTGCTGTACCTTTTATTAAATATACATCCTTAACCTCTTCAACCCTGCAAGACCCATTGAGGGAATACATGAGTGCAAATGTTTAAACCCACTGACACTTAAGTTGTAGCAAAGGTTCCAAGGTTTCAGGAAATTTAGATACTCTGAAAAAAGGCCTGAGACCAAAACTGCATCTCCACAGCTACAATACCTGCAAGTACTCATTATTAAACCAAATATAGGAAAATAATAAAATAAAATAATGAAATAACCCTGATAACGTCATACGATGTCATCTGGATTATCTTGGTTTGGGCTTGAGACTCAAAATTTTTTGTGGAATTTGAAAGATGCGGGCGTTTACCAGGCAGGCAGGGTCTAATGGAAGACGCCATAGGATACAGTGTTTCTGGAGCTTCACCCACACTCGGGACTAAAAGTTGGAATATTTTGGCCTCTGCTGCTTCAATTTGTGTCCCCCATGAGTTTCCCAACTTTACCGAAGTACAATGTTAAAACACTGGAGTACCCCTTTAAAAAATATTGGAATATACTGTATGTATTTCACTGACTAATAGACAGTAATTTGCCTGTTCCTCAGTGAAACAGCTTTGGTTAGTCAGCATGAACATCTTCCACATTGGGGTTTCCCGCAGCATTAAATAGCGGAGGAACTTCTTAAATAAAGAGCAACTCCATTAAATCAGAAGAAATTATTAAATTTTTATGAAATATAACATTAGGCTTATACAGTTCCAGGAAAAACGAGCAGCGGTGCTACATTACACAGCAAAGGCCATGATTTTAATAAGTGAAGCAATTGTTTAAACCGTCTTCTAGTGACTATATTGATAACAAGATAAGATGCGTCAGAAGCAGCACATCGCAATGTTGGGAAAAAGCAACCTTCTGAGTTTTTACAAGTTGGGAAATGTAGAGGAAAACACAATCATGTGCCCAATACAGTTGAAATTAGTTTAAAGTTCTGACAGAAGAGCTACATTTCTATTTTAATCAATCCCATGTTTTACTCTGGCTATACGCGCATAACTGAGACTGATAAAGTTTCCTTTGTTTCATTTTCGAGGCCTTTGGGGGAAAACTTTCCAGCTGTGGTGGCCTCTGCAGCCAAATAAATTTATTATTATCATATAATGTATTATCAATAAATATTAAACAAGAGCAGCCTAGGCTAAAATTACAGATTACCTACTACCCACTTTTTTAAACGTTTTATGACTAACAGAGTGTTATTAAGCCAGCAAAGATATCCAAAGCATACACAAAGGTATGGACAGTCACAGTGACAGCAGGGACCAAAGTCAATGAAAAACTCACTCAGTCAGTTGCTACAAATTTGAATTAAGCTTTTTTCTTACAATCCCTGCAAAAGCAGGCGAGACAAAGAACATCGACGGATCTTGGCATGTTACTTTTTGAAGACAAAAGTGATCTGAACGTTCCAATAAAATGTTCCCTGTCACTGTGCCACTCTACAGCCAATTCTGGAGAAATAAAAACAATGGGGAAGATGAAAGGTCATAGTGTGAAGAGTGATTACATAGATTAGATTAATATAGGGAACCTGTGCAAGAACATTTGTGACTGGCTTTCCAATAAGAAAATTTCACACTTGAAACCTGACTTAATATAGTGCATGATGGGCAAAGAGACAAAGCAACAGCCAGAATAAGAGAGAAATAAAGAGAGAGAGAGACAAAGGGAGAGAGAGAAATGCTTACACCTTTATGTAAAATCACTGAAACATGAAATAGGCTTTTGTTGCCATCTAGTGTCACTTGGAGGAACTAGTTAATCCAGCATTTTCAACAGATGTGCCATTGGGTAGGCATACAGCAACTAATCATTTTTACTGAAATGAACTGAACCTTTGTCCTTGTAAATCAACACTTCACCTTTATCTTTAGCTCTATACAGCCTGTAAGCAATGCTTGTATCACCTCTCACATTACAATCCCCCTGTGGTTTACATGACAATTCTCCTTTCAGTACCTGGGAGAGTACCACTAGCTTGTAAGCCTATTACAGTAAATTGTGCATCTTGTGGAGGTTCGATATTCAGCTGCATGCATTTGGCAATTGCTGGTGGAGGTGAAATTCAACTCTCAATGATCTTTTGTACAACCCTCCCTAACTGGTAAATCCCCACATATTTCAAACTCAAAACCCACAGTTTGTAATGCAGAATTTCTGTTACAATTTGTAATCTCAAGCCAAAGCCAAGATAACCCTGATGTGATCACAAGGGTTATTTTTCCAGACTGTGGAAAGCTCATCCAGAGCCACAGAAGACATACAATTGTTTTCACCTGCTGAATTCTCCACCTCACGATGAGTAAACTTAAAGTGGCTATAATCAATATATAAAGAATTAGCGTCTTTCAGCTCATTGTTTGGCTGTGCCGCTCTCACTCTCACCGCTCTCATGGCATCGTTTCCAGCAAAAAGGCTCGAAAAACCAAATACCTGCTCAGCACCAAACAGCAGACACAGGTAGCAACTAGCTGGTGAACATAGTGGAGCTCTTAGCAAGTAAAGAGTCAGATATTACCTTCAAGAGTTGGTGGAAAGGATGTGGATGTGTAAATAAGCAACAGTGATGGGCCCTAAAGATTTTTACTGGACAGTAGTTGGGTGTTGGGTGCAGGACAGTGACGCTAAAGAGCATCAATTTTCTCGTAAAGTGTTTCATTAATCTACAAACAAAAACTTATGCTATTATATACTATTATGTACACATAGTAACATTAACCAGCTTATATTTTTTCCTGTCACAGTATGTCCTACTAAGATGCAGCTGATTCACCTGTGCTTTAGAGGCGTGTTCAAAAACTGAGGAAAGCCTGGATGGCATTTTGTATTAGCTGAAGCTCCATCAGAGGCAGTTAAAGGGCAGCTAATAAAATAGGCCTCCTAATTATTCTGCAAGAACAGAGAGAGAGAGAGAAATTTACCGTATGCTAATGTGACTTATAACCTTTTTTTTACTTTCAACAGGCACTAAAAGGCCATTAATACATTCCAGAAAATCCCTTTTAGCCCTTTAGTTCGACTTCCTTTCTTTCCATTCTCCTGTTCCCCTCTCTCATTCTGAAATTAATCTGCGGAAGATTTGCCATTAACAAAGACTATTCACAGAGTGCAGGACAGTGGGTGAGGGCTGTGGCTGAAAGAGCCAGAGGAATAGCGGGATCAGGCAGTTCACTGGGAAGAGGACAAAAGACAGGAGAAAATGAGCGAGGGAGTGAAAGACAGAAAAAAGAAAGACGCTACTAAATAGCAGATGCTGCACATCATTGTCTGGCTCTCTCTGACTTGTGACTCAGTGCTGCGCCCACGCACACAGGACAGGAAGCACTTAGCCACCTGTAGCACCCTCTCTCCTTTCTCCTCACACCTTTGTTCCACACTCAAGGCTAAACTCTGTACCTTGTTTCTGTCTGCTCCTCACCGTACAGTGATTCTTCACGAAGTGATTGGCCACACATTTACACTGTGAACTCCGACTACTCCTCCCCTTTATCATAATTCTGCAGGTCATCCTCCATCACTTGTTGCACCCTCTTTCTCTCTCACCATCACCCCTTTTACCCACGGTAATTCTAAATGAAAAAGTTAGTTCTGAATTTTGCAGGACATCTTTAGTATGTTCTTTCAGTCTCTTTACCCATTTGCCTTCAAACATTATCTGTTTCTCACTCGACTTCTCATCCTTTTGTTCTTATTTCAAGGTAATGGTTAGACAAGTATCACTCTTGTGTCTCCTATCTATAGGAATGCTGGGGCATCTGCCATCATTTTTCTCTTTCCTCCTCCTATCCTTTCTTTCTTTCCCTTCCTCCTTGTCCACCATAATTGATCTTTTCTGTCAACCCCTCTTTTTCATGCCTTCATCATTCCTCTCATCCTTTTCTAAGTTCTCTTAATTGTGCAAAGTGTTTAGTCATCTTGTATTTCTTTAAAATCATATTTCCCTCCTTCTTCTCTTATTCATCCTCCTAAAAGCATCGAAGAAACCTTAGTAATAGTCACTCCTTCTTTCTCATCCTCCTATTGTTGCTCTACTCTTCCACCTCCTCATGATCCTCCAGGAAATGTTAAATCTCTTGTGAAGACTTCTTTTTCAGCCTCTGGTTCATTCCCTCCACTTCAGCTCAATTCTACAGGAAATGCGTGTCATCTTTTCTCACTCCCATTCATTCTTGGCTACTCTTCATTCTTCATTCTAACCCCTTTACAAAATGTTCAGTTTCTTCTTTTTCATCCTCACATCCTTCTTGCTCCCAAATAATTAGGAAATGCTTAATCAGCTGTCACCTCTCACTTCTCATCTTCTCAAATGTTCTGTCTTTCTCATCCTTTTTCTCCAGGCAATACTGCATGGCTGTCATCTCTTTAGAACTTTTCCCTTACAGGGTGTGAAATTAACATGGGCCACCTGCCAAATGCAAGTTAGTTCTGACCATGGCAGCCCACAAACTTCGTCGATCCCACCAACCATGCAGGTAGTCTAATTTGGGGGCTCTAATATGAAAATCTGTTTGAATAAAGTACATGTATATGGCTGCACTATGTTGTAGGTGTTTATAATGTCTTATGACACTAAGTAGCAATTGACATGTTCAGCAATTGTCATTTTTAAGTTATCATAAACCTTATTTATGATATGTACTTTCAAACAACAATGAAGAAGTTTGTAGTCAATGTCATGACCTGTACCACGTGTTTAATCAGACGCTTCATGGTGTTCTTTTAAAGCTGCACTAAACAATATTTTTTTTACATTAGCTCACATTACTATGTGTAATGTGAAATGAGTCGCTCGAAGTGATGAACCTACAAAGAATTATCACCCAGCTCTGCAGTTTCTCTCAGCTCTATGGAGCGTTTTGATTTCATGGCCCGCAACTGTGGTTTTGGTTAGGTCTCACTGCTCTCATTAACATTGTTTACAGCAGAAACCTGCAGCTTTCAGCAAAAACCTCTGTGAACTGCATGCTATCTGCCCAGCACCAAACAGCAAACAAAGTAAGCAACTTGCTGGTGAACATAGTGGAGAAATTAGTGGCTCAAGACCAAGTTACATTTCTCAGGAGTTGGAGACCAAAACTTTAAAGTAGTTTTATATTTGTCAGGTATTCTGAAACAAGACTCTAAATGAATGTTAATGTTGCTCCGTGTCAGTGGGATGTGTAAATAGGCGATTGTTTGCGAACACGTTCCCAATATAAAAGCGGCAGAAGATAATATCAAACACACTTGATGTATTGCTTTTAGTTGAATTTGTCACCAACCGAGCAAAAAAATATTAGCGCTGCTTTAAAGCAAGACTATATAATTTTAGAAATAAGAAACAATACTTACTTCTTCTTACAAATGTCATGTGTAAAGTTGAATTCATTAGCAATAAAATGCACCCTTATGCATTTAAAGTTTTGTTGCTACAGCTTTATTTGGTCTGGTTTGGCTGGTTTCTCCAAAGTTGCCTACCCCAGCTTTATTTTTAGGGTGAAATGAAAAAAAAAAAATTCACTTAAAACTCAACAGTATCCTAGCTTTAACGATAAGAAGCTGGAGGTGATGAGAGCCCAACACAACACTCCAAAAGACACTCTGGTCTTTTCATGGACCTTTATGTGCAACGTAGAGCTGCACGATTAATCGTATTAAAAACGCAATCTCAATTCCTACTTCTACGCGATCTCATTTGTAAATGACAGCGATTCTGCCGCATTTTCATTAGGGACATCAGCTGCATCAAAACAAGCGCTCCTACTTTCTCCCTCAACAAATGACAACGCTGCGTTACACCATGTGATGTAGAGCAGCAGAAACCCGCAGTAAGGAAAATAAACCCATGTGAGAGCAAGTGAGAGACACCGGCAAATGACGGTGTGAGAGAAAAGTTCTGTAATGGCAAAAAAAAAAAGACAAAATTAATCCATAAGAAAACCCCGCTGATGGTGGTGAGAACAAGATGAGGAATCTAACCAACCCCACTCTGCTCGTATTGAAAAAAGGTTCACATTCTGTGTTGTGGAAGTTTTTTGGATTCAGACAAGACAATGAAAGTCAAAATCACGTACATTGCAAGCAGTGTTTTGCCATAGTACCAGCACCGCAGGGTAACACCACAAATTTATATGAACACCTTAAACGTCACCAGAAAGTGCAATATGACGAAGCTATAAAGGCAAAGAAAATTCCTGCCGCCCAACCACACAGACATCAATAACGGGAACCTCATACAGAGCATCACCATACCCGTCACCATGCACTACCTGCTCTATGCACTCAGCATCGACTTCTCCATGAAAAGTCGGTGCCTGCAGACTGCGTTTTTCCCTGAGACTCTAGCACAGGGACTAAAGGAGGGTCTTGGAGTTTGGAGGAGGAAAAAATGGTGTGTATAACGACTGAAAATGGATCCAACATTGCTAAAGCAGCCTCCCTTAACAACTGGACAAGGCTTCAATGTTTTGGGCACAGGCTACATCTGGCTTTTATTAATAACAACAATAAAACAGTTGATGATGACAACAACTGATTGAATTTTTTTTTCTTTTTTCCCCTTTCTGTTGTCCAAAGTTGATGTGCTGGTCCTATATCAGGCACCATCATATTTTTGTTGCGTTTCCTTCTGTATCAGGTAAATGAGTGCAATAAACAATTATATTGGAAAAAAATTGTGAGAGAGAATCGTGACCTCAGTTCTAAGAGGAAACACAGACTGTCCTTAAAGGCAAAAAGGACGTAGAAAGGGCTACATAAAGGCTTGTCCTGCTCTCACTTGACTCAAAGGGTGTTGTTTTTTAGCTAGGATTGGCTTAGACAGGGCCTCCAATTAAAAAGTGGGTCTCTGTTCCCAGAGTTTGAAGAAATGTATTGCATACATTGGCCATAACCCTGGTTGTGTTAGTGTCACTGAGCTGTAAAACATCATATTCTCAACAGCTAAGAAAAGCAGCCGTTTTACTTGCCTGACTCACTACGCAGTGATTTTGCAGGGGTTGCAAAGGACAAAGAGCTGGAGATGATGGGTGATCATGCCCTCTGATTCCACAACAGGGAAAAAAATGTAATTTGAGATAAGAATGTGAGCAAATCTGCCCATACTTCACGCATATGTGCACATATGTACTCATGGTACAAGAAACGATAATTACAAGGAGCCCTCAGCATCAGGAAGTCCAGTCCTGCTCGACCGGTCATTCTGCTCACGACATCCCTCCAGCGGCTTTCTATTAGCGTTGGGAGTGTGTTGGAGTGGAGATAAGACAGGCACTACAGCATGTCTCAACATGGGGGGAGGCAGGTGGAAGAGGAGGAGAGGGGGGGGAAGACTCACGTGAAACAGGCGCCGGCTGGTGTGTAAAACAAGCTCTCCCCTTCCCACGACTAAACCTCCAACCCTGAACCATTCCTATCTCCAGCTCCAGGAAACTCTCAGGGTGCAATTTACCGCTTGCACTGCACTGATAATACTGTCTCTAGGGCAGGAAGGAGAGAGTGATGAGCTGGGATAGAAAAGAGAGAAAGACAGAAGGAGATGGGGGGGAGAAAAAATGGTAAAGAGAGGGGGAGATAGCAAGAGAACAGGAATGTAATAAGTGAAAGGAGGAGGAGGACAAGAAGGGGGAGGTGCCAAAGGAGTATCACCATGGAAATTACAAATGCAATCCCAACACCCAATTTGTGTCCATGCGAAATGCTCCAACATGTGATTAAAACAGACAAAACCTCACCGGACTGAATCATTACTTGACCCTATACAAAGTTATCTCCAGCTACTGAGAAACACTCAAATTAATCCGCTTTTACACAGCTTTATCACTGAACTCACTGCATGTAAAACTTAAAGTCTTCAGTCAAAAGTGTTAGAATGACTTCTGACCAAAACTCAAAAGGTATAGTATCATAACACACAGACTACAACAGCTCCGCCAACAGGTCACTCGTGGATCTTACAGTGGGAAGAGGATTTTTCATGTCATCCACCATTTTAACGGTAGAGATGGTGATTTAAATTACCATTATGGCCCCTTCTCATTAGTGCTGAAAATGCAAAAGACAGCATGCATTTTTCTCTTCCAGCATATTTGTGAACAGATAAGGTTACAAAAAGCTTAAACAAGATTTCAGTGTTTAGAACTAGTATTGCCTTATATGCAAAGATTGCTCGGCCATATAATTCTATATCTCCTGGAAATACAGACCAGAAGAACAAAGCATCCAAGCATTGACCAAAAATTTGGTGATCCTCTGCCTTGGGGTCTTTTCCTCAGGCAGCCGCATATACAGCAGGGGTGTCACAGTCATTCTAGTCCTGTAAAGGGATTGTTAAGGCAACGTTGCACCAGGAAGCACAATATATTCATCTCCCACAAGGAGCAAATATGAAATATATGGATTGTATCTCAGTCAGTGTTTTATGTCATTTACTTTGGGGGAACGTTCTCAAAACTTAAAGATGTTTAATATTCTTTCATATAATATTAGAAATAATCCTTTTGGGTATCATTTTGGATAAATACGTCTTCCCTATACATTATAGTTCATGTTTACCTGTTGTAGCAGGGGGATTTTAATTAATGAGACACACACAAGACACACGCATAGCCGGTTCCCAGCAAAAGCTGTGCATCTCTCATGCTGGCAAGGTGTGTTTTGATGCTCTCATTTAAGCTAGCAAGTTTAAAAGTCACGTATTTTGGTTGACCCGCTTTAGGGGACGAAGAAAGCCTGCCACCCTGTGCATGTACTGATTGTGCCCCATGCGACTCTGTGTTTATTGTGTTACACACCATGCACACACTTTTTATTTGCTTTTTTTTAGATTGTCCTAAGACTATTTTTTACTTACTTATTACAAAAGTTACTTACCACAGTTAACGTTATTGATTACTTATGTCTAATCTTTACTCTTATTCTATTTTACTCATATTTTTATTGCACAATTGAAGGGGCTTGCGGACATACATTTCACTATGATTGTACACTGTATGATTATAGACAACTAAACTTGAACTTGTATTAATGTTTATGCACTTTTATTTTAGGAGCATTCATTTTGCACCAGTTGCATTAAAATAATTAACTTAAGTAACAGAAAAACAAGCTTTTATTTTATACATATTATTTGTATTAAATTTTAATGGTAGCATTTTTGGTAAAATTCAATTATATTCAAAAATTTGTCAAGACTAATTTTACTAAGGTCATTTGGTGATTATTTGTTTTGTTTGACTGTAATCCATAGTTTTATATACTGATATATTGCAGTACGGCGTAATTGGTGTGCACATATTTTGTTTATTTCAGTATGCAGTGGAAACCGCTTATAGTGATCACATCTGTTCGGGCAAAATTGATCACTATAAGCGTATGTTTATTATAACCGAACTTTTTTTCTTTTTCTTTATTTCTCATGCAGATTACCATCTAATTGACATTTGTATATTTATTACATGAATATAAAGTAATGAAACTTACCATGGGAGTAAAGTAAAAAAAATAGAATTACCATAGTTTTACATTTTTTTTCCATGTATAAAAAGACCCAAAATGAACACTGTAAGAGGACTACTTGACTACTATAAACGAATTATTTAAACAGCATTTGTACAGGAATGATTTTGTCCCAAGCTTTTTGATCCATATAAGCGGTTGATCACTGTAACCGTGGTCACTATAAGCAGTTTACACTACAGGCCACTTTATTAGGTACACCTGTTCAACTGTTCGTTAACGCAAATATCTAATCAGCCAATCACATGGCAGCAACTCAATGCATTTAGGCATGTAGACATGGTCAAGACGAAGTTCAAACCAAGCATCAGAATAGGGAAGAATTTTTTGTGTGCAGTGAATAGCTATTGTTTTTGATGTTGAATGACATTTATTCAAATGACTGGTAAATTACTTTTTATTAGACTGGTAACAGTTACTTTGATTACGATATCCTGGGAAAGCATTGCAATCTTCTCTGCTTTTACCGCAGCAGTGCAATTGTTCATCAACACTATGTCCTATTCATCAATTTCGTATCATACAAATATGGCAGGAAAAAAAGACAGTCAAGGGTCAGAGACGTGACTATGACACCTAACAGAGCTGAGTTTAACCAAAGTCAACTCTGATTGTGACCCAAGTGAATTTGTGTGGTTTATCTTTCAGATATCTGAAGTCACAAGGTCAGCGCTGAGGGTGCATGAGACAGGAAAGAAGACAGCAACAATTAAGCTTTTAGCTTAAAAAAGTAGAACATTGACTAACTATGCATACATACAAGCTTGTGTGTGTGTGTGTGTGTGTGTGTGTGTGCTTACCAGTTGTTTGGCCTTCTCGGCTTCCTGGCGTGTGTGTAGTCTTTCCTGGCTCATGGCTTTAGTCATCTCCTCCCTCGCTGCTGCCCTCTCTCTTTGTGCCACCTTGGCCAATTCCTCCTTCAGTATTGTCTGCTGGCGTTCATACCTTAAACACATATACCATACATACACACGCACATTCATTGCATGCTATCATCAGTTTCTGCTTTCCAAAGTCTTCTGATTACAGTCAAAATGCTTTTGACATTGATTTCCACAAGGAGGCAGCATATACCAAATTTCATCAGACCAGTTAAATGCATGGAGTTCTCTTCAACCTGTGCTCTTAATGTCAATATTAATTCTCCTGAAGAATACTGAGAGTGACTGAGAAAACCGTAAAAAAATAAAGATGGCTTGAATCTGTTAGGGTTCAGTTTGATCTCCAGCAGCGATACAGACACATTTTGCAACTTTGGTTGAAGAGAACATATGCAAAATTCTTATACTGTTCCCCAGTTTAACCTCCATTTCTTAAATGTCAATCTGTGTTTCCCCATCTTTTTTAAATATTGAGGACCATCTAACCCCCAAAAAAACTGATCAGCAATATTTGGTTCCTGAGACATAAACCATTAGTGAACTCCCCGTTCTTCAGCACATGATGCTAGTAAATGGCCAAAGTTAGCTAATAACCTGGTTTAGACTGTGTGTACATGCGTGCGTGCATGCATGCATTTATACTGCATTTAGCGCTACAGCCCGGCAAAAAGGAAATACGGCATGTATTCATACAAAGAGAGTATGGAATAAGAAGCTTGGTGATATTCTGATTGTACAGGGTAAGGTACAAATTGAATTTGTTTAGCTTAACAGGTAAATGTTGGTTGTAAGTAGTTTCGCTGAGTGCAATCATGCATGGATACCCCCAGCTCAAAAAGCTCTAGCATACTTGCTGCCCATTGAATTTCAAATTCAATGGAAGCTCCACCATGTCTCTTTATAGAGGTTGTTAGAAAAAGCCAACTCATATCTCTGAAATTGTCACAATATTGCACTGCAACTGGTTTTAGTTTTCTGGACTGAGCCTTATGTGCAGCATAGTCTTTTTTGAGTAAAGAAAACCAAGACCCAGTAGTTTTAAATGATTTTAGAGCAGAAAAGAGGCACTGTTAGTTTCTAAACAAAATGAATTCGAAGCAACACATACGGTCTGATGTGGCTATTTTTGTACATCAATATTTAAAGTTATGTTTATCATCAAAGGTGTATGTATGTTTACCAGGCATAAATCACTTTGAATGTTTGTCAACCAATCAGAATCTGTATTATAAAACCACATTTTCTTTAACCCACCTCCTTTGTTCCTCCTTAGCATAAGAGGCTGGTTTGCTAGTGTTGGACTGGGTACTGGGTTGGGCCCGGTGCTGTGGGCTCTG
Source organism: Oplegnathus fasciatus (assembly GCA_003416845.1). Taxonomy (NCBI): domain Eukaryota; kingdom Metazoa; phylum Chordata; class Actinopteri; order Centrarchiformes; family Oplegnathidae; genus Oplegnathus; species Oplegnathus fasciatus. The sequence goes on along the minus strand of NTHP01000315.1, from coordinate 253,781 downwards.
CTGGGGTCGAGAGCTCGAGTTGGTGCTGCGAGAAGCACCTGGACAACAGACAGAGTGGATATCAAGGGGCAAAACTCTTGCACCTGACATGCTATTATAAAATGTGGCAATTTGGTGACTTACAGTATTACTATTAAAATACCACATACAGCTCCTCCCGAGCCACAAATGACATTATACAACTTTATTCAATGACTGAGTAGTACACTATTAGTAAACTGACATTCATGTGTAAAATCTGTGCAGTTCCCTTTTCATGTCTAAATGTGGAATTGTAAATATACAATATGACAAATGCACATTGACTGACATGATGTTTTCTCAGGAAAACCTTTTGTGAGGGAAGTACTGTAAGGTGCATGATACCTGTGTCTTTCTGAGGGCTTGAGGTTGATGATGATGTGCGTTCTGGAGCAATGTTGGCTACTCCTCTCATCCTCTGGAGAACATCTTCTGACAGCTAGACAGAGGGGTTAGGGAAAATGTCATTATTATTAAAGAGTAAATTAAAAAAGATAAAGATGGGAAGGCTAGAAACACAGAACCAACACAGAATTTAGAACCTGGGATTGCCCAATAGGCTTTTCGTTCTTCGCAGAAAAAATGAGAGGCCATTCTGCAGGTTTCTACAAACTTAATAACAGCTTAGTGGAGTATAAAGCCTATCGTGCACTATATGTTCTGTCATCTTAATTCAAATGAAAATCATCCTTTTATCTTTTTTTATGCTTTAGAAAGGACAGAGTAGCTTTCCGCTCTACTTTGCGTGTGTGTGCCCAGGGAAATGGTTAAACATAGCTACATCTAAAACCACAGTAAGCAGCACCAGCCACTGACTCACTGTTTCTATGACTCACAACATTTGAATGTGCAGGCAGGGCTGTTTTTTTTTTTACAAACATACTTAACTTACAAACTTAACTTGCTTGAGTCGCATAAGTTTATCTTTCATATTCCAGTGGCTGTTATACTTGACTAGCTTGCGTATTGTTAGGTGTGAAGGTGCCTCACTCCTATGGGAAATTTGGAAATTACAACCGACATCCAACAAGCTCTCATACATCTCAGAAAGTAGGAATGTGCTATGCCTGAAGGCACACTACGTGCATATGCATGTGACTTTAGCTTTCATTTTTAAAGCAGCCCATAACTAAAGATTAAAGATCAAGTGCTGAAATGGACTACTGGTCCGCTGTACCTGTGACCACACCCAGCATCGCTGTTGGGTGTGGTCAGAAGAGTGCTCTACCAGTAACCACACTCAACAGGCTGTGAAGGTCAGGGTGCAGTGAGTATACTTCTACATCACTACAACAAGGTGAGAACCTCAACCACTTGAGGTCGGCAAAAAAAAAGTAACATTTTCCACTGGTATGAAGTTGCTCTTTATCAGTTAAAACAAACCACCACCATTAAGCAATACCTGTAAGGATTTTGGCAACAAAAAAATTTAAGTCTTAACAGTCTTGCTTGTGTATTCTGTGAAAGAAGCCATTTTCATCCACTATTCAAAACGTTTTCAGTTATCATTATTGTTTCTCATATTTGTTGCTCCTGTAAATCGTTTTCTTTCACAGTATCAGACACATTCTAATTGTTTCCACCCCCCTGCCTGTACACTTGCTTTTATGCCACAAGTCCCTCTGCTACTGCAAATGCAGCAGAATCATTGTCATGTTGTTGCACGATTCCATAGAGATATCAATCGAAGTCTCTGTTTTAATATGATTAACTGTGCAGCCCCAGTGCATACAAGCCATAATCACAGGGATCAAGACTTCAAGATTTCAAGATATTTATTGTCATATGCACAACAATTACAGGAAGCAGTCGCTGGCAATGACATTCTTAAATCCCAGGTCCCTCCAACAATGCTCACAAAATGTAATATAAAGGACATGAGATATAAGATATAAAGATATAAGACATAATATCATTATTATCATTATTAACCACATGTAAAAAGTTTAAAAATAGAGTAATTTAGTATTTTTGGCTACATGTACAGTTATATTACCATTTAATTGGTTGGTCATGACTTGCACTACACAAAATTCCGACATTTACAATAGCACTGGAAGGCAGCAGTGTCAAAAGGCAAAGCAGCACACCAAACTTCATTCGAAATCTGCTAATTTTAAGCCCCCTTGGAAAAACCAAACATCCACCGTGTAATTCCAACAAAACACTAGAAAACACTTAACGATTAACAGTAGTTCGCGTCTTAAACTGCTAGCTGAAGGTGTTATAGCTATGTTTATCGTTATTAGCAAACGTTTTGCCGATAAGCAAAGCACACACGTCCCCGCAGCTGATTACGACTGAACTATAAATCAACCTGCCTCAGCCCCTGCATCCCTTTACATCCTCTTCACGTCAGCAGTCGCTTTACATGTTGTACACTTCACGTTAGTTCAACTCAGTACTAACTGGTCACTTAATTTGCTGTGCAGCAACATGCTAACGGCTAGTTAGGTTAGCACCAGGCGTAACATTAAAGTAAGGTTAGCATGGCTTATCAAACGCTAGCTCTATTAGCATTACCTTGACTCCACGAAGAATCCTGACTCTGTCCTCATCATCAACACCGAAAGACACTTTTCTGGTCGTACTTTCTCCCGAGCCCATGCCTTCTGGTGTTAAGTGACAGCTTTGCTAATCTTGCGTAGAATAACGTTACTAAGAAGAAATAATGTTAGTGCCCTGCCCAATGACAGAATAAGTGACAGATGGGATCTGGGTTGCCAGATTCTTCTTCAACCATCCCCCTCTCACAGATATGTGTAAAAACCGGATGATTGTTTCCTGTTAATGTATTGATGAGGTGGAGCAAGTAACTTCAGTTATTCATAACACAATTTATCGGCATTTAGGTAAAATAAGACATAACATTTGAATCACTGTTAGTGTATGACCCGTTGGGGTTGCCAGGTTGGGCTGTGAATAGGTAACTAAAGCACGCTTGAATTAGTTAACTGTCAAGAGAGCCAATCATATACTTATACCATACATAGTGTCATACATACATACATATAATTATACACAGACATTTTTTCAACAGACACTCAAACATTATCATCAGAGTTTATTTGTAGCATAAACACAAGCATGTCCCATATTCAGCCTAAATGTCAGTGTTCACTCCCATCAATGTTTGCTGTATATAAAGAAAAATAAAAGCCAAACACAAAACAAAAAGAGACATTTCCTTAACTTTCAATAAACAGACAAATGGCCCACAAAATTAATTTATGGAATTGATCAGTGTACTCCACAAAAAATCCCCTATGAATAAAAATACAATTTCTGTAAACAAATTATCCTGTGATTAAAATGCTCCAGTTCCTTATTGCAGTCACGCTAGATAGCAAATAAACACTTTTGTATAATAGCATGGCACCATAAAGCATTGTTTCCCAGCAGTTAAGAATTTATTTGTGGTAGCCAAAGTTCTGAATTGTGGGACTTGACAGCTGCAAAACAGCATTACATTCCCAAGCTAATTTCTGAATAGGGAAGTTTTTTTTCCACTCCAATTACACATGAATGCACCATTTTGGCAGGATTTTGATTCAAGTTGCACTTTTTACTGCATTTCCATATAGACTTTTGAAAGAAAGCAGTAAACACAGACGTATAAAGAAAAATGACTTGCTTGAACACCCAAATAAATTCTATGCATGGGAAATACTAAACTATAGAAGTTGTGTTCATATTCCACTGTGCAGTGTGATCCAGGACTCTGGTGTGTTTGAATGAATACTGAATGCTGGATAAACTGGCTCCCTAAACACAGCCCTAAAGGTGTGTAGATGCTCCCTGCGCCCTTTGGTGCTGTGGAAGGTTAATGTCCCCCCCTCATAGTCAAGCGCTATCTCAATCCTCAGCGGATGATTACGCACTTCCCCTAGGGCCACATTGCAGGAGGACTGGCACACGGTAAGCTTGCCGTTTTTCCACTGCAATCGCCAGGACACAGAGTTGTGTCCTAGACGACTGTGGTCACCACGGCGAGGGATGCTCTTGTAACATACACCCAGCGACCACATGCTGTTGGCCCCTACTTCTACCACCCATACATGCTCACCTGCCGAGAATCCCTGGCTGCACAGAACCTGGGGTGCACTTGTAAAACGCTCTGGGTGCTCCACATATGGCTGCTTGGTGGGGCTGTACTTGACTGTGCGCAGATCATTGGAGACTATCAGGCTGGGGTGGGCAGTGCAGAGGTTGAAGGTGAGATCCAGGGGGTTTAGGATGATCTGGAGGGAATCCAGGAGCCGGGTCATTTCTGAACGGAAGTCTTGGGTTTTGAGGGCCGCCTGGAAACGCTTGGTGTTGAGTGGAGCTTCTGAGGGGATTTTGGAGGGAATGGTGCCTGTGACAACTTCTCTCAGCTTATGATCCATCAGTATGAACCTGGAGAGCAGAAGAATTTCCTCAGTTGCTTGCTCTGCTTTGTTACCTACTTGGCATCACATGTTTTTACTTATGTAGGCGTCATGAATGCAGACACAAATCTTTACATGAGGGCCGGCAAACATTTTTATGAATGTGTGTGGATTTATTTGCACATAGGCTACTATATATGTAAAACCCTTCTATGACAAGCCCTACTATCTAATAGTACACATATGTTAATTCTGCGCATTTTATATACACAACTGTATATATTACCTCAGTTTGTAAAGCTGATGATATGAATAATCTGAAATACATTTTTATGGTACATACACTCCCCTCCAAAAGTATTGGAACAATGAGGCCAATTCCTGTATTTTTGCTGTAGACTGAAAACATTTGGGTTTGACATCAAAANTTTTGATGTCAAACCCAAATGTTTTCAGTCTACAGCAAAAATACAGGAATTGGCCTCACTATTCCAATACTTTTGGAGGGGAGTGTATGTGGACTAATGGACTATTTTTGATCTCATCATATACTATGGGATAATGTAAATAGATAATTATGCACACAGTTTATCAGTGAAAATACAGATTTCCAGTATGTTGGGGTATTGTTTCTTTCACTAGATTTTAGAGAGAGATTTTAGGTTATTTTATGTATTTATACATTTAAGTTGTAGTTTAGTTAAAAGTAGTATAGATTTTTGTTGTACCTGTGTATGAAGATGCATGTGTCTGTCTCATTGAGGGCATGTGTGGCACTTTGCTGGGCCTCCTTTAACTGTTGCTGTTGCTCTTCAAGTGCACTCAGTCCTAGCTGCCAGCTTTTTCTTCGCTGGCCTCTCTCATCCTCCAGTAGCACGCACAGACGGTCCCTGTACCTGAACACAACACAACAATGGTACATCAAAGGAGGGTAAACTGGGAGCTCCAGTCAGCAAACATCATCATATACAGTCTTTGTAGTCTTCCTCTTATTACTTATTAGAGATATATATGTGGTCCGATATAGGTTCAACAAAGTTAGAGGTGTTTTCTTTCAATATGATCGAGATAAGTTTCACATATACATAACAAGGTGATTGAAAATATTTTACAGTGTTTAATTTCTGTATAGCAGAGCATTTAGAGAACCAAAATGAAACTGAAACTTCCAGAGTTTGTTCCAGAAGTCAGAAAACTTCATTCAAAATGCCATGGATATTTGTAACTACGCTAATAACTAAAATTCCAGCCTTGGAACAGAGCCTTTCTCAACAGTATGTTACGTGGCACACTTCGTATGTCTAGACAAAGACTGCAGATTTTTAAAAAACAATGTAATATTGTTTATGCAATATTTATGGTTTTTAGCAGCCCTTAACGAACACCAATTCCCATAAGCCCTACGTTGTTCGTGGGCTAAGCGTCATGGCTCGACAGAAGATGCGAGCCCATGAGCCAGTCGCGGGGTCGCGGCTATCTCAGACACGTCTGTAATAACAGCAGTACAGAGAGGGAACGTTGCAGTTTTTAGACAGCAGACATTATAACTAAAAGGTTAAAAAAGAACATTGGTGAATTTTATGGATATGGACGAAACCAAGTTACGATGACATAACTACGTGCTTGTAGTTTTTTCATGGGAGCTGTAGTTTTTTCTATGCTCACAAAGTAAACGTTGTTTGACTTTAAAATCACCAAGGTTTCAGTTTCTTATAGGAACTGCGGTAAAAGATGCTGATTTGTCTTGAACGTGCACAGTAAACCCCAGAAACACACTTAATATTGTAGAAAGACAGGTGACAGAAAGGCTGAAGAGATTGCATTAAGTTACAGAAGCTAGTGGAACAGAGGCTAGCCCAGACATGACGTCACGACTTCAACTCTCTATAGCTCGGTTTCCATCCAAATGTAGCCAGCGCAAATTTCGAAAAAAAAGAATGCATGTGTGTTTCCATATACTACCGTTATGCGATTATTACAAGTTCGTCAAGATAAACAGATGGTGCGCTGATTTTCCAGTTGGGTGCCGTTATTATTATTATTATCATAGGAGAGGAGGGTGCAACAAGATGACGGAATTAAATGTGCACCAGTCAAACCTCAAACAGTGAAAAACAATGTAGAAAATATGATGGAAATGTAACATATACTGTATGTTTGTTTCATATCAATCTGGGGAACATTGCAGTCTCCTCATCACCCCACACAGATTTGATGTTTTTGTTTGTTCAGCAGAGCGGAGGCTTCAGTGGATGTTATCACATGCTTCATGTACGTCATTATTTGCTAAGTCTGTTTCCATTGCATTGCGATATTTCAAGATTTTTTTCGAATTTTTGGCGTTTCTACTCAGGTTTTTTTTTTTGCACAAATTGCGAATGCCAATACTTTGGTTTATGACCAAATATCTGGAAAACTGTTGAGTTAGCAAATGTTAGCATGCTCACAGGCTCAACTAAAATGGTGAACATGGTAAACATTCTACCTGTTTAACATCAGCATGTTGGCAATGTCTTTGTAAGCCTGTTAGCATGCTGATGCTAGCATTTAGCTCAAAGCACCACCGTGTAGAGTACCACCTCACAGAGAGGGTGGGGTGATTGTAGACTCCTTAGTCTTGTTCCATTTTGATTTTGAGATATAGGGGGAAAACTCAAACTTTACAGTGCTGACTGATGAGATAAACTGTAATTCATCTAAAACATTGAGTTTTAGAGCTGTTCTTGAACAGTTCATGGACTGACATTGACTGACACATGACATTTGAACGCTGTCACTTTGGTCAAAAAGTACAGAAATGTAATACGTTCACTTGAGAGAAAAAAAATTTGTCCTGTTTTTCTGAATTACGAGATAATTATCTTGGAAATTCCGAGATAAGTTTGCATTAAAAAATGTTTTTCTGAATTAATGACATACCTCAAAATCAAGCAAGAGACTTGAGAGCTCCATTTTATGGAAGAAAACATGTCCCATACTTTTTACTCCACTACATTCATTTGATAACTTTAGTTACTTGTTACTTTGCATGTTCAGATTAATAATACAAAATATAATCAACAAATAAATTAAGATGTAATATCATAGATGAAGATAAAACTTTATTGATCCCTGGGGGGAAAATAATTCACAGACTACCCAGCAGATAAAGTAGTTGAAATTAGTTCCATCTTTACCAGCTGCAACATTAAAGAGATGAACACGTTATTTAACACGATTTTTTTTTTCCATGAAAAATTATCTTGGAATTTCCAAGATAATTATTTCGTTAATTCAGAAAAATAGGGCGATTTGTTTTTTCTCAAGTGAATGCATTACGCTTCCATAAAAAAGCTTACTGGCAGTCTAAAAATGCTGATAAACTGGATACATCACATAATATGATCAGTAGTTTTGGCATGCATTATTATCTGCAAAGTCACTGCCTGATCCTGCTCTTCAAGCCTGACGTAGGAACTGTTGCTGGTAATCTGATGTACATACTATAAATTTTACTGTCACTAACTTTAAACATAACCTGTGGTTTACAAAACAGGAAACGAAAAAGAATATGTTTTCAAATATATGTTTTCAGGGCCTTACAGCTTCTAGTACATCAGTATATCTGCTTTAGGACACCACATGTTACTTTTAAAGGCAGTGTCAATACCAGCACACGTGCAGTATATTACCTGTCCACTAGTGCAGCCATACTCTCCATAACAGTGACAGCCTTGTTGACCAGTTTGTCTCCCATAGCTTCAGAGGCTCCTTGTTCCTCTGCCGTTTTCTGTAGGAGACTCTCTGTCATCTGCAGCCTGCAGGAAACCACCTGTATTAGAGATTTATGTGGTTAATACTCTAAGAAGAAAATCTGGAGTGACTGGATGTACTTTTCTTCTAACAGGTTGTTAAAAAGACAAAGGGAAAACATACAAACTTTCATTTCATTTCCATATTGTGAGCAATGATTTGGCATTTCTATTCAGCACAGATGTAATTTAAGTATTTGAATCAGTCACCTGGAACTGAGAACTTAAGTTGATCCTGTCAGAAGTCATTCAATTTTCTCATCAGTCAGACAATTTTTGCATTCTTATTATTCACCAGTCCCAAAGCACAGTGGCAGTGTGCCAGATAACCTCAAGCCACTTTATCCAAACCTTAAATTTCACGTTTTCATTGTTCCCCACAGGCATAAAGTGAAACCTCATCATTATTGCTCAACAGTCTGCACTCTCTAAAGAGCACTGGTAGGTAAGGATTTATTTAACAGGTCCGTAATGTCTGAACAGGCTCTGTGGAAAGAACAATTTAATTTAGTGCTAATTAAAGCGAAAATAGGAATTTCCTTGAAAAAGTTTGACATAAACACAAGTAAACATTAATTCATTATTCATTTATTGTTGGAAACGTTATTCTCCATGTATGTCAAACTGCATGCTTGCCTGTAGACAAATTTATGTTTTTTTGCATGAAGCTGACTTGCTGTGCACTGACTAAAATATAAAACTTCTCTAGGTTACCAATTTAATTTAATTGTCTCTTATTCTCCGATAATTAGTACTGAAGTGCATAGGAAATTCCTTGGAAATTATTTTGAAATTATTCAAAAATTTTACCCGTAAAATAAAACATTACCCTATTTCCCATATTGTATATGTTTGCAAAACTGCTGCTGTAATACTACAATTGGTTAATGTAAATGAAACAACAAAACTACCTTGCTGCGGCTCTTTAGCGCTCGCCTCATCTCCTCTTCGGCCACACTGAAGGTGAGAACATCATGGTTCTGGTGGTGGCCTTCTATGAAACATGTGGCGCACAGCAAGGTCATATCGCTGGAACAAAAGTACTCAAGGGGACGCCGGTGGATGACACAGCCCTTCATCCCCAACTCACTCAAGGGCTCCACCACACTATGTGCCCTGAACGACTCCTTCTCGTGGTGTCTCTGAAGGTGCCTGGAACACAGCGACACCTCACACTTCAGGCATGTCTTCACAGCCAATGACTGCTCATCTATACAGTGGTCGCAGAAAACCTCTATTCTCTCAGGCTCAGTCTCAGACTGCCTGTCCAGCTGCGGTGCGGTGGCTCGGTAACCCTCGATGATGCCGCAGAGTTTGAAGTTTTTCTGCAGGGAATCCACACCCCGATACTCCTCACGGCACTCTGGGCAACGTGGAAGTGTTTTGTCCTTCTTGTCGGCAGTGTCAGCGGTCTTGCAGATACAGGCTTGACAGTAGTTGTGGCCACAGGGGAGAACCACAGGATCAGAGTAGAGCTGAAGGCAGATGGGGCAGCTTAGCTCGTGAGCTAGCTGCTCCTCTGGCTTGGACAAAGACATGATGGGAGGTGATGAGATAGGTAGGTTTTTTTGTTACTTGCCAGTTATTTCTCTTCTCTTGCACTCTTGTTGTCAAAACCTCATACCCATCTAACTTCACCTCCACCTTCTGTCTTAAAATTATCTCTTGTTTCCTCTTCACTCTGTCTCTTCTTCTCACCCGGCGAGGCTACAGGTGAGTCTACAATGACAACTGGTAATATAGGCAGTACACAGAGCGAACAAGGAAGTAAGCTGCCAGTAACTATTTATCACAGTGAGAGGCGGTGCATCCACAAATGTGTGCAGGACAGCATTCCTTTCCAAAAGGCCCTGTCGTCTGTGCTACCAGGAATTCACTCCACAATAGGGGTTGCTGTTGATGGTAAAAATATGCTGCACATGACAGTATTATAGACACGTTCTCAGAACTCATCTTGGAAATTAGAAAGTGAGTTAAGTGTCAAGATTACCCTTTACTGGAAACCATTGAGCACAAGTCTTACTCGAAGCAAGTGCAAGTTACAGATGCATATCTTATTCCCATTTTGGTAATTGTCTTGTTTAGCTTAAGTTTTCTTAAATAAACCTAAAAATTCTACAACCCAACCCATAAGGTGTCTAAAACTCTTTCTAAAAAAAAAGAAAATTCATGATGGTCAATCTGAAAAGCAACATTGTTTGGTTCATTGTGTTCGTGTAAAGTAAGTGTAGGTGTGTGTGCTTGGATGTACGGTAAATGGAGGAACCTGGTATTGTACACACAGTAAAATCACATGCGCTGATGTCTCCTGTTGACTGTAAACACTGCAGGGGGAAACGCTCATCACTTGCACCTCCTTCAACGTTGTTTTATGTTTTAATAAAGTATCTTGAGGTTGCAGTCAAGAGACTTTTCAGTTGAGGTATCAAGGTCACCTACCAACAAAAAGTCAAGTGGGAAAAAAAAATCTAAAACATTTCAGTGAAAGTGAAGCGCGCTCACTAAAATTAGACACCTGAGCGTTTGAAAATGGTGGCTCCAACTGTTTCCAAAATAACGGATAACTGCAGGTACTGTATCCTAAGTACTTGTTTGATAAAAACATAACACATAGGACCTCATGAGTACATTGAAGCATAGAAATCAGTTCCTTAAACAGATAGACAATGTTTATTCACTGACTGACCATGATTGCGATTATCTGACAGTCTGGCATGCTTCAGCTGCTCCCAGGTTGTTGAAACAAACAAGAAAAGCAACTTTCTTAATAACTGTCAAACATGTACATACAGTATTGATTATAATGCATATTTCTCATTGCTAAAATGGATCTCACCTCTCCATTATTAGATAGGTCAACACAAAGTTGTAATGTATCATTGCTGATGTGTCTCACAGCACTCCACTGACATGTTTGTTAGCATGCCTGTGAGTAGAGTTTTAGGCAGCTAACAATGGTGTAAGACTTTGACACAAGGACATCAGGAAGGACATCTGGTGGGCACAGAGCACAGGAAAGAACAGAGAGCCAGCATGAAACAACAAAAATACTTTACAAATCAAATTATAGTTAGAATTTGATGTACATTCTTGACTTGGAAACAGCAGTTGACGAAACAATCACAACTCAAGGTCCACTTACTTGTTTGTTCTTGAGCTTTTGACTGTCATGCTTGGTCCTCATTGGCAGATTGAATTTGCTAAATTGCCATGAAACTTCAGATGTTCCCACTTTCACGATTCTGAACATTTCAGGTCAATGTTGGCTAAATTATGGAAAGTGCTTGCTACTGTAGTTCTGGTGGAGAGCTCCAGAAAAACAAAGTAAGTGAACCTTGAGTCAAGATTGTTTTCCTCAAATTAGAAATTGATCATCAACAGATGAGGGAAAATTGAGACTTTACAAATTAATTAATCCATCACTAAGTAAAAAATACTGAATAAAGAATATATTTATCAACAATTCATTCACTGAATTAAACAATAAAAATGAAGCTCAAAAGTTAAAGGTCCTGTTATAACATTCAGAAAATGCTTGTTAACAATGACACCTGTGGCCGTTAAGTCAACTGCAGTCAGCATCCTGTTGCTCGCGCTCGCATGTGTGCTCACACTCTATAGGCAGAGTTTTTAACTGGTTATGAAGCAGTCTCAATTTAATACTGATGCCTCTATATGACCTACATAAGCAAACGAGACCAACAGTGAGAAGATTGGCTATTTCTGTTAGTTTCTAATAGTTATTCTTAATGCCTGCCACCGGGTTGGGGTTTTTCACAACGGCGCTGGGGTTTGCTCTGGCTGAATTACAGTTGCTTCAACTACTAACTGAAGGTCCGTCTCCGGAGCTGCTCTCCTCCCGGTGAAGTAGCCTCCTTGCAGCGGGGAGTGAAGTGGAGGGAACACGTAACCTAACATTAGGTGAAATACTACCGTCTTTGTCCACAGAGACCGTCAAAATCAACACAGAATGAAAATTTCCATAGAGTAGCTTTAAGTTAATTAATTTAATGCAGCTCAGGCAAAATGAATGCTCCTAAAATAAAAGTGCATAAACATTAATACAAGTTCAAGTTTACTTGTCACATATAATCATACAGGGTACAATCATACTGAAATGTATGTCCGCAAGCTCCTTCAATTGTGCAATAAAAATACGTGTAAAATAGAAAAAGAGTAAAGATTAAAACTATAATATACTGTTTAAACCACACAATCATTGCAATGTTATTAACATATCCTCCATCCCAATTGATGTTTATCAGCATTTTATTCCTTGCTGAACAGCTAAGATTAGCGGCATACATATCTTTCTATAGTTTTCCATGTAAACATGAGATTCTGTCTAAAGATGCAGTAATATATATGTATTTTTCTTACCCACTCAGCAGTGCATGTTTTGTAATTAAACATCATTCTGTGTGGCCTAGCATCTGAAAAAAAGACATTTTATTTGCTTTCAATTAAATCGAAGGCATATTTCAAAGACATTTGTTTGGAAGGTTTAATAATTATTATTCTCATAATTTATTAGTTTGATAATAAATCTAACAATTACATTTTTATTTTGTATTATTATATTTTGTATTTTGTTTACTACTTTTCTAGATAAAACTTTGATAGAAATTTGACACACTTCATCCAATAAACAGCTGTCCTCTCCAAAAGTAGATCGCTTAGGTTGTTTATCAACCACCAGGTGGCACTTGAAACAGGCACTTGCCACTGCTTTATGGTAGTGGACACCCCAATAACTTTGTACACATCATATACTGCATGGTTAATATGTTATGTTGGTCCTTTTTCTTATGATGTTGCTCTGCTGTGTGCTATGCTGTTACAACACTTGAGAAAGCATTTTTTCCTTTCTTTTTTAAACTACAAATTTGTAGGCACATTAATATGCTCGAGACGGATGTCCAGGAATTATGAGTTTCAAGAAATGAATGGAAAACACCACTAATATTGAAGGTATATTACAACCCAAATAGAAAGGTTAAAATATACAATAAAGGAAGAGTACAATCATGCAGCCTCCAAAACGTTGCTATAAACTATCACTGACTATACAAAGAACAAATTCAGACACGTCAAACGTGCCAAAATAGCAGAAGAGCTACCATTGTCAGCAGTTAGATATAAAGAAAAAAAAACAATATCAGAATGCTGTTTTTTTTAAATTTTTTTACTGTTTTACAACAGACAGTACATGATGCAAAGCCATAATGGCTTGAAAAACAAACGAACAAACAAAGGGTGGTTTCCCAGCCCACAGACAAAAGCCCACAAACAAAAGACAAAATACCAACAAATGAAGCAGAAGCTTTAAATAGACCTTATGATCCAAACCATTTATATATCAGCAAGGGTGTACCAAAACAAAAACAAAGCTGTTCAGTCAGTTAGAGTGAATTACTCATTCAGGCTTTACATGTACAATAACTTTATAACATCACACTAGGGCCAGGAAATCTTACTAAAGCTCGAACAAAAGAGGGAAACACAAATCAAAAGAAAAAGCAACCGCTGTTTCCTTCCTTGCTCCCTAAAATCGCACTTGGTAAAGTCTGACTTGCCAACACCTGATAGAGGCATGTATAATCTGTGGGTAGAGGGCGTGTTCATGACAGCACCAAACCAGTGGATCTTGGAGAACAAGAAACCAAAGATACAATATTGTCTGTGCAATCAAGAAAATGTTAAAAATGTGCCTAATGGACATATACAGAAGTCTGTGTGGTCTATCTTCTCCTGAAGGCACATACTTTACACTTTTACTCTACTGCTTAAAGCAACTCAATTTTCATTTTGTGTTGAGTTTGGCGGTCCCTGTGGACAAAGGTGGTAATGTTTCACCTAACGCCAGGTTACATGTTCCCTCCGCTTCACTCCCCGTTGCAAGGAGACTACTTCGCCGGGAGGAGAGCAGGCGGCAGCTCCGGAGACGGACCTTCAGTTAGCAGCTGAAGCAACTTGAATTCCAGAGCAAATCCCAGCGCCGTTTCGTCTGATTTTGCAGAAAAATCCAACCCGATGGCAGGCATAAGAATAATTATTAGAAACTAATGAGAGCTTCTAGCTGTTGGTCTTGTTTGCTTATGTAGGTCATATAGAGGCATCAGTATTAAATTGAGACTGTTTCTTAACCAGTTAAAAACTCCATAGAACTGGCTTAACCATGCTATAACATGATTGGCAGAAACCCCATTTCCAGAGCTTCTGGCCAGTCTGAAAACCATCACAGGCATCACATGATCCCATCTTGCATGCCAGGGGCGGGGCCAGGGGTGGCATGGGCCCCCCTAAAAATTTGATTGACCATCCCTGGTGCCACAAATGAATGTGGAACATGTAGCACAACAAGAATTGACCAAATTTGAATCTCATTATCATTATAACAATAATAAATAAATATTTTATATAATATATAAATATTAAACATTTCTGCATTTGCAACCGAGTTTGAGAAACAACACGGATGTGTTTTGTTTCTTTGTTTTTCTATGTGGCTTTAATTGGTAGGCAGAGTTGGTGCACACATCGCTCCAAACATACAAAACACCTTTCATGTATGCTGAGTTTTGCCTCTTATACAATTTTCTTATAGATTGAAATGTCAAAATACAACTTTTAATGCGATTACGGCAGTCGATGATTAATGAGTGGTGAATCATGCTGTAGCACTGCAGTCTCCAATTTGCACAGGTAACTTCAGTAACAGTAACTTCATTAATTTAATTCTCCGACACGGCACCAGGATGTATTGGACATTTACCTTCAGTGCTTTCTATATGCAGGAGTGGTAAGATTTTGGTTAGAAGTTTATAGCTTCTCTTAAATCATTTGCAATAATACAGCGTCCTCAGGAATCCTTTGGTCAACCAAAGCTGTCGGGACATTTTTTATTTTAAGACCCCCTCCAAAAATGTGTTTTCCTTATGGTTACGTCACTTGGATGTTTGGCCTTCACTGTGCAGAGTTTGACACTAGAGGGCTGTTTTCACATTCATCCGCTGAAGGTGGAAAGTTCTTCTGTTTGTGTTTGTACGAGCAAGATTTTGTGACATCACAACTAGTTTGGAAGCCAATCATGGTCCAATATTGCAACTTGCACAAATGTGATGTGAAAACTTGAAGCCTCCAGTGCACATACGCTGAGAATGGACTTTTCAGTGTAGGAGTAGTAGTAGGTGACATCTTGTATTCAGGATGTAAACTTTTGAAATTATAAATATTTGAATATTCATAGATTCTGGATTTTTTTTTATTGAGGGAGAAGGAATAGATGCTGTTTTCAGATTTTTTAACTAATTGATTGGTCATTTTTGTGGAAAAACCATATCAAACACAAATTATTATTCTAAGTGCATGTAAGGGAAATTACACATATCATGTTAACCATCATGTTTGATCATGCTGACAAAATGGCCACAACAGTGCAATATTCTTACATCTCTTAAAACATGTCTTAAGTGGATCTTTAAACTCCAGATAGAGTTTCCTCTGGTAAATCTAAACATTTTAATCTGCTGTGTCAAGGGGGATATTAAGGTAAGTTTTCAGTTTTGCTGGGTGCATGCAACCACGATCACAGACACTACAGTAGCATCATTGTGCGCATGGAGGTATACTCGGATATGACTAGATATGACATTGTAGTTACTTAAATCAATAAATATGTTTCCACAGCAGGTAAAGACTAAACTTCCTGATCCAAACGGTTAAGTCATCACTGAATGAATGTGAGTTAGGTAGGAAAGAATGAGTAAAATGTTTACATGTTAGCCAACGTAAAATTCAACACCAGCTATTGTTTTTGTAATTATATATTAGACAAATGTGTATGATAAATGTGATGAGCTCTGCTCCATGTTTCAACAGTCTGTAGCTGTAATGGAGATGAAGATGTTAGTAGCTGGAGTTCCACCCAAATATGTCACAATTTTTAACCAAATTTTGAGAAAATCTGCAAAAGAAAATATGAATGAATGCCTGTTTCCCTCCACTACCGTGCAAATATTAGGAGCTGATTCATCAAGATAAGCAGTAGGTGGCACCAATTCTCCAGTCTGGTGCCATTAAACCCTTGCAGAAGAAGAAGGTGCAACAAGACAATGTAATTAAAAGAGCGCCAGTCAAACCTCAAATGGTGAAAAACAATGTAGAAAGCACGATGGAAATATGGCATTTATGTTATAGTCTACTTATCTCTCCACACAGATCTGATGTTTTAGTCTGCCCACATTTTTCGTCTGGACGCTAAAGTCACATGCTTCATGTACGTCATGATTTATTCGCTAAGTCTGTTTCCATTGCAAGTTGTTGCATCTTGCTCTTATAGTTACACCAACTTTTCCACCTCAGCCAAGAGTAAAAACTTTTTTGCAATATCTCAAGAGTTTTTCGAATTTTCTGCATTTCAACACAGGTTTTTTTATTAGCAAATTGAAAATGCGTATAAAAACGGGAGGATGGAAATGCACCTACTGACTCCTTCATTGGAAATGCCATTCCTTGTTTTCATGTTTTCAGTAGTGTCTATACAGTAGTGTCTTTGCTGAGTAGGATTCGTCTAGATGTGTCTGTTACTCTTCCAAGCATAGGACATGTGATTGAGGTCAAGTTAGTGTGGTGTAAACCAATAAAAAAGATATTCTACAATACAGTTAGTAAAGTGTGATGTTCTCCCTAATCCATGGCCATCATCTACAAAGTACTTTTGGTTTTTGGTTTTATAGCTATCCCAAGCAAACCGAACTCAAATACCCTCCTCAGTTGCTCCCCTTTATTTTTACTGTAAAGTACGCCCACTGTGTTCTGGTTACTGGAAGTCATATCTTTTTTGACAGTCCAGTTCTTGATGAACAAACAGGACCTGATCATCAACATTCTTTACTGTTCCAACAGACAATGTTTACGGTAAATATCACAAGTGTAAAGCTGCCTGGGATAGTCAACCTCAACTGCCACCTCAGTGGACTGATATTAGCAGGAACTGAATGACCGAATTTTAATTTTGGGCTGAATTATTTCTTTAATTGGTCGAATTTTTGATTTTTGTGTTTTCCACAAAAGTAATGATGTTGCTGATGCATGCAGGGGGTTGAGTTGTTGAAATCATTGTCTTTTACATTATAGGAAGTCTCAGTATTTCTTCCAGTAATGCTTTTAGTGAATGACACATTCACTAGCCTGCCTAATACAATATTAGTCCACTATGTCTCTATAAATCTTATGGAATTAGTTGACAATTATTGATCAGCTGGGAAAGACAACTTTGGAAGTGATTTTTCTGACTCATGTTGCTTATATAACAGTCTTGCGTAACCTTTGCAGTGATTAACAATATTTTTTTATCAAATATTTCAGTATTGTAATAAACTGACCATCTTCATTTTCTCAGATGTTATTTTGTGTTTGATTAAAGGCTTACATTTTTGGAGAGATTCTTAGGATTTTGTAGAAGCATATACTTTTTCTTTTCTTTTTCTCACTTGACCTGAGGGCTCACATGACCAGATAATGTATCATGGCAGTTGGGAGATTGAAAGCCACACCGACAAAGACTAAACTGTCTTTATGTGTCCCAGGTTATGAATTTTATTAGATCCAGGACAGTCTTTTTTTAGTAACATATTTAGTAATAATTAACCAACTTTCCTCAGTGAGCTGTTCAGTAAGTTGATTCTTCTTCTTTGTGTACAGTTGAAACCTATGAAACTGTAAAGTGCAGCATGATGTTTTTAATGTTTTTGACTCATATTAACCTTTTTTGATCATAGCTTAGGAACTTTCCTGTTATAGAATGTTGAACTTCCAGTTTTATAGGGCTCATCAAAAACCATTCTACAGTATCAAGCTTGTTTCACACCGTATCGAGGAGTCAAACACAGTATCAAGTGCCGGATTTTTGTTATATTTGCCCATATTTGAATAATATCACAGAATTTCAAGAACCGGTAAATGAAAGGGGGAAAGATCTAAGAAGAAAAGGAATCGAGACTAACGTTTGCTGCCATCTGTTAGCTTCTTCAAAAACAATGAATGGATCTGACACTGGTGAGCTTCCTTTAAAGGTGTAATCAGGGTATCATCGGATAATCCGTAATTCATTTGGAATTCCAAAACGAAAACACACGTAAATCTGTTATTTGTTTCAAAACCAAAAATGAAAAACAGAAGTCACGTGGTTTTTTCGTTTTTGTTTCCAAACGAAAAACGAGAAAACCAAAATCAGAAAACGGTCCAATTTTGTTTTGTTTTTTGCAAATTCCCTTTTTTATTTATCATTTGGGACATATAGTAGAACTGTAGACAGACAGGAAGCGAAAGTGAAGTGTAAAAATGTCAAAATAAAAGCCAAGTTATTAGAAAGAAGTAATCAAGTGCATAACATTCACGGATATTTGCAGAGATGTTTGATGTTTTTTCCTGTAGGTATCTGTATTTGATTACAACATATTCACTAGGGGAACACCCTGGTTTTAGCTGGGCCAGTGTGTGTCATGGGTGTCACTGCAACTGGATACATTCTGGGTCTAGCTTTAGATATGTTTCTGTCCATTACCTTAAATGTTAGTTTTTTTTCAATGTGTTTTTTTATTACAGTAGTAGTATGTGTGTTACCAATCATCATTGAGTACTTTAAATTACATTCTTATATGGATCTATTTGTGTGGGTTTTTTTTACACCAGGTGCTGTATTCATTACATTTGTCATAACTTTTTGGACAAAATTAAGTTTTGACAGGGCAGCAGGGGTATCTCTGTCTACAGCCGGGGCAGCAACAGACCAGTATGGACAAGTAGTTGGCAGTTGTCTAGGAAGGCTGGGGGGTGACCGTGGGGGCAGTCGTAGGAGGCTTTCTATCCTCGTGTGCCCACAGCGAGCTGTCAGGGATGTTCATGGGTCTGTGTACAGTACAACTACAATTCCAGCTGGAGCCTGTTTTCGAGGTTCAAGGTTCGGCTTTATTGTCATTATACAATACAGAATTGCACAATCAAATGCAGTTGTAGCCCCTTCAAGCTAAACACAATTGAAAATGTATTTTATTTATGTACCTGTTTATGCCTTTAGTTCTTATGTCACTTATCTACACTGGTTTGTTTTATATAATGTGTATGAAATTTTGGATAATATCTGTTATGTATTAATAATATATGCGCCACCTTTGGGTTTTTTTTCTGTGACCAAGTTTCCTATTGAATGTTTTTTGTTCTGAGGCTTAAACAGACATAGAATGTATGTATGTGCCATAATTGCATGGAAATCAAAACAAACAAACAAAAAAACAAACATGCATACATAGATACAGACATAGAGGGGGCTGTTGCTCTGTCACTTAGCATCTGACCTTAGCTGTGGTTTAGAATGGATTCAACTAAACCAGAACTTGCAGGGGTTTAACTGGACCTGGTTGCTCTGCCAAAGATCAGAGTAATACAGACCTCCCCTTAAACCTCTCTTAAACCACATCTGCGGTAACTGAAACCTCAGGCACGATGACCTCTAGTGGCGTTTAAGTGATTTCTACAAGAACACAGCAACTGGGTTTAGAATAATCCCGCAGGTGTCCTTAGAAACTGAGTTTATACCCCAGCTTCTGAGAACACAGTGATGGGGTTTAAGAGACCACTGGATTTTGTTCTAGACAACACAGATTTAAACCCATCCTAAACCTTAAACTGCAGCAAAGCTAATGACAGAGCAACTGGCTACATGTATATACTGTATTTAGAGATTTATAACCAAAATATGAATTAAGTATTGTTCCTTTCTTAAGCACCATGACAACAAAGATTTAAGTAAATCTTCTTTCCTTCCCTTTTCCCCCACCATAACACACGTTTACATACAATTGTGGAATTACATACTGTATATGTAGCTGGGTGGTACAAAACACCGCAATTCTCATCAATGGTGACAGATGCACTGAACAGTTAGTATGTTGTCAAGATACATTCATTGTTATATTTTATACAACATGTGGGCTCTTTGTTTTTATCAGGAAGAGCCACCTCAGTTACTTTTGCAGTTTTATGTATTAATTCTTTTTTATTACATTGTATTTTTGTACTCCGAAGAAAGATTATTGTTGAACTTGTAACTTATGGTCATCTACATAACTGCATAACATAATGACGATACACTTCACCCAAAAGATATTTCTGTGTCCTGTGCCAGTTTAATTTTGCCACTTTAGCTCATTCTCTGCCAAAGTGTAGCAGAGAGTGAGCACTCTTTCCAAAGAACACAGGACACTTGAATATATTTTGTCATAAAGCGAGAGGACTGGTCACCAAGTGATAACAAATGCTTCTCTTTTAGCTCATTTGTGCATCATGGTCCATAAATGTAGGCATGTTCACGTTAACTTAACTGCAGAAAAAAAGGGTTGTGTCCTGAAAGTAAGAAAGAATGAGTACAACTTGTTTTAATTGTGGATCTTAGTATTTTTGTCAGTAATGCTTTTAATGAGCAACACATTCAGCAGCTTACTTAAAAGAGCACTCTATGGACCCACGATGGGCAACTGGGCAAAAAGGATCAAAATCAATGCAGCAGGGAAGCCTATGATAGCTTTGGAAGTGATTTTCCTTTCAGACTTTTTCCACTCCTTCAACTAGAAACTGCTGTCTACAGCTCAATATCAGAATCAGAATCAGGTTTATTGTCAAGCAGGTTTACACATACAAGGAATTTGTCCTGGTGTTTTGGTGCATAACAGTAAACATAGTAAGAGAATAAAAATACAAAGCATGTAATGTGTAAGTAAGTAATATGCACTTCCTGTTACATGTTGTAAAGCATTGTCCATTTGTGCTGTAAAGTACAGTACAGTTTTATTGATGACGCCAATAAAAAATTTTTTTCATTAGTGATTTCACTTTTGGTATTCAACCCACTGTCTTTGCTTCTATCAGTTTTATTTTGTACATGATGTAAGGCTATTTGCCTCACACCACATACAGTATTTTGAGAGCTTCCAAGGTTTTTTGAAGAATTGTGTTCTTGAAAATTTATTTTCCTTTTTCTTACTAGAGCTGAAGGCTCACATCACCAGATAATGTCTTGAGTGTCATGGATGTTGGGAGATTGAAAGTCAGACTGGAGGCAAGACTGTCTTAATTTATCATTATATGTTATAGATTAGATATTTTAATATATCCAGGGCAGTGTTTTTAAAATGTTTAAGGTAGCATATTACTATATACTAAATATGGCTTCTTAGGGACCAGTGAATGAAAGGTAAGAAGATTTAGGAAGAAAAGGAGTTGAAGACTAACTATTGCTGCTTCACAAACAATGGGCCTGAGAAAAAATAAGAGAAGTCAACTCCAGATGCACCAGACGTTCTTAACCATCCAAATCTGCCCTTACCCAGGTGTGCTGAATGATGAATCCCACTTGATCATAAATTGGAGGCATGTGGCCGATTTGTTATTAGCATAGGTAACACCCCCTAACCACTATATAAGGTTAGGTGTTGTCCCGTGTGCAAATACTCTGGCACATGCCCAAGAATTGGAGAGATGTCACAAAAAAAAGACTACTGTTAAATAAACTTAAACAAAGTAAACGTGATTTTCCAGAGCATGAGTACTGGCGTTACAGGAAAATCAAAAATCCAGCAATGGCAAAACATTTATGATGCAGTATGTAAGACATTCAGAAACTGAACGCACGCAATATCATCCAAGGGTTTTTATAGTCTTATTTGGGATCAATGGACCAATAGTGTTTCTTTAGCCCACAAATGTAATAATCCAATCATTATAATTACTCTAAAACATAATTATCTAAATTTGATTGTATGATATTCATGTATTTTTTAATGTTCCTCTAATTTAAACCGTATGTTTCCTTGCATTGGAAAAACAATTTGTGGACTGTGAAAACAAGATGTTTTTTTCTTATCTTGGTAAGAGTGCTCTCAACCTAAGGGAAGAGCGAAAATAAGAAAACATCCCAGAGCCTCTCGGTGAAAGCTGACAAACAGCGACCGATAAAGCTGGCTAGCAAGCTGTCAACATTTTTTTTAACAACTTTATTGAAAAGCAAACTATAAACATGATGCCTGTCAATCACGTTCAGTCTCGTGCGTGTCACATCTCTGGCCCAATCCCAGTGTCCCCCCTAAGGCCTAAGCCTTGAACCCTCACGAACTTAAGTGACGTGTCCTGGTAAGTACTTGAGTGCGAGAGGCTGCAAGGGCTCGAAATGGTATACATAGGAATGCGACAGCATTTTTAAATTTTTTTTTAAATAATAGCGATGCTGACAATAGTTGTATCCTCAAGAATAAAGACACACACACAACTTCTTTCCTGTTGGATACTGTGGTGGAATAATTCAATCAATCAGCCATTAATTTATTAATAACAGAAAGGAAAAGGAAATATGTTGTCCTGCGAGTGGTAGAATATCTATGATGTGACTTTGTTCAGTTTTTGTTTTTTACTCTTTGAGAGTCCTATGAGTCCGTGAGTGTGGACATTGCGATTGGGCCACTCTTTTGACCGAAGCAACAGGATCCTGCAGTTGACTTAACAGCCACAGGTGTCATTGTTAACAAACATTTTCTGAATGTTACATACAGAACCATTAAGTCTTAACACGCTGTTGAGATTTGCGTCTCTGCCCTAAAGGATGTGGCTAATGTGGCTCTACAGTATGGGTCAAGCTAATTTTGCACTCACCACCTCCGTTGTAGAGATTTGGGGAAACGAGGACTCACATAAGACATTGTATATCGGACAAGTTGCACCAGCCTCCGCCTCAGACAGCTTTCCAAATACACATAGTTTTTACAAGAATCATTTCAAACGCTTGTCTCTAACTGAAAGTAAACACATAAAGTAGCAGCCTGGAATGGCCATTATGGCTAACTGCAAGATTCTAAAACTCTCCACAGAGTTGAGGGGAAATGCAGTCGGGTGATAATTCTCTGTGGGTTCCTTTAAAAATGTTGAATGATAAGCAGATCTGTATTTCTTCTTTCTGCATGTCAGAAAAGACTTGGCAAAAAACTGTCTTCTAAATTCACAGATTAAATTCCATCTGAATTTGTTATCAAGGATGGATAAACAATCAAATGATCTTTCTGAAGACAAAATAAGTCTACTGTGATTTTACTTAGAGATACATTCATTGATTTTGACTACCATGAGGGCAGAAAGACACACAGCCCCAATATACAGTCGGCTTGTTAAGTTGCTATGAATAGCTTGCTGGCAAACATTTGCCTACTAACATATCCAGCAGACACAGGGCAACCTATCATCTGGAGTGGTGTTTCTGACCACCTGACAAATATAAGTTCAATACTCACTTGGTCAAGGGCGTAGGTTTGATTTTTAACATTGGTGGGGACATGAAAGTGGTCTGCAGGGGCCCCCCTGGAAGCTAAGCTTTTTTGCATATCTGCAGTTTTTCCCACATGATTTTGTGAGACTGTGGTGGGTGGACCTTGAACCCTCTAGGGGGGGGCCCTGGACTTCTTCACTCAGACTGGACCACCAAAAACTCCACCACCACCCACATAGCCCACGCCACACTTTATGTAAACAAGATTACTTATTTTATTTTATTACTACTTATTATTTATAACAATAACTTTAGTAAAATAAATGTAAAATAGAACAAGGGGAACGTGTTGCTCTGAGGAAGAGGGCAGATGCACTCTCCTCAACCTGGATGACTAATTAGTATAATGAGTATATCAGTATAATATAACATTAAATAAAAAGTATAATGTTTATATAATAGTATGATGTTAGTACAATAATAATACATTAATTATATAATGTTAGTATATTCATATAAGTTCACCTTTACGTTTTTTCTCTCTTTGTTTGTCCATCTTGCTCCACTCATTATCCGAGTAACACTTAACAGAGGAGGGGCGGGGCCCAGGTAAAGTTAGACCAGACCGAAAGTGAGGCCAGCAGCCCACTCTCCCGGGCCAGTCAGCCACACAGCACTTGGTTATTTTTATTTAAGCGGGAGCTGGGCTTATTTAAAAATATGTAGATTTTGCGTTGCATCTGCCCCACTTGTCAAGCGGCCCATAGGGAAAACTCCCGGAGCTCCCGATGGCCAGTCTGACTGTGTGTTTGTGTACCAAATACACGGAATAGACACTGACAGAAAACAGTGGTTATATGTTAATTTTTTTATCAAAACTATTGCTCGGGACAATTCAGTGGTCGCTAGATATTGGCAGGGATATTGTCCCTACCGCCCCTACCAAATTCTACGCCCTTGCATTTGGTTGACTGACTCTCTCATGAAATACTTAATGAACAATGTTTGCTGCTGTTGATGTGAGCATTGTAATGTGACAGGACATTTTTTAAAAATTGCTAATGACTGTTTTCATTTCATTCATGGCAGTGAATGCAATGACAGCAGTAATTTACGCAACATTAGCATTCATTTGGATTCGTGTTTCTGTTCACCTGACAGATGTAAGTTCAAAATGCACTCTCCTTTTATCTCTGATTTGGTCTCCACCAACTCCTGAGCAAAATATTTGATTCTAGGTGCTAAATGCTGCAGTTCACCAGTTAGTTGCTAGCATTGTCTGCTGTTTGGTGCTAGGCAGGTAGCTTATATATATCATGGCTTTTTCTTGGAAAATAGATGCCTGTTGTGGCTGGAAATTGAGTTGATGAGAGCGGTGAGAGCGAACCAAAACAGTACAGTAAAACCAAAATAATGAGCTGAAAGAAGTTAAAATACTCCATGGAGTTGAGGGGAACTACAGGGTTGGGTGATAATTCTCTGTGGGACATATAACTGTTACTGTGAGAAATTGTTACTCAGAAGTAGAACAGGATTGGACAAGACAGTGGGAAAATGTACAATACATAACACAGTATACTGTACAAATACTGTATTCCAATTCTGCCAAATCCAATCCAAGCCCTGCAACAAATTCTAACTTTATGAAATGTGGATGGATTGTGGATTTTAGATAAACAATCTACCAGAACTGTCCAAATGAGTTTCACTCATATAGAATGACAAACAAAATTTTACCAGGTACTGTACCAAACATCCTTTAACTGACTTGCTTATGGCTGATCCTCTTTATTTGTGTGTCTGTGTAATGCCACATTGTAAACCCATGAATTTTCAAGCATGCGTGTGTGCCATATGCGTGTATATACTGTATAAGCTCCACATGTGATAACATTCTCCCATCTCTCTTGGTGGAAATATTTATGCTAAGTCTTCATTTGAGCATGCAGTTCAAACAGACAAGGTCCGATGTTCTTTCCCCTTTTTCCAGATGCAGTCAGCCTCCGGGGGACCCTCCCATACAAGATGAAGCATTGTGAGCATGGCCCGTCTCTCCCCTCTCCATTGCCCCAATATATGTGTGTTTATATCAAGACCTGATATCCATTTTCCGTCATTCACTCCTGTAGCTCGGAGGTATTTATTTTTAGCGCACAGGGAACAGTTTCAAGGGGGTGTGATGTGTAAATAGTTGTGATCCATCACAGGTGTCCCATCACCCACAGAGAGGACGCACGGTCTGATGATGTTTAAAGAAAAGATGAAAAGAAATCAGCCAGTTTGGCAGCAGTCTGTGCACAGGAGTATTTATGGAAAGTAATTTCTACAACAACTCGAAGCCTTGAATGACAGCAGGATTGTTACTTTAATGCACGCATTCTGATGTAAATATTTCTTGTCATTCAACACCAGACTGACTGTGTTAAAACTGATTCGATCATTATGTGACCGCATGCCTAGTTTTGTCATACAAAGTTTAAGAAATCTTTTAAGATTTTCCAAATTATTTAAGCTGCACTAAATAATATGTTTTATATTAATAATGGATCAAATGACAATGTGAAACGTGAAAGATAGCTTTAGCTTTGGCTTGTAGTTGTTTTCCGTCCCGCAACTTTGCTCTCATCAACCCTGTTTCCAGCCAGCTGTTTTCTGTGAAAAAGCTCTGGTGAACACATTGTACACTACTAGTCCAGCACTAAACAGCAGACAAAATTAGGGGTGAACATAGTTGAGCATCTAGCAGCTAAGAGACAGATATTTTCCCCTTGAGTTTATGGAAACTAAAACAGAACTAAAAGGAGAGTGAATACTGGACTTACAGTCATCAGGCCAGAAACATGATTTCAAATCAGAGTTCATTTTGCTGTGTGGTGGCTCCATTGTTTGCTAACGTGTTCAACATTAATAACCTTTGCAAGGGGATAATATGTTTTAAGCTTATTTCACTGCCCCCAAGTGGACGGAAGCATCAATTAACATAGCTTTAAGATAAGTTAGTAAAAGTACCCTGTGGAGTTCAGCAAAACTCACCAAAACATATTGCATGTATCCTTGAGGCCTACCAAACATGATGAATGCATTCCCTTCCTCATAAAACATCTGCAAAGCCAAATTTGAAAATACTTTAATTCCTGCATTGTTTATATCCACATTTGTATCGGCTAGCAGTCTTCCTGCTCGCTTTTGCTGGTACATTGTTATGTTTTTTGGCATGACTGCTGGCAACGGATCGATGAAACAGCATGAAACTATCTGCAGTATGTATATTGCATTGCCAGGTGCTCATGTGGGTGTATGTACATTACGCAGTACAAACAAATTAGGGACCAGCTTTTAAAAACATTGCTCCATAGTGCTACTGGTGGTCAAAAACCATCAAAATCCGCCAGGTGCTTTTGAGAATCAACGCCATTTCATCTCAACACCTTATGCGTTACTTAGCTGCATAGCGCTGTCTATGCCAACCTTAGAAAGAGAAAAAAAATAAATAAAGAGACTGCACAAAAATACAACCTCATGATAGGAGCATACAATAGGTTTACAGTGGGATAGAACTAGAACTCCAATGTATTATAGGCACATCTAGGTGTGTGCCATTGGATTTGTATAGGGTAAGGAAAAGAAGAAGAAAAAGGAAATGATGAAGAAGGTAATACTGGGTCACAGAAGCCTCAAAAGGCTCCAGCGTGGATACATATTACACGTATACATATTACACATACTAAATATTGTTGTGGCAACTAAAACATACACCATCATGGTGAGCAGTGGTGTGTGCACGAGAGAAATGGTATTGTCTGTGGTCAGACAATAGAGGTTTCTCTTCTTGTTTTGGACTTGAGCCATCTTTGAATTGACTCAGTGGAGAGACTTTCCAGTTCTGTGTCCAAGCTGTGCCTCTACAAAACCATTTTCATTCAAGTGTTTTCATCAGAGGAAAACATCTTGTCTCTGAGATGCAAAACACTAACAATAGACTCCTCTCTTGTGGGGGTGTGGGGGTGGGCCATGCTTGAGGCTCACCCAGAATTTTGGAGAGCAAAGTCCACATTGGACCTGGACCAAAGCTTCTAGAATATTAAAAGGCATATAGATGTAGCTCAGTGGATAAAAGTAACAAAATGTCCCACAGCCCCCCCTCTGATCCACAGAACTCATTTTTTCCTTAATGCTGTGATTAGACCTCAGTGCTGCAGTGCTGACTGAATGCCAGCTCTTTCCTCCCTCCAGGTCTATGCTTAGAAACTACAGCCAAGTCACTGGTGGTAGAATAAAACATGTTGTCTCTGTTGTTTCACAGACAAGAAGAACCCTCTGTTAATAAGACGTGTTAATTATTTTAATATTTTTAGCTAAATTTCCCTGTTATTTATTTAAGAGATCTTTATTTTACAGTCATAGAACAACAAAAAAGTATTTTTATTTTGGTTATTTGCTGATGATGATGTATGATTGCAGGCAATAGTTTATGTTGTGGTAAAATGATATACTATTGTATTTTATTTGTTTTCATTTACCTTTTTTAAAGTATTGTATACAGTCATTTCTATTCATCTTCAATCTCTAATAATGGCAGACCTGCCACTATTGCAACCCAACAGAAAATTAACAATGAAAGAATGATTACCTAAGTCTCTAACCATTACTCCATCTGCCTGGAATGTTATGTGTTATAAAATCATCACATTTCACTATTTATAAAGCAGAAAGAACTACTATGTGGCAGAAAAATGTAGATGAACTTTGTCCAACTTTGAAACCAGAAACAAAAACATTTGTGCAGCTTCTTTTAAAGTTTTTTTTCCTTTTCTCTGAACTATATTGAAAGCAACTGATGATGGTGCTGAGTTGTGGAGAGGGGAGACGGGGGGGATAGAGAACCAGGCAGCGAAGGGGGGATGGTAGCGACTTGCTTTGGAGGAAATCTGGAACCTATAAACTTGGGCAACTTCTCTGACAAGAAGCAAACGTCACAACGGTTCGATTTGGTTGGCTGTACAACACACCTTTGTCTCCGCCTCGTCCCTTTGATTGGACCAATCGTTTAAGATTCATTCTTCCTGTTGTCTTAAGCTCAGCTGTCCAAAAACAGTCCTCTGGACCAATCAGTGAGTCTGATGGGTGGGCAGCTGAAAGTTTCATGGTTCCCTCCCTTTAAAAAGTCAGATTCAGGTTGCTGTTGTCTCACACGCAGCTACAGGAGCGGGACATGAGAACAGTCCAGTTTGCCAATGCAGTGTACACTCACAGAGACTGGGAAGAGATCATTGTCAGGTTTTCACATGTGTGGATGAAGAAGCACTGTGGAAATCTAGAACTGAGTGCTGGTTATTCACCCACTTTGATCTGGCATGTTTGGATGTGACAAAGTGTAAAGCTGATAACTGTTGGAAGAGAAGAACGACACAGCAGAAGGCCAGAGAAACATACAACGTAACAGAGGGAGTTCCCGAAGACGAACAGAAGAGAGGAAAACTGTGTGAAAGAAGCAGAGGGGGAGTGGAGAGAGACATACTGAAGGAAAGAGAGAAGCAGAGAAGGAGTGAAGGATAAAGAATCATTTAAAGGAGTGACAAGACAGAAGAAAAACGTGGCCAAGCATGAGAGAGGAGGAGCAATCAAATGATGACCACCCTGAGGGAGGGGTGGTTTCCACCGAGGAGAACACAGAAAGACCACCTTCTAACGCCTGTCCCGTCGTCGTAGCAACACCGGGGGTCACCGGGCGTAAACGGCAGACGGGCTCACATCACGTTACCACAATTACTCCCACCACATCAGCAGACGATGGCAAGGTCAAGTCAGGGGACGACATCCAGACCTACCCCCTAACTGGACCCAAAAGACTCAAGAGGAGTCCTCAACATCAACCGCCTTCCTTAAGCCCGTCCCTTTCTCCTGTACCCGGTCCTAGTCCTGGAGGTCTCTCAGCTCTTGAGGACCCACACGGCCAGCGGGTGATCGCCAACATCCGGGAACGCCAGCGGACACAATCTCTGAACGAAGCCTTTGCCTCTTTGCGTAAGATAATCCCAACACTCCCTTCTGACAAACTGAGCAAGATTCAGACCCTTAAGTTGGCGTCACGCTACATTGACTTTCTGTATCAGGTTCTGCAGAGCGACGAGATGGACACTAAACTGGCTGGATGTAACTACCTGGCCCATGAAAGACTGAGCTATGCCTTCTCTGTCTGGAGGATGGAGGGGGCCTGGTCGACCATGTCTGCTGGTCACTAGCTCTTCCTGAAAGCAAGATTTGTCCTTTGACTGTTGCCCTAAAACGTATGATGAGTTCCACATTACAGGGAAATATTCTTACTTGACACAGAGGGCTGAGGAGATGTCTAAACTGTGTCTGCTCACCAGTGGACTCACACTATTTAACACCTCAACGTAGATCATCTGTTTGTGTCAGTGATGGTGGAAGAGATTCTGATTTTAAGTGAGCATTTGGACGGAGCTGATTTTAAAGCCACTACCCCTTCATGAAAATGGTAGTTTTCATTGTTGTCAAGCTACATATCAGATGTAACTATGGATGCTTGTGATTCTATTGATTCTCTTGCGAAAAGCAATTACTGCTTATGTGTGCCAATGGTAGCGTTCGAGAAATGTATCACAACAGGGACATTGTGCTCAGTGTATGATTCCTAGACATTTGTACTCTGTCTACATAGATCACAATGGAGGACAGGACAGGTGAGAGACAAAAAGAAGCCAGACATCACCCAACATTCATTCAATTCAACAACCTCTGCATGACGGCAGAGCTCATTCTGCTGGAGCCCTCTGACCCCTCGGCTTTCTCGGGTTCTGAAGCTTGACCTCTGGTTTCATCCTCATCATCACCCTTGATTTTAACACCATAACTGCCAACAGTATCATCATCATCATTACTATCGTCATCATCATAGGTATGCATACTTTCAGCCACATTTGAACTTGATGTCATTTTTTTAATTTAACTTTATTTCTGCCTTGGGCTAACTAGTGTATAAAGTTTTGTATGATATATAAAGAGCGACAAGTAGAGAATGCTGAAGAGGGATTAAAAGAAAATC
This sequence comes from Oplegnathus fasciatus, assembly GCA_003416845.1. Taxonomy (NCBI): domain Eukaryota; kingdom Metazoa; phylum Chordata; class Actinopteri; order Centrarchiformes; family Oplegnathidae; genus Oplegnathus; species Oplegnathus fasciatus. The sequence continues at coordinate 223,223 of NTHP01000315.1, read as the reverse complement.
TGGAAAGACAAAATTGGATGTTTCAAGAGACATTGGACCTTTGACTTTTCCACACCCTTTCAACTCCTACTTTTCCAAGACTCTGACATATTATGAATCCCTGACCACCTCTGAACCCAAGCGACGGTGGAAAAAGTAGCCGCGGGCAGCCGTTGTCCTGACTTAAGTTTCTCCTCTTTATACCCAAACCAAGCCCCTTTGTTTCTTCTAGTGCCAAAAAAACTCTCCTCTTGAAATTCTTTCCTCTCATTCTGGCCCAAATTTGCTTGCGTTGCACGAAACCGTGATGCAGCTACAGCGAGCTGACGAGGAGGCGTAATGAAAACAAACGGTCTCTAAAAGCCATGAATCATGTGTGTCACCATCAAAGGGGAGGCTGATGTGGCTCCCCGCTGGGCTCCCATAAACCACTGGAAGTGATGGAGGAGGTGAGAGCTGATTTATACACACACAAATGTGCATGCATAGGTGTAGCGTGCACACACACCCATGCACAAACACACACCTCCCCCATGTCTTGGGTTTGAAAAAGAACCTGACAACATCCATAATTACTAAATTATATACGTGTAATAAACAAAACAACAACAAAACAAAAAGTCAGTTTTTGTTCAATTGTTGTACCATTGATTCTTGTCTTACATTAAAAGAGAGCCAATGACAAGCAAATGAACATCACCTGCAAGGTTTAGCTTTCATTTCATGCAAACAACCAAACTCTAAAGAGATGGGGGTTGACATGCAGTTTTTATTCAATACATATCAATGACAAACCACTTCTTCCTTGCCACTATGTATGAAGCCTAGTAACCTATCATTAGAATGTCCCAGGGAGGTAGCTAATGTTTCCAGCTCCTATGAAGACTTACGAAAGTCTTTTACTGAGCCCCACAGTCAGCACAGTGTGGTCTCAGAAGGCTAACCTTCATGTCAGATGACACTTGACATTTAAAAAGAATTCAGTTTTGGGCCAAAAGAGAAAAGCAGCCCCTGTGCATTTTGTATATAAAATGAGAGTGGCTGGCCTTAAGAATCAGGGACAGGAATTTTGAGTGCACATTCATTTCATACAGCGTTTGTCCAATTAATGAGACAGTAAGATATCTACTTGGTATCAGAACTTTTTTTAACAACAGTGACCCAAAGCCAATTCGTAATGCCCATTCATCACCTTGTATCTCATTTAAATCAAGTTGTATTCTGACTTGGGTTACTGATAAATGTGACATGTATTTATATGTTATTTTTCCATTGATGAAATTAATTAAGAAAATTTGTATTATCTTCCTCTTGTGGCACCTTGGAAATACGAAATTACATCAGATTGATGGTCAGTTCCCCATTGGTACCCTTGTTATTTGGGAACAGTTATTTGGAAAAATTGTATTAATATGTCCAACATCCAATGATGAATAGGTCAAAATGTGTCAAATATGACCTCTACAAACTCCTAAATGAATCTAAGTGGTTACTGCAGTAACCTGTCTGCCTTTTTGTCTTTCCAGCTGCTGAATAAAGGGACCGTGATCTTCCCTGTACATCTCTGCTCCATGCTACAATTTCTGCCACTTTAATCACCAATCACTTTTGGTGAAAAGGACTATTTAAAAATATTAAAGGGCATCTTGATCAGGATGCAGACTGACATGGGGAAAGAGGATGTTTCTCTGGATCACCTGTTGAGAAGAAATTGACAATACAGGTCAAGTTGGACCAGTATTTGTGTTCAGTTTTTTTTTTTTGGTTTCATACTATTTTTCCCTGGATATTATTAATATTTTTAATATTATTAAGGAAACTTACATAATAGCTGTCACTGTAAAAGACTTAACCTGTAGTTAAAGCAAGACGTCAATCTCGGACAGAGATTAGTGTGTTTGTCTCTTGTACACCAGTTTACAAAAAAGAGAGTGAGGCTTTGTTTTTTAAGTGTTTTAAGCATTTACTTGAAGAATATACAGTGTGGTGCTGTACAAAAAAAATGTGACACTGATATGGTATGACTGAGTATAAATATCACAAGCAGAAAAATCCCTGGAGAATTAGATAGTGATACACACAGCACATGTATCATTATTTGTCTGAAAAATAAAACTGTCCTCAAATTATTCATGAGATTCCTGTTGTTTTGGTAAAACTGGATGATGAACGGTGCAAAGATTTATACTTGTACCACACCCTCTTTGTCTCCTGTCTCTCTTGTTAAACTGTCTTTCTTGTTTTCCCTTATTTCCTCCTTCCCCCAGTCTTTTTTTAATGAGGTCTGTGTGCCATTGCCTGGTCAGTCAGGAACAGTTAATTCCTCCTAAAAGAACACGTTAATGTGCAATTAAGGGCTCTGGGAATATTTATAGCCTGTTTGAACCTAAAATCTAAGTTGTAGCTTGATCTTTCAGTTACGCTACAGTGGCCTGCAGGTTTACTGTTGCGTATCCTGAAACTTCAGGGTTAAATTATTAAAGCTTTCGCATAAGGCAAGAGTTAAGTTAAAAAATCTCTGAAAAGGAACATAGATACAGTGTAGCATAACTACACTGATTAGTGTTGGTATAAACTGTTGGCCATATTTCATGTCAAATGATGAAAAAAAATGCACTCAGCAATGAGTCAACTGCTAATCACACAACTATCATGAGACCTCATACATGAGAACAACAATACTCTCATCAATCTGCTGATGTTTGTTGACTCCCCGGTATTTGTTTAACTGACACTGTGAGATTGTTAGAGACAAGTTAGTACCAGTCTAAGATAGAGTCTCTCACAGATTCTAACCTTACACTGATTTTAACTGGTGCTCTGTTCTTCCCTTCCTGCGCCAGTGGTTTAGCATGTTTTTACAAAAAACACTAGTTAAAGGCTCTGCCCACAAACACGGGTGTTTTCCAGTTGTTCTGATTAGACTTCTACAGATGGAAGTTGAACGGAGTTGCAATTGAAATTACATGATGTCACCAATATGAATTAGAAAGATAAAGCTGTAGGTTGTCCCAAATTAACAGGTGCAACAAAGCTAACAGCGGAGTGCGGGAGATGTCAATCAAACACAGTCTGTACACACCCACGCAGTCCTGAAGAGAGGTATAATCAAGCACAATAAGTAAAGACACCTGTGTGAGTGGACCATAATTGTGTTGGAGCTTTATTAAAAAAACAATAAGAATCTTAAACCCTGTTCCAAAAGTCACTGGTGAACATGCCAGTTTTGTAGCAGGTTTAGTAACCCTGCTGTTTTATACTTAGGGAGGGGTAATTAATAAAATTCTATGCTGAACTGCTGTTGTTTGGCTCAAACTGGCTCAAAACTAAATAAGATATCAACAAGCTTTATGCAATGTTTGATAAGCTTGGTCCAATAATGATCCACAGAAAATTTGGTAGCAATCGGACCTACAGTTTAGGAGGAGATGTCAAAAATGTGTTTTTTGGCAGAAAATCTAGTGAGGTGGACTTTAGTGGTTCTTGAGGCAAATTTGTAGAGTGAAAATAGATTGATATCTGTACCAAGTTTCATGTAAATCGGACTTACAGCATAGGAGTTAAGAGTTTTCAAAGTTAAAATGTTAACATCAGGCCGATTGGGGTCATATTTCTTGGGCAGCACTTGCACACAACTTCTAATCAATGGAAAAAAATTCATCTCCACCATCTCACGGGAATTTGCGCAAACATTTCTGAAGAAAAATAATATACCAGGACAAAAACAATAGGTTTTCAGCCCTTCAGGCTTGAACCCCTAATAATTTCCCTTTTCCCATTAACCTTTTCTTACCATTCAATGAATCATTTATGAGGACATGGAGCAGAAAAATCAAGGTATTGTGATTATTGTTATTGTTGCATTCATTTATGCACAAGTTACATGCAAACACCAGCTTTTATATCATAATGTTTGGACAAAAAAGCAAGACAAAAATGGGCTTATACTGGAAATTATTTTTTAATCAAGAGGAAAAGACAAAAATAACAGTACAAAATAGACAATCTTTCTATACATACACATGGTAAGAAATGTGAAAGAGAAATAACACATACAGGTAAATAATAAAGAGTAGCATGAAACAAAGATTTCAATGTCATGTTTATAGATACAGAGTTACTGTAAGTCCAGTTAGTTAAGAGTTACCAATACACATACTACTGAATGCATCAAGGCACATGTGTGACATGTGTATTTTGGTCTTGGAGTTTCTATTTACAGTGTCTTTCTTTAAAAAGAAGGTACAAATGACATCGGTAATAAAGGGAATTAAGACTTGAGGCAATACTGGCCTCTACATAAGACAAAAAAACAGCCACTGGGAATATAATACAGGAGAGGTCATTTACAGTATTTAACAGACAACTACATACACACACACACACACACACTCTAACACTTGCAAATGCATGCACAAAACACATGACGGAAGTCTACATATGTACTAGTGCACATGCAATCACCAACACTCTCTCACACACACTCACACACATACACTTATTGACACATCAAACAACATTTACTTCATAGACATCACATGCACCTGCTGGGGACGCTGTATAAGAAAGACACAGCATATTGTTTAAATGCTGTCACTTGCTGTTAAGAATACTATGAACACTAAAAGAATGACTTTTTAGTTCCTCCATGCAACATTTTCTTAATAATTCCTACTGGTACGGAGCAGTAGTGCAACAGCAGTGGGACTTCTGCACTGGCAAAATCTTACATTTTGGTTTCTACTGTCCTTTTGTTAAATATAAAAGCTCTGAGGCCTTCTGTTGGGCAGACAATGCCCAGGGTCCGACTACAGCAAACTGAACACTGAATACAGTTTCCTACCTGGATGCTAAACTGACAATACTTCCTTTGGCCGGTCAAATTAACTTGCCGTGCAGATTGTGCTATTTCAATCTAGATTTTACAAAAGCTGCATTTACACACAAACACCAAATCAAGTCTCTTCTTAACAAATCTTTGCCAACAAGAGTTGAAAATCAGATGGTGCTGCTTTAAAACCACGCATGGATGTAAAAACTCTACAGCAAACATTTTCAGACAAAGCCATGTAAGGAGCAGCTAACTAGTCAAATATGAATTCATTAATCTCAGTTTCATTGGACAGTTTTAGTGTCTACATACTTTTTAGAAGCTTTAACACCCTAAAATAATAGAACTCTGGAAAAAACAGAACTGTGCTTTACCTTGGCTACAACTTTAGATAAATTTAATTATTTAGACTACTTATTAGTATTGCTCATTAAAAGCGTAAACAGGTCAAATCTAGTGTGCATGAAAAATGGACTTTAACAAGCTTAATTTTGCTGCACAATAACCTCGAAACTAAGAAACATGATCTTGTTATTTTTACTTTTGGAATGCAGAGCCCTTACATGCTGGTACAGAAGGACAGTCAGACAATTCTTTAAATTAATGATCATCATGACCTGTACTACAAGCATCAGTTTAGATGACAGACTGACATGTTTAGCATGACATTGTCTAGGTTGACTGTAACATGACAAGAAGCACAGGTGCAGAGAAGAGTCTCATATGGAAAAACACTCAAGATCACTTCCAAACAAAACACAATGTATTAGTTTCCTTAATTAGACTGTGATAAACCCTGGATAATGAAGAAAACATTAAAACCAGGCCAGGTCACTGTAGTCATCATCAAAACAAACAGTATACAAAAATCTGCATATATGGTGTTCACCTAAATCCACAGGTTCAAACGATGTCTTTTAAAAGTAGAGTCACTGTAAGAGCAGTATCCATACTGGTCCCTTGTGTTGCTTCCGTACAGTCCCATTGCCAAGTGCAGGCTGTTTAAGGCAGTTTTCTTTGGGTGATGTCCATTAAGTGCATTAACATTATTGCTACTATAGAACAATACAATGGTCCTCAGTGGTGCCACGATGGAATGAACGCTCCTTTAGCCTCAAATATAAACAATAATATACAGTATTCAATACTAGTGGTAAATCAATAGTTCATCATTGCTTTGTATGAGTGTGTAGGTATGTATATGTGTTATGTGTGGACATCTAAGACACTGAACAGCAGTGAAAAATAATCCTGCTCTGAAAATCTTGCCTACTTTTCAGGTTAACTTCATAAGAAATTCAACTCTACAGTATTTCGGCGAATACATGTCCTTGGAGTGAGTGACTTCATAAGACATCTCAGATGAAGAGTGGGAAAAAAAAACACAATTTCATCCAAATCGTCAAAAAAAAGCTATTAAATAACCTACAGAGAGGAGTTGTTTTTTTCCCAGAGCTTTGGAATTTCTTATGGTTCACATTATGGAATGAACAGTGCAATAAAACAACAAGGACATTTGCCCTTTCTTTGTTTGTACAAAACCACAGTTGTCCATTTTGTGTCTTCATTTTCTCTCTTTCGCGTCAAGTTCTTTGTCTTCTAGTGGTTAAACTGCATGTAATGACATCATTAAAACAGACAATCTCTGTGTCTTTTTTTCCATATTCTTTTTTTATGATGCGGCCACAACTTTGTGTTGATATTTTTGCATCTTATCCATCAGATGTATGCATGTATGTTTTCACCTAATGTCATAGGTTAATTCTGCGTCAGCCATTTTGCATCCCATTTGGTCTGCATTTGCTTCAACTCTGATATGGGAAGCAAAGTGGCAGAAGAGAAAGGAATTTATAATCCAAAGTCTCCTCCTTCTGAAACCTGATGTTGGTCTTTCCGTTAAGGCAAAGTTAAGGCCACAAAACAGCTGCTGGTACATAGTGCTTCATGAGGAACCAGAGCTGGACTCTGCATCTGAATTCTGCCTGTTCCTATAAGGTTTGTGGTCACACAGCTGTTGCACTGGACCTCTGAACACACAAAAACCAATGTCAGTCAAGAGACGTGAAAAGTCTATTAGAAATCATCTTGTGTTGCTCTTTGGTGAGGTTTCAGAAGGTTTCCCAGCTGCAGCTAGTGATGCTGGCTTCAGCTGAGTGGTTACCAGCATTGAGGTGCTCATACTGCAGGTCTGTAGAGGTTCAGCATTGTGTGTTGGTGGATGTGCATGTGTGTGAATAAGGCAGATGGGTGGGGCTCAGTGGCATTACAAACACCCTTCATGGTCATGTGACAGCACAGGAGATCCGAGGCTACAGGTGGGGCCCAATTCCTGAAAGTGAGTTCTGTGAGGTGATTGGTCGAATTCTTCTACATGGAGTCACTGTCATGCTCCATTGGCTCATCAGGGAGGCTGGAGGAAAGGGTGAAAAACAAAAATGTGAATGGAGGGCTGGGAGAGTTAGTGCCAACATGAAGCGTGGAAGTGTGATTTTTGTCTTTGCTTGGTTGCATGACCGTGTGTTTGTGTGTGTGTGAATGTTTATACTGTACCTCTTGTTGGAAAGGACTCCCACTGAGAGCGAGGCCAAAGCATTGACAGCATCGGTCTCCTCACAGTCTCTTCTCTGAGCAGCCATGTAGGACAGACCCACTGATCCACTGTAAGCCTTCACACTCTGCCAGTACTGACCTGCAACACCCACATACATACAGGTTAGTCTATGCAAACACCACACTGATGTGGATCCTGTTCTGATTTCAGCATCATATCCAGAGGCCACATGTGTTGATTACAATAGTAAGAAGAAGGCAGAGAATGAAGTGAATAAACATGACACTCAGGGGACTTTCCCAGGATTAAATAAAGATCAAAATAACAACAAAAAAAAGAAATACAACATAAAATAAAGTGTTAGTGCTGCTCACTTTGTATCTGTATGACAGTCTGCAGGGAGCGGACTGCGTTAGTGCTGGGCTCCTGGAGTAGGACTTCTTCTGGCAGTGGGTCCTACAAGGCAGAGAGGTAATATATCAGCATTATATTGTTACTGGGACTAACTTCATACCTATACCAAACAATAAGACATATGTTTATAAAATTGTTCATTTTCTGTCAATAAAATACAGGTACTTCCTGAGTCCATACACGAATGTGAATGTAAAAATGCACATTTTCTACAGTAAGTAAGATAAGATAAAATAAGATAAGATAATCCTTTATTAAACCCCCGGGGGGGAAATTCAGGTGTTATAGCAGCACAAAGTCAGACACAAGTACAGGTAAATAGAAACTAAACTAAAAGTAAAAGTACAATACAATATACTATGTGTTCCATTGTTAAATGTGTTTCATGAGCTAAAATCTTTATTATTTTTTTAATTTTCAGAAGTAAAAAAATGGGTAAATACATATAGTCAATGCTCACCCTGAAGTAAAGTAGAAAAAAAAACCAAAACTTAAATTTTACTGGTACTGTAAGTTTCCCTGATATTTTCCTGACTTACATACCTATCATGCCTGACCTTTCAAAACCCTCTGATAGTCCACAAATTCAAATTCCACCAACTCTGGAAAGCATTTCAACACTGAATATATTGTATATGATCCTCATCCGGTTAATCAGATTACCCTAAAGGAGACATCTAAAAAAGGACTCCATTACCCAGCATGCCTGTACCTGTATGCCCAGGAGTGCACTGACACAAGCTTCAGATGCGTCACAGATAGCTGTAAGGTCGTGACCTCCCTCAAGGGCCAAAACCAGACGACCTCCTGCTAGAGACATCAGTTGGCGGGTCAGGAAGCTGAAACCTGTGGTAGACAAACACACACAACACACACAGAAATGTTAACATGAAGTATAAACCAAGCAAAAGCCAATAAGAATAAAGCTTGGCAGGTAAGCTACAATCATGAGACCACTTACAGTAAGACTTACCAAAACGAGTTTTGCTATAATTTCAAATATTCTATGAAAATAAACTTATATTTTTACCTTGTGGATCATCCCACAGCAACATACCAACTACTAATTACTATAATTACGGTTACATCAGTGATGCAGCGAGGTACAGCAGAAGACACAACTCCTGCTCTTTGGTCCATGCTTGACAGGAGCTGTAATAATCTATTAATATCTCTAAATAACCACAGGACCATAAAGTAAAGTTCTTATTGCCATCCCTTGTTAAAAACGAGACCTTGAGGTAAAGACTGGAGGACGGACTGTGCAGTCTGTGGTGGAGAACCGTGCTTACATTTGGCAGAGACTTTGTACCCTCCCAGAGGAGCGGGGTTGCCCTCGGCGGCGTCAAACCCAGCCGACACAAGAACGACGTCCGGCGAGAACTCCTGGGCAATGGGCATCACCACAGACCTATAGGGACACAAATACAGGCCAATGTAACTTCAAGGGACTGGGAAGAGATGTCTGTGTTGTTGCAGTTCCTATCTGTTGCCAATAGAGGTTGATACAAGTCATATATTACACACTTTAAAGGATAACGGCAGTGTTTGATTTTTCCTTTTTAACACTAATGGGTATGAAAAGTCTGCTGTGTTTTAACATGTAATATCTGTTCTACCGCAGGTTTGTGTAATCTGATGGCTGTAACATGCACCCATTGTGTTATAATAACACATTAAAGAAGTCAGAAACACACTGCTGCATAGACAAACAAAATCCAACAACTTACATTACATGTATATTGTAGTTCTTTTTCCTGATATGTGCACATACAAGCCTTAATTATATAGTTCAACTCAAAGAATAGAAGGAGAGGAAACTGGGTTTTTTCTTTCGAGTAACATAAAAAGCAATAGTAGAATAACACAGTATGGTCATTTAGTCACAGGAAGGCAGAGTTCCTACACAAGTCTCAGTGATAACTTATGAAATCTGGACTCTGAGATGTTAAAAATCAACACTATGCATATAATTCTACCCATCCACACTCGAGAGAGGTTTAACGCATAGTTCTGAACAACCGTTCAAAAGCTATACAAGTGCACAAACTCAGTTAACACTTGTCAACTTTGAGCAACTGTCAACAAAAAAGTAAAAAAAAGTTAACATTTCTGTACTGACATCACCGCTGAGAAGAGTTGTTTTTGACATTTAGTCACTCACAAGGTGTTAAAACAGTTAAAGTTAAATCAGTGTTGGCAGGCCAAATGCATGAGGAAAGAGAAAGTACACACATTAAAGAGTCAAACCTAAAAGAAGCACACTTAAACACACAGTCCGAACAATCTTGTATTTTTACAACCAGTTGTAGCCCACATCTCAGATTCAATGGTTAATAAGTCACTGATAGATAGACTTTAACTTGGATTTGTTTCATCAGTTTGCTCATGAAGACTGTCCCTAATATTCAGTGAAATGTATGTGTTTTCAAATCAAACTGGGCTGTCTCCCGGAGATGACAAATATTTATGATCAAATCTAAAAAAAGCCATTAACATGACAAGTGAAACTAAGGTTTGGCCGATCCCAGACTCAGCAGCTCAAACAGAGCTGACAAAGGACTATTGTTTCTCTGTTGGAGAAGCTGCACAGCCTCAAGTCTGCTTGACAAAGTCATATTGTTTTGTAAGCTCTTATACTGCACTGTAGCTGCTCTGTGTTGTTTGTGGACTTCAAACAGATGAATATTTCCTTAATGCTATTGTTGTTAGGAAGAGACTGGTGTTGTCCCGAGGCAGAGAGAGGCTGAAATCTGCGGCTCGATGCTGTCGGCTGAGTTCAAAGCCGGAGTGTGTGAGTCTGTTTCCCATTAGAGGCTTGTCACTCTCCTCACGTCATTGACAACACAGAGAAAAGAGGAAAAACAGTCCATCTGGGATCCATTTACCTTCATTATTCTGCCTGGGGACTTTGGAGACCTCCCTCCCCTTCATACACACATACATATTCAAACACATACTGCTGTCATGACTGCATGCAGATGGACAACATGAGCTCATGGACAAAAATGAGGACACACAGAGATAAAACACACAAACACATTCCAGCATGAGCACAGATACACAAATACACAACACAAAAATATATACAACACATAGATGAATTACCACACAGATTCAAACACGTGTAGCGGAAATAATCTTCCTGTGTCATCCTTTTTGTGGTATATTAAGTTTTGATTCATTAAATCATTTCAATCCATAAAGCAGACCTAAACTTTATCATGGTCACGTGCATATGAAGCAGAGCATACACACTCTTCACTCATCCCCACACATACACACACACACACACCAAACCGCAAAACCCAACCCCACCTCCCCTGTAGACCCATTAAAGCTGCCACGCTCCCCCTAGAGAGAGTAACTACAGACAAACTAATGGAAAGATGGAGGGATGGAGGGAGGGTGGGGAGAGGAGGGGACGCTTATTAAAGATCAATCAAGGGAGGAGAGGAAGAGGGAGAACGTGTGTGTGTGTGTGTGTGTGTGTGTGTGTGTGTGTGGGGTGGTGGTGGTGGTAAAGGTTGGGGTAATGGAAAAGAAGGGGGTGAGAGTGAAGGATAAGGTGAAAATGCAACAAAGCTCCCCCTCTGAAGCCGAAGCATTTACAAACTTTAACCCATAAAATTTATTCCATTAAATGGCTTATACACTTCATTTCATTTTTTTCCACAGAGTCTTTAACATCTGCAAAAATGATAATTAATTGACAACTATGTTGTGGAAAACAACATGTATTAAAAAGAACAGATTAAGAAGAAAGATCTGTTTATTTTCACTTTGTGAATGTCAAATGTCTTGGTTGACGACTGTTGATGTTTTGGGCCTATAAAGCTCATTGAGACATACTGTATATACTGTATACTGTACAATTAAACTGTACTACTTATCTGGCATCCTGGTGGTCTAGGAAGCTAAGACGCTGACCATGTAATCGCAATGTCCTTTGTTCAAGTCCAACTTCTTGAAATTAGTATTATTTTCTATAACTGAGCAGACATTTATCTGAAAAGTTTTGACGTGGTGAACTCTCACCATCTGGGGCTCCAGGCAGATTGAAACAAACAGAGAATTAATTAGAACTTCTATTAGATCCAGGTCTGAATACTAGGCCATACGATGGCGTTATGCAATAAAAATCATGCTTTGAACCAGTTTTGTCGTTCCCATTGAACTTGAGGTGACACGTTCCTCTTGACTTTTCCTGGATCTCATGACTTTGGAGACTGGTTCGACTAAATTTTTTCATTAAAAACTTTTGAAAACATTTTCTGTTTTAAATTAAAAAANAAAAAAAAAAGTACGTTATCATGATATCGCTCTGGAAGGTACAACCCTCCCTCTTTGAGCACTCTACTTGGAGAACATAGAAACTCCACAACGTCCAAAACTTTGGGGAGGTCTCTCACCATGAAAACAAAAACTGAAGCCAGCATTACCTCGCTCACTGCGCTCAAAACTTTTTCTGTTCAGTTCTGATGTTAAGGAACAAATAGGGAGGGACAAATCTGAATCTAAATTGTGAGCAGATGGATCTGCAAAAATAAGATGTTACACAATTCAAAGCTGCATTAGATGCTTTTCTTCGGACTCTAGGGGGGACGCCATTATAAAAAAGATGATATCTAAATCTGGTTGTAAAACCAGATACATCCAATTGGCACAGTCACTGTCAATAGGACAATATACATAGGACCTTTTGGGCTTTTGTCTCCACAGATGAATATTGGATTTTCTCTTGTATATCAAATGCTTTGACTAACCCTTAAATAGATGTAATATAATCCACCCGAGCTCTGCTTGAAAGTAAATTTTGAGTGTTGGCAAAACTGGATATGTCACTGCCATAGTGAACTGTTCCCCTGCTGTGAATTACTCTCACAGGAAAATCTGTCCTTTTGTCGCTCTGCTCCACAGAAAGATCAGAGGTCAGGGTCATGCTACAAAGAGGCCGTTCTGGAGCTGGCAAGGAGTCAGTGTTTTGCTCAAGAGCACTCAAATGAGCAGCATTAAGTTTGAATAAATCTCACATTGATTGTCAGTGATCTTGTATATTATTGGAGGTAAACAGTACTGACAGGAACCAAATGCTGCCTATTTTGTCATTGCATTAGTCTTAGGATCATGGCCCACCCACCTGATGGGTGTATGTGTGTGAGTGCATGTTTGAACTTGTGTGTTTGTGCTCAAGTACTGTATATAAACATGAATGCTTATGTGTATGCGCACAGTTTCCCCCTCTTATGTCTGCGACTTTGCCACTGTGCCCCCTTTCCAGTAACCATGCGGTTACCACAGTTTCCTTGGGGTTGGATGCACCAGACAACCAAAAAGCCCACACTACTGAAACTTTATTGGTGCCAAACACCCACCAATGACAATTATCCAACCCATGAGCAGGAAGTAACGGTTTGCAATCTGTCAAACACAAGACCTGGAAACTATTTACTGTAAAGTATCTGAAGTTTTTGGAAACAGGGAGCACCAGGCACATGCTCTCCAAATGACAAGGATTATTAATTACGCAAGAAGTACGTCAGAGACTATGTTAAGCTGATCAGAGGTTCAGCGTAAGTGTGTTTGTTGTGGCTCAGTGTAAAGGAAATTGTCTGATTACAGCTCCACTGACTATGCTTATCCTGATCAATAAAAACTGGAACACACGTGGAGGCAAAACTATTGGGACACTGAACTTTTTTGTCTGTTGCCTAATGTACTAGATTTTACATCCAAGACATGAATTAAAGACAGAAAGATAAACTATCTGCTTTCAATGTGTATTGGGCTAACTTTTAGAGCATGCTGAAACCGAAAAAGATCTTTTTTTTTCTCACTTTCTCTACACATGGAATATTTGTTGTGCTCCATCCTTTATGAAAAAGAGCTGCAGTATTATAAATAATTTGCAAGATACCATGATAAAATGAAAAATAAAAGATATCCATGTTTCCATCAGTGTCCTGCACTAACTTCACAAACTCAGATGAGACTTCCCAAAAGAAGTTGAAAAAGCTGTTTCCTTATCCCTAAATCTGAGCACCAGTCAACTTTCTGTCAAACATGGGAGCATCACAACATATAAATGGATGACAAATTAAAGACAAACAGTTGACTCAGTGACTGGAAATGAAAATGACGTGAATCATATGCTATATCCTTCACAGTAACCAGATCTCAACCCAACTTAACACCTATGGGAGATTTTGGAGCAACATGGGATTCATGCCAGGGAGCATTGAAGCTGTTCTGGAGGCCCATGAGAGAATAACTCAGACACTTAATGTTGGTTTTTCCTTTAATATATCACCCATCTGTATCTCTCTCCTCATTTTGTAAGCTTGTGTTGCAGTGTTTAAACAGAGCAGTAGTTGGTTCTACCTGAATGCAGCGAGGTACTCAGCGTCTCCCATGGGTGGGTCCAGTCCTCCTGTCCATGCCACATTCACATTGAAGCCCTCACCTGCTCCAGAGCCAACCTGAACCCCAAAATACATGTGTTGCAGTTCATTCATGCAGTGCCATCATTCTGTAAAAAAGATGCTGCAATGTGACCGTGACATCACCCACCTCAGCTGGCGACCCACTGCCAGGGAAGAAGTTTCCGTCGTCATAGCGATGAAGAGAGATGTAGAGAATGCTGGGGTCACTGTAGAACACTTCCTGGGTGCCGTTACCATGGTGAACATCCTAGCAACAGGATGAGGGAAGACATATTAATATTATACACAGATATACCACAGGAGATACATTCACTATTAAGTATCACAGACATGCTCTTAGTACTATAGGATATAATGAGCATGAGGCCAGAGTTAACAAGCCATCTTACCCAGTCAACAATGAGGATCTTGCTGACGCTGAGCTTGTGTTGGAGCTGCTTGGCGGCTATGGCCACAGAATTGAAGTAACAGAAACCCCTATACACAGATAGAGAGAATGAAAAAGAAGTTTAAAGACAATTCTGAAGAAAGTAAAGACTTAAATTGAGAAGAATAAATACTGAATGTCTCTTTTAGCTCTTATTTCTTTGGCTGAATTGCAGAATGAGTGATGTACAGTCATGGGAATATTGAAAAGGAGTTTGGTGTGTAGTGTCTGTTGGGTTTTCAAAAATTCACGTCTGTTTTCATGCTGCACCCGCCTGTTATTGATGAAAGCATCCGCTACTGTACATGTCAAACATGTAAAATGGTAAACAGTAGCTGTGCAGGATTGTGCTCAGGATAAACGAGAAGAAGATGAGTAGTCCAAGCATCAGTAAAAAAGAAAAACAACATACACAAAAAAAAAACACACAAAAAAGTATTCATCTTCCTTATTCTGTCACTTTGTCTTCTCTCTATCACTTCATAAATATCCTCCACAGAGAAGCTGCTGACAGTGCAGCAAGAACAGGAAAACTCAGTGTGGTCAGGCTGAGCATGTGACTGACACACACACACACACACACACACACACACACCAATACACTTACATGGGATTGGAGGGGTCTGCGTGATGCCCTGGCGGTCTGACCACAGCAAAGCCATTCTGTACAGAAGAAGATGCTATTAATCAGTGTTTCACTGGATATGAAGAACTTTTAAGTGTACTGTTGAGAAACTACAAGCTTTCAGTTTTATAGGCTTTTATAATGTACAGGAATATAACAGTTTGGTACACACAAATGAAGAAACCTTTTCCTTAAAAGGCACAATCCCACAACCAAAATTCAAAAACCTGTCATTTAGAAATTGATTTACAGGTCTCTCTCACAAAGAAAAACACTAGACAATAATCTTTCCTGGTTTGCGTAAGGTTTGTTTACATCAGAGCTGCTTGTATTTATAGCAGTAAAGTAGTTTTTCATTATGATAACAACGACAACAACCAAAAGACAAAAAGGACAGAAATACAGATGCGCTTAATTAAGTAATTAAAAGGAGTAAATATGAGATTTCACATTTAGATTTTATTGTACTACGCATGTGAGTAGGTTTGTGTGTGTATGAGAGTTGTGTGTGTAAGGATACAGAAGAAAAAAGGGCCCCCTTGGAGCCCCCCTCACTTTGCTATTTTGAGTATTTACAGTGAAGTGAATTAGCATCAGCTTCATCTTTATTATCCCGGAGAGTAAAACTCAAATGATAAAGTCAAACTTGCATGAGTGGCATTGTAAACTGGCAATGTAAAGACAATGAAGGCCATTCATGATACTTATTATGTTGTCTTGTAAATTACTATATATAGTATACATTCCCTACAATATCTATACCTCAAAAAAAGCTTTTCTAAAGTGGAGTGGTTGTACTGTGGTTGTAGTTTAGTGCTGTGGTTGTGCACTACCACTGCTCAGTATAGACTGCGCCTTAGGGTGGCATTTATTGTTTTTCACTCTCCCCCTGCCTGCCTTGTTTTACATAATCTTTTTGTTTGTTTGTTTTTTAAGGTAAAACTGTCTGGATTGAAGCTGCCAGCTACAAATACTTTTTGCCAATTGTATTTTTACATTTGACCATTTAGAATAAAAACAATTTCATGTTTATCCCAGACTTTATATCATTGTGAGGAGAAAAAGGAAGGGAAATTAGGCCATGATGTGACAGGAAAACTCTTTTCTGAAACCCATTCATCTTTGAAGTGGGTTAGTAGCTCCTTATGGCAGGGTGAGGCACGCTTCTTTGCCGGATGCATTTCTAAATTGATGTGTCTTTCTGACCCTTGCAGTTGACATACAGAGAATGAAACGCTGCCAGGGGAGGATTCAAACTCCAGAATTAGTTCACAATAACTCCCGAAGTCTGTAGAGTTGTCTCAAGAGGTGTAATTTGGAGGTGACAGGATGACGTCTGGCTCTTTAACACTATCCCATCTCTAGTGTTTAGTTTCTCACCTTTAGTTCTCCTTTGGCCACTCTGAAGGCAAGCTCAACAACACTGCCTGCTGCCATACGTGATGCCGTAGAGGTGTGTGACTCATTCCAGGTGGTGTCATTATCAACCTGCCAATAGACCGACAAATGATGGAATGACAGAATAAAAACAAAGAGCTTGGAAATATTTATAATATCTGTTGTATGAAGCCTGACTACGTCTAAAATCCCTCTGGGACAATAAAAGAAAACTGAAGACTTTCTCTAGGGCATGGATGACCAAACGTACAGCTGTGACTTGAGAGTAAAAATGTCAGTTTTACTGTCCCATTTCGAGGCCGGATCCATAGTGCTGGTAATTTTCCTTTCAATTCTGTTCTTTCTCTCCTCTGTTTGTTCACAAACTGGCATTACTGTCCATCTGGCTCGGACAATGAAATCCGAGGCATCTCTTTTATCCCTAGTCACGGACATGTTGTTCCCATTAGTCTGACTTGTCATGGTCCGACACGGACCGTCAGGCAAATGTTAGAATTGGGCCAAGCCAACTTTCTCTTCCTCTTTAATATCCTGTCTTTCTTGTAATTTTCTCTCGCTTGACTTCGTTTGAAACAAACTTTTATCAACGCAGTGATTGTGTTGTATTGTAATGTTTCATTAAGAGCTTTGGAGAATTACAGTATGATCAAAAATAGAGTTGTTTGTGTATGTATAAGTGTGTGTGTGTGTGTTTTCTCTTACCCCTACACCCCCACATGGTAACATCACGAACATCCTTTGAGAGAGGATTCCTTAAGAAACAGAAACATAAAAAATACTCTATATTTATACATTAATTCAATTACATTTCCGTTTCAACATAATTCTTTTATGCCAAGATGGCTCTCGAAAAGAGAAGCCATATGCTGACCTGACATAACCCATTGAATTAAGAGTATTCATGGCTTGAGAAAACTACTTGTGATGATACATCCAGTACACTATGTAGCACCATCACATGTTTGTAATTTCTTTTTAACTTAATTGACGTAGTTCAAAGACAAAAATACGAACACATTTTTTTGTCAGAATTGTAAAACAAAAGTTTATGATATAGCTTTAGCTCTGTCATTGAGAAGAACTGGACATCTGGTCTCTGGACTCTGTTTGGTATTTATGTTTCTGATCCTATTTACTCTGCAAAGAAAAGTCTTTCATGTTCAAAATTAAATCACTTGAAATTGTTATGAAAGTACATAATTTGGCTCGGAATTAAGAATACATTTTTAGAATTTCCAAATACCAGCCAGTTTGCGGTTATCCAGTTTGAGTCTGTTAAGCGGGTTGGTGCCGTAGAGCAACACATGGCGCTCAGTATGGACGGACTGCAGCTCCTCCAGAGTGGCTTTACGACCACGAATACTCTGTAAGAACAGAACATTTTCATTTGAATTTCTCATCTCTAATACTTTGATGCTGTAGAAAGAGACAATACACATTTTGTAGTCATAAGGACAAGAACATGGCATTACATGAGGAATCACATGCACATGGACAATATATAATATGTAATGAATAATAATGTCACAGTAAACAGACAGAAAGCCCTACAAAAGAATCTCATGTATCTGTAAACTCAACCTGTCTATTTTCTGACAGACAAATAAAATCAAATTTTTGTAGTTTGGATCAGAATGAAATGTAATTCAAATTTTATATTTTATATTCAGTGTGACCACTCAGATGAGATGTGAACACAATATCAAAGACTAGGCAAATTAGCACCTCCTTAACAACTTAACTGATACCAGACTAGTCTAATCAGTGTGTGCGTGTGTGTGTGTGTGTGTGTGTGCACGTGTCTCGTATCATACCTCACACTGTCCCCTCAGGCCTCTCTCCTGTAGTCGGGACCAGATGCTTTGTATCCTCCCAGCATGCTCTGGGTGACTGCTGTTGTCTCCACATGTACACTGGTGCTTCAGCATCTGAGAGTCATACACCAGGCCTGCATACACACACACACACACACAAAAAAAACCCAGAATTGATCTCAACATTTTTCACATACAATATACAGTATATTCACACTAGGAGCCAAAAGACTACCGTTAACGCTGACCCTAGACCATTTTTCTCAATATTTACTCCAGCTGCAGGACTGATTAGACTGATTTTTTATATATTTACAACTAAACATATGTAATGGCATCCGGGGGAAGCTTCACTTTATTTTCTCAGATTGTATTGCAACTTCTACTTTTGTATTACTTTCCAAGACAATCAGAAACATTAAGTTCATATGTTGCATTAAGATAGTTTTCGCATTAGACATTTACAATTGATTAGTGACTCCTCTGCTTCCTCAGGAGGACATGGACAGGGAATCTCAAACATTTCTTTAACTTTCCCAGATGAGGAGCACAAGTCAGTCAGTGCTTGCACTCATAAGTGTTTAAACACTCATAGAGATATCACTAGTTAAAACATGTTTAGGATTACCACCTACAACGAATATTTAATTCCTTATGATCCCAAGGGCCATAGTGTTTTGATTGATCCATAATCTGAGTCAAAGAAGGCCACCAGCTTCCAAATCAGTCGTTCCTTTAAAACATTTCTGAAACTGCACTGTAGACTTTTTACTAAACTAGTGTCAGTCAAGTTTTAAATTGCTGTTTTAATCATACTGCAAATTTCCCCTTTTGTTTATTTTTCTTTTATTTCTTCTTCATTTGTGAATCACATTTTCAGATCGCCACGAAATTCAGAACTTCTTCATGTTGGTTTGTTCATGAGTAGGACCTTCTGGGAACAGCCATTCATTTTCCTTCACTTGTAACTGTGACATTTACTTCTGGTGGTCAGTGCATGGTGCTAGAAGCTGGTAATTATGTGAAATATCTTTTGGTTCTTTCATCATTATCATTATTATTTTTAGAGGGATTTTATGCCTTTGTCAGACAGCTACAGTATATTAGAGACATGTCCGGAAATTGCAGAGAGAGATGGCAATGACAGGCAACAATGGTTATATGGTCAGCTTCTTAACCCCTAAGCCATGGGGCACCCTGTATTTGAAATATCATTAAGAAAAATTATTATACATGTCTATTATGATACTGTATAAGCATGTCTGACTCACCAGTGGTGAAACGTGGTTTGCTGCTGGTATCCTGTGCAGCCAGGCTTAGGGGTTTCTCAGGCAGAGTGAGAGAAGTGGAGGCTGGGGATGACTGTGTACGTGACAGGGGGCGATGGACACCCAACCCACTACCAACCCCACTGCTGCCGCGTAACATGGGTACTGCCAGGGTCTCCATCTGTCGATGCAGCTGCTGCAGCTGCTTCTGCTGTTCCCATAGCAACGACTATAGAAAGAGTGGGGGTGATAAAGATGAAGCATAGTTCAGTCACAGATATAATTCAAAGTAAATATCATAAACATAAAAGAAGAGTAAGTTAAGTGTTACAGAGGAACGTGTAGAACAGAAACTGTAGAAAGCACAGGGTCTTATTCTAAACCACAGAGAACATTGGTGAATATGGATGCTCGTAACATTCAGAATCAGAGTCAGAATCGGTTATTGTCAAGTAGGTTTACACATACAAAGACTTTGTCTTGGTGTTCTGGTGCATAACAATAAACATAGTAAGAGAATAAAATAGAAAGCAAGCAAAAAAGCAAGTGCTGCTTTTCGTACTGCTTTTTGTTCAGTTCCATTGCCACACATATGGCATGCAGCTGCACATCCTCTAAAACTCGCTAAGTGATTTGTATTCTAGGCTGATATCAAGTGCTGCAAGTCACAAAACTTCCTCCAACTTAAGTTTCTTCAAACTTAAAAATCTGAGATTGTTGTATTTGGTCCCTCCAATCTGACCTGTACCATCAAGAGCAATCTGGGTCTGTCAATATCAAGCATACTGCTTTGAGTCTCAGGGCAGCACAGTGGTACAGTGGTTAGGACTGTCACGTCAAGAGAAGAGGGAACCTGCCGGCCGGCTAGGCCCTTTCTATGTGGAGTTTGCATGTTCTCCCCGTGCCTGTGTGGGCTTTCTCTGGGTGCTCCAGCTTCCTCCCAGGTTAATTCTAAATCTAAATTGTCTGTAGGTGTTAATATGAGCATGAATGGTTGTCTGTCTCTAAGCGTTAACCCTGTGATTGGCTGGCGACCTGTGCAGGACCATCTGAAATTGGGCACCATCTCACCCAATGTCAGCTGGGATCAGCTCCAGCACCCCCCGGTAACCCTCTAAAGGATAGCTAATAGATGGATGGACGCTTTGAATCTAGAAGTCATTTTTGACTGTGATCCCTTCAAGAAATTGGGTAACTAAACTATTAAAAACTGTTTCCTGCACCTGACCTTGAAAACATCATTGACGTTTCTTCCATACTGAATTGATGTAATTTTTGTTGTTGTCAAATCTTCTTCTTGTTATACCTTCTCACAAAACCTGACTTCTGACTATGTGGCTTGTCTGATCAATGACTGACAAATTTTCTGAAAGAGTAATAGCTCAGCTTACAGTACCTGCACCCTGTCATCATATGCTTAAGTAACCACTTTGATGTAATGAGTAGTTGTAAAACCACAAAAACATGCAACGACAACTAGAATTATGCCAGTGCAAGTGTTAGGCTGCCATCTACAGGACCGTTGGATGAAGAACAGTTGTGTGGTTATATTCCATCTATCTACCTGCTGTCTTTGTGTGTGTGTGTGTGTGTGTATGTGTATCTCATGTGTGAAAGTATACTATGTTTTCCAACCTGGTTGAGTATGAGTGCATGTTGTAGGTTCATTTGGTCTTCATGGCTCTTGGATGCTGTTGGCTCTGCCTCCCTCAGTGACTCCGCCCTCACTCTGCTCTGATAGGTTGGCTCTGTGGGTGACGTCCCGCCCCCATCCTCTGAGTCCATATCCTCAGAGGGGATCTGATGCAGTCTGGGCTTCTCGCTGGACTTAGACATCAGCTGCACATGCACATACACACATTTAAGTTGGCAAAAATACACATGCACACAAATATGTGTGTTTGCACCTATTCATTCGCATGAAGACATGATGGTGCAAGACAGCAGACTCAAAAATGGAAACAAAGAAATGATGCTGTAGTGCTGATGTAGTCTACTGGTGTTTTCCATCAGCTGTTAACAGTCACCTACCACGACACACTGAAATGTTGACCTTTTACTCTGAATTTCTGTCTCAGTCACCACAAGATAAATGGCATCTAACCATAATTAAGTGGATTTCATGGGAGAGGGGGATATGAGTGTAAATATGAGGGGAAAAAATGTAGAATTTTTTGGAGGGATCCAAAATCAACCAATCTGGGATCAAAAAANNAAACCGTAATGTACACATCCACGATTGCAGGCTTAAGATTGTCGTAGTTTTCCCTCTGAAGACGGAAAGTTCTTCATATCATAAGGTAATTTCATATTTAGTCGCTATCCTCTGAAAAACGTATATGAGCAAAGGCAGCCAACCACAATGAATTTGCTGACATATTTGCCTCCTGTGCTGATACACTTCCACAGTGTGTTATTTCAGAGCCTTTAAATATTTCACCAAGAGAGTAACTTGTTTTTCCACACACGTTTTTCCAGGATGCAGCTTTAAGTCCGTCCTGATGCAAATGTGGCACAAGGCAGCAAAAATGTCATTCCAGTACTGTAATTACAGCCTAAGTAAATTTATGTATGAAGTTAATTGAAGTTAAGAGGCAGATTTAATAGATTTTCTGTTATCACTGACTATATCACCACCACACCCACAACAACGTTAAAAAGATATCCAAACTCCAAACCCTGGATCACCTCCCATATTAGGCACAGGCTGAGAGAAAAACAGAAGGCATTTCAACGCCCAGACTGGGCTTCCCTTAAAACAATCAACAGACAGATTAAGAATCATGTTAACAGGGTGAACTCATATATAAGGACAGATTGGAGCAGGAGTTTAGCAAAATCAACAAAAAACAAGCCTTTCATAAAGTAAAAACAAGACAAGATCATTCCACAACAACAGACCCCACCGCCTTTGCTAACACTGAACACTTTCTACACATGGTTTGACAGCCATAACCACTCTGTTGCCTGTGAGGAGCTGCTGAGAGCCTCCCCTTTCATGAGCCTAAACAACCCCCCCTTCACACTGGAGGATGTCCAACAGCGTCTGGGCAGGTGCAAACCTGGCAAGGCACCAGGGCCAGATGGCATCCCAGCTAGAGTGCTCAAGCTCTGTGCCATGGAGCTCTCTCCCACCCTCCACTCCATCTTCTGGGAATCCTACTGGCCAGCATCAATACTCACCCTCTGGAAAACATCCACCATCATACCAGCACCCAAGAAACCCCATCCTTCAATACCCAACCACTACCAACCGGTTGCACTCACTCCAATAGTCAGGAAATGCCTAGAAAAACTGATTCTGAACACCATACTGCCAGCCGTCAGACCACAGCTGGACCCCCACCAGAGAGGTCTTGTGTACCAAACAAGGGAAACAGAATGCTGTGGCATGCCTCC
This sequence comes from Oplegnathus fasciatus, assembly GCA_003416845.1. Classification (NCBI taxonomy): domain Eukaryota; kingdom Metazoa; phylum Chordata; class Actinopteri; order Centrarchiformes; family Oplegnathidae; genus Oplegnathus; species Oplegnathus fasciatus. The sequence goes on along the minus strand of NTHP01000315.1, from coordinate 200,074 downwards.
TCCACTCCCTCCTCCAACATCTGGAATCACCAGGCAATTTTGCTTCAATCCTTTTTGTTGACTTCAGCTTCGCCTTCAACACAATTCAACGCCACCAAATGATCAAGAAACTTCACCATCTCAACATCCCTCCACTCCTCATCCACTGGGTTCACAATTTCCTCAACAATAGACCACAGGCTGTAAGAATAGGCACAGTAACATCATCAACCATCATCATCAGCACCGGAGCCCCTCAGGGCTGTGTCCTTAGTCCCTTTTTTTACACCTTCTATACAAATTACTGTACCAGCCCTTCGCCCATCACCACATACTTCAAATACTGTAATGACACTGCCATACTTGGACTACCTAATGACACTAACTGTTAATGACTGTAATCTGCCTATCAACACTCGATGTCTCACTTTACGCAATGGTGCACTGACAACTAAATCCAGCTGAAAATGCGCAAAACAAAGTAACTGGTCATTAGCACATCAAACACACCCCATACTGGACTGAACCCCACCTCCACCCATGGCAAGGCGCAAGAACAGGTCAACAACTTAAAATATTTTGGACTCATTACAGACTATGAAGCCAGTTATGATCAACACATCACTGCTATCCATAAACATATCCCAGCAAAGACTCCATGTCAAACTCAGAGCACTGTCTGCTGCTCCCCACCTCCTGTTGTTGCTTTACAAAAGCATAATTCGACCCATCCTGCTGTACTGGGGCATGAATGTATATGTGACCAAGTCCTGCCCTGGTTCTTTATCATGTAAACCATCTCTAAGAAACACCAAAACCAGCGCCTCCAAACACTGCCTCCAAAATCAACTGCCTCCTACACCAAATCTCTCAGACATGAATGAAAGAGCCATCACACACCTAGCCTCATACCCCCACATAACAGCAAATGACATGGGTCACCACCTCAATCTACACTTCACATTACTGCCATCTGGTCATAAATACAAGACTTTAAAATGGAGAAGAGCTCGCTTTGGCAAGAGTTTTGTCCCTTCTGCCATAGCAGCCCTGAACAAATTGCCTCGTCAATACTGTTGTATGGATCTGAACATATCTGTATGAGTACAGATACAGTATGTTCATATGAGTGTGAGCTGGTACAGGCAGGGGCATGAATGTATATGTAACCAAATATATATTTCAAGTATTGTGTAAATTTGTATGTTGCTGTGTGAATATCTGTATGTTTCTGTGTGGATGATGTATTGACTGTGAGAACAAATCTCCCTCTGGGAGGGATATTCTACTCCAATCTATTTTAAGCATTATTTTTTCTGAATACAGACGAGTGTGTGCCTTCACTTCCCCATACCTTGCCCAGGTGAGTTTGTTGTTTGAGCCTCTCCAGTAGTTGTGTGTTGTGCTGTTGTTGGAGGAGATGCGTGTGAAGGGTCCGTGGGCTCTGAGGGAGGGGCTCCGAGCGTGTTCTGCTCAGGGGCTTGTGGGGCTGAGCGCCTCCAGGAGCCAGGTGGTCTAACTGGGGGGCAAACTGTAGCGGGACGGGGTCTAGGCCTGGAACTGGTCAGAGACAGAAAGACAAAGGAGGAGAAAAACAATTAGTTTTGGATGTGTGCATTACACACACACGCAGTTTCACAAACACAACTACTGTTAACACACAGTAGCTACTACAATGTCAAATTTCCCCTGCTGATTTGTAAATTGAGTGAATAATTCAATTTATAATTTATTTTACCTTACAATATTGTTTATTTCCAATTGTATAACACATGCAAGGTGGTTATTTATGTGCTGCTTTGACAAAATAGTAAAGCCACTGAACTGAGAGATATCGGAAAGCACAGGTGGATTTGGATTAAAGGAGTCTGAATACTGTATAACAATGCCAAAGTGGTTTACTTGCCCATCAGTCTAAAGAAATGTTTTGTATTCTAAATGTAACCACTGGGTGGTGCTCTAACATTTCAGACAATAAAAGCAAAAGACTTTCGTGAAACCACTGCTTCCTTTATCTGATTAATGTATACGTGTCCATTTGTGGCTATTTGGTGACATCTTGGATGAGTGTATTTTGTTGCCATGTGTATTTTTTCATGTGCATACAATCCTTGTCTGAGATGTATAAAATTAGTAATTCCTTATCAGTGTTTCAACATCCTAAACACGTGTGCACATATACTGAGTGTGTATATGCATGTACATGTCTACAGTATGTGTCTGTGTGTGTGTGTGTGTCTCACCAGTGAGTAGCGGAGTGTGTACCAGTCCAGAGGGCTCCAGGATGATGACAGGCAGGTGAGGGTTCAGCTGCCCAGCCTGATCCTCTCTGCTCAGGGGGAGGAAGACCGATGAGCCCCCGGCTGTAACCACTGGCACACGACCGACCTTCAGAGAGGACAGCTCTCCTTCAGCCTGTGCACAGACCGTTGAACAGCTTTATAGCTACAGATAACATGCTATTTGACGTTTTATTACAGCTGAATTTACAAGCCAACACAGAAGAAGATGAATATATTCCAGTATGTTGACAGAAGTTGATCAGTTTTGTCCAGGTGACGTGATAAGAAAAACTCTCAAGCCACTGACATTTCAATATACACTCATCTAAAACCCACAAGTATCAATGTCATAGTGAACGGCATTTTAAGAGCACCATGCTTCCTTTATTTGATGTACTTCCTGTTAAAAACAGGATATTGGGGAGGGTAGATTTCATTCACTTATTTCATTGAGATTTTCAAGTTATATTATCTTATGTGAGCTTTTTAAGTTATGCAAGCTTTTTAAGTTGACTTTACAAGACATGTCTTCTTAAGTATTTTCACCTAGCACTGAGTCTGTAAAATTTTTCTTCTGTCTTAAAACATAAGTATCTGTGCATAGAATGAGATTCCTTTATCATACATTACATTTTTGAAAGAACTGGACACTTCTCACTTGTTTCAGGAAAAAGACATGATTTAAGAATAAATGAGTTGTAATCATAAACATTTGTTGCAGTTCAGTGTTTACCCTAGCGTTGGCTGGTAGTCCCAGAGTGATGGTGGGCAGAGTGGAGGAACTCTGAATGGTGAAGTTAGCTAGAGTGCCATCTCTGAGCAGCAGCTTCTGGGCCTGGAAATGCCAAACATAGTTACTATTCAAAAATAATGCATTTACATTCAAATCTGAATTGACTTGTGTTCATATCAATACATTTTTATAACCTACAACAGCCGTTATTGAGAGAAATCCCATTTAACATTTAAGACCAGTGTTGGTTATGTATCCCATTATAAAGACCCCTCCTTGATCTCTGCTTTGCTGTAGATAAGCAATTTGTCTTTGCTATATGCTCTTAATGTTTTCTGCCGCAGTGACCAAATGTCAAATCTTAAGTAATCTAAACCAATGTAGTCTAATTAAACCTAAGCTTGTGTTTTGCCCTGATCTGTCTTGACTCTGGGGAATCATGAGTCAGGCATCCACAGCAGGTGTGACAGAGGTTGACTTTATGTGATTAAATGAATTATATATAAACAGCTGACAAACACTCAGTGCTCCCATACTCCTGTGTCGTTGCTTTAAACATGTCATTACTCAGCGTCTCAGCACACCTCATGTACATGAAACAACAACTCTTTTTTTTTTGCTTACTTGTATAAAATGCTCATGTTTTTCCATCTCTAAGACAAAATAGCCTGTCTGAATGGCAAAAACGGAAGTACTTTTATCTTTAGTCTTTTATATTTTTCTCTTTATCTATCCAACCTCATCATGATTTTGTAACTACTGTATTCTCCCAAACCAATTTTATATCAAAAGGGTAACTTCTCAAAACGTCTATACAAATGGACTGATCTGGTGTACAAATATGGTTTAGTTATATTTGTTTCAGTTAATCTTGAACTGAAACTGTTTCGTGAACTGATGTTTTAATTAGTTTCACTTTATTAGTATTCTGAAAAGACTCAACAACATCCTGTATGCGTGTGTGTGTCTTTGCCAACCTCATGTGAGAGGCCGCCTGCAGATGGCAGTAGACCATTCTCATTGGGCAGACTGTCATTAGGAGAACTACAGCCAGAGACAGGAGTGCTGCTGCTGCTGGGGGACGAGTCTGGTGAGAGACAGGTAGTGTGTGAGTTTAGGATATGATTATGCATCTTGATCATATTTCAATTACATTACATTTTATCACATCAGTGAATCATGTTTTAAATTAATTATAGTAAGAAAGAAGGAAAACCTTTGTTTGACTCACTGACATTATCACATATTAAACAACAATAATGCAATACCACTCGTATTCATTTGTGTGTGTGTGTCTAGTTACCCAATGTGTCAGGTACTCTGTGTTTGACAGTAGGCGGGGCACTCTCTTTGCGGGTGAGCGGGCTCTTGCGGGTGTTTAGGTGTTTCTTCAGCTTGTGTTTCACCTTCAGATTGGGCTCAGACGCTAACAAATTAAAGCAACATGGGGAATGTTACCTAATGTGAATATGTGCAAATGGTTTATTACATTCTGTAATACCACAACAATGATCCAACCTATTTCCAGTTAATGAAATCTTTTACATTTTACTGTTCGCAGCACACATTTTGACTCGTCATAGTAGGAAAAGCACAGGTGTTACTAGTAACATTAATGATGGCTCCATTCTATTCAAGTGTCCCAGTATGAATGGACACTTGGTATACCAACAAAAAAAAACAACACAGAAGCGTACAAAAGGTTTTCAGAGGGATGACAGTTAGCGAGTATGAAAGATATAGGCAAACTGACTTCACTAAATAAGAGTTAAAAGGGACAAAATACATGACAGGCTGTGATTATGAAAGTAAAATTTATGAGTTCAGTAATCACACAATGTATCAGTGTGATTAGTTTTTAAATGCTGCAACACTGCAGTTTCATCAGAATATGATCACAGTTGCCTGAAGCAGTGAGTGGGATGAATGGCTAAATCCATCAACAGTCAACTACTGTTTCCTCCTGACATCAATGTTTAGGAAAAAGTTGATAGTAAAAGACTGAGATTCGTCATTTGAATGAAAACAGAAATCAACAGGACTGTCTTAGGATCTTTCACATCACAATTTCACTTTATTGTCACTTAATCTTGAATTCATAATTTAAGGACATTTAAATTATGCTACTTCAGTCGCTGCCTCTGGATAAAGTCAAAGTGTGACGGTGGATGTCAGATGTTTTACCTGCTCTGCGTAGCGGCGTCCCTTCTGAACCCTCAGATGAAGGCTGTGATGGAGATGAGACCAAAGGATGGGGGGATACAGTGGGGTCTGGGCCCAGTTTTCTGGGAAAACACAATGCACAAACACAAATACACATAAACAACTACAACAACTATTAGGGTAAATACCACATATGGTAGAAGTTTATGTTGACAAGGAATCAATGGGTTATTTAAAGAATTATTGGTGTGTAGTAGATTTAGACATAAAGTATAATTAATGCGTTCATGACGCATGTTTAGTGTTTTGATATTTTCTTTTTGCGTTCTGTTTGTGTGTGTATGCATTTTGTGTCACCTGTATGCTACAGGAGGTGCAGTCAGAGTGTTAGAGTTTGTTCTTTCCAGCGCCGCCTGTTTCTGCTTCTTAAGAATCACCTCCTGGAGTTTCTGTTTCACCAGGGAACTGGCCACCGCACCTGTCAATCAATAACACAATCAACCAATCATATACACAGAATGACTCACCAACTGCTTCATCATAAAAGGAGGAGCAAGGAAAGGCTCAGCCAAAAGCAGTGTGCACAACTAACCCTTGTGGCATATTTGTGGAGGGTATAATCAGTGACTGACACTAAAATATATAACAAAGACAATTGGAACAATACTGTGGGCAGTCTCAGTAAATACATGTATGCCATGCATGGTTGAGAGTGTGGATGCATTTGTGTGTGGTGCAGGGTAAGGTCACTGATTTGTCTCAGAGTATGTTCGCTTTTATTTCTGTGTGTGTGTGTGTGTGTGTGTGTGTGTGTGTGTGTGTCTGCATGTGTGTGCAAATGTGTTCACACAGAGGTGACAGGAGGTGCTAGGAGTGATCAAGTCAATATTGACCCAGTGACTTTATGTGCCCAGACCCAAAGCTATATTTAACTCCACTGTTGTAGCTCCACTTGTCAGGTTATATTTAGCTCTCATTTCAAAGCAAACAGCTTTGAAAGTAGAACAACACTGTTCAATAAGATCTCTCACAGGGGCTTTCCTCTCTGGCCACTATTACCACTGTAGGCCATAATTACTTTTTAAAGATGTCGAAAAAGCTTTATTTAAACTTCAGTGAAAAAAAATTACAACTTCAAATGTAAATTGAAACTTGTAATACATGTTAGTGCAGTTGAAGTTTAATATGTGTGTGTGTGTGCGTGAATGGACTCACTCTGTTGACTCTTGTCTTTGTGTTTTAGCTGCTGCAACTCCTGTTGTTTCTCGTGGTGCTCCTGCTCTCGCCTCCTCTGCTCCATGTTAAACTAAACCCCCACACACACATTTATATTATAGCAACATATATAAAGCAAATGGTCATGTAAGATCAATGTGTAAGAAATATAATGTATGTTATTCTTTCAAGAAGCTAGCCTAAGTCTTTATTCAGAAATATATATCTGTTATATATCCGTTACCCGGATGTGCTGGTGCAATTGTTGTTGGGAGAAGGAGGTGCGGGGCTGAGGGGAGAATGGGGTGAGGAGTAAAGGCGGGTGCAGTGGGGTGAGGAGCGCCGTGTCCGAACCAGGGCGCATCCCCCGCTCTCCCACCCTGAGATCCATGGGAAACAAGGCCGTGCACGACACCGGCACTGCCACCGAGGAATCTGGGAAAAGACAGGGGTAAGGGGAGGGAGAGGAGAGAGGCATCAATTTGCTTCATCTCCACAAAGGACAGTGGATTTACACAACACTCTGTGGGAAACCCTACCTGAAAAACAATGAGCACATGTAAACAGAGGCAAACTGAACCAGTGTTTGGAGAAAACATGTAAAAAAAAACCCAACAACATCAGAATCATGGTTTCATATAACAGGTACTTTGCAGTGAACAAAACTCCAGCAAAAAGTTAGCACCATTTTAAACATTCTGGGAGAACTGGCCACATATAAGCAGGCTAGACCATTCAGAAACGTTCAATATCGAATAAGTTGTCTGACATGGTAGATTTATGTTCCAACCAAAGATACTGTGACACAGGGAACAAAACTTAAGATAAGACAGTTTACTGTATCTTTCAATCTATATTATAATAACCTTCAATTGCAGCTTTAGTGTCAGTTGAGTTGAAGTTGAGATCTATTTTCTCATATTTTCATTATTTTATGTTATTTTATATTAGGGCTGAACAATTTATCGAAATATTACCGAAATCGCAACATGGCCCAGTGCCATATCCAAATCGCAGGAGCTGCAATTTTTTGATACAGGTAAAATGTGTCACAACATACCATTATAAATGAAACATTGTGATGTCCCGGCCTTACAAATCATATTCTCCAGATGTAAGAGAACATGCTTGTTTGGTACAGACCCCAGCAAAAATCACATCATCATCAT
>NTHP01000315.1:160601-177951 GCA_003416845.1 Oplegnathus fasciatus | reverse complement strand
CAGTCTGCGTAAAAAATACATTCTCTGATGTAAACGAGAGCAAAGCCATTCAACATGAATATTCCAGGTAAAAGTACTGTCGATCTGAACACCAAGGTACTTGTAGGACTGGACTTATGCAATAGGCTGGTCATGAATAATCACAGGACTATGGTTGCCCACCGCCTTAGGATCAAAGACAATCTCCTCAGTTTTTTTAACATTTAGGGTTAAGTGGTTGCTGTCGCACCATGCCACAAAATCCCTGTTGGTCGGACAAAACAAGCAGTTTGAATATGTCAGCTTGGGTTCTGGAATACTGTGTTGGGTGTTTTTCCTCTATTTGTATGTTTTACAAAACAAACAATTCATCTATGAAATTATGAACAGATTAATCGATACTGACAATAACCGTTACTTCCAGTTAACTTGACACCAGGGATTCCAGTGAGAAATGGTAGGTAGTAGCAGAAATGACTCTAACCCAGACCCAGATCCAGACCCAGACCCATACAAACCTCTGCAAAATTCTGCAAGTTATGAGAAATTAGCTGGTTTATAATTATTAAGTGCTACTGGTAGAGTATTTGAATTTCCTTCCGTTTGCCAGGAAAATATAGTGGACTTTAGTTAAACATATGCCAGATGTTGAATATAAGATACCCTGGATGTATTATAGCAAATTTTGGCTGTGTAAATACAGGATTTAATGAGTAAAATTTTGATGAAGAAGTCTGATAAAGATTAAAGATAAATTGTGGGTGTACAAAAGAGAGCATGTGTATAAATCACTGCATGCATGTAATTATGCATCTAGTATACTTCCCCCTTGTGATATTGGACATATTCCACCCAGCACATTTGTGATTTGCGCAGTTGACTGCACAACATCTCCAACTCTTCTCACCTTTGATCTCTGCAGTACTGTTGTCTGTTTTCTACCCCTTCTATGTGCACATCTCAAAAGAGCGTCTCTGAGAAACCCATCTATACACACACACACACACACACACACACACACACACACAAAACACCCTGATGTGCAGACACCCACAGACAGACACAAACACAGATGCACATTAAATAAACATGGATTGTGTCTCTCCCCTCCTCCACTTCACCAAGTTGGTGAAATTAATCTGAATCTGTAAACGTCACTGGAGACCATTCATCACACACACTCACAGTCAGATTTAAAGTCAGGAGGCAATCCAGATGGGAGGAGATCCTATTACATCTGCGCTAACAACAAGCTATCTGATTCGAGGTCAGTGTCAGTCACCTCGGTGATCTGGAGAGAATGTGAGCTGTCCGTTACTCTCTTCTGTGCTTTAGGTCAGACAATATCGAAATACAGCGAGGAGTCTGGTTTGGAAAACTTGTGATTAGGGCTAGACTGATATATTGGGCCGGTATTGGCCTTTTCAGATATCAGATAACAGACTGCCATGTCATTTATGTGCAAGATAATGAGCATTCATGACAGAGCTACATATGTAAAACAGAACTTCAAAGTTTCATTTAATAAACTTTTTAATCAGGATTTATTTTAACTAATTTTTGTTGTAAATATAATCTTTTCATGAAGGCACCCAAGAATTTTCTTATCAATGAATGAGTAAGGTTTGGTCAGACTGCTTTAATGAACTACTAACCATTTGAAGCTTACGTAGTTTAAAGGAATGAAAATATCCAAAGCTATGACTGAATACGGGCAGAAATATTCTGTATCTATGGCTTCAGTATACATTTTTACAAGCCTATGAGCATTGAGCCCATGCTGTGATCTTAAATAAAAATAAATTTGCTTTTGATAGAAGCAAATGGGGAAACACAAATCACTGGAGACTCAAAAATTCTTTTTTAGATCCAAGGCTTCTGGTCTGGGGCAGTGGGTTTGACTGAGGTGAAAATTCCCCCCAAATGCCACAGGAATAAATCCTTAGCAAAATTATTCCATCAACTTCAGAAAATTTCAACAGGATTAAGTGTGTCTACGTGTAGGTGCTTGTGTGTATGAATGAGGGAGAGAGAGAGATGTCCTGAGGGTGATACAGACTGCGGCTAGAGGCCAAAAGCAGACCAATTACCCAGCTGACCACAGCAAGGAGCCTTTAGCTCAAAGGTTAATACAACATGAATTGATTTGACACACAAAATGTTAAGGACAATGTTACCTCAGGCCACAATATATACACTTACACTCAGTCTCATTGTCCCATTTACACCAAATATGTGCAGGCTGATACAGAGAAACAGAAAAATACACACACTCACACAACTAACAGACATGAAAAGTAGAAAACTGCACACACACACACACACACACACACACACACACACACACACACACACAGAGTGCTATGGGGCCCCTTAGAGAGTATTATATAACATTACCCCTGACATATCAAGTGATTTCACGCACCTAGAGGCAGGACAATCGAGCCATTTGTTCAGCAGGTCAAAAATAGCTGCCTCGTTCATTGCCATCTACTATTACTACCATTACTACCACAACTACTGTGTCTGCACTGCAGTTTGGCTTTAAGGGGCCCCAAAGTTCAAAATGACCATAATATATCTGCAGAGGTTAATATGGCTGTTGATCAGTACAAATAAGTCTGAGTGAATTTCTGGGGCAGCTGCTGGGATTTAATGACTTTATACTGTTTCGGAACAAAAACGCTACACACACTGGAAATTCAAGATGGAGCACAATTTAGTGTTGAAAAAATAGTGTAGTAGCTTAGAGCTATATTACCTCTGTACTCAACAAACTCTAAATCTGTTGATTAAATGTGTGAGGTGAGGTGGTGTTACTCAGACTTATAAAGAAGTGAGAAAGATTTGTGACTGAAAAAAGAACATTAAACCAGTTGAATTGACATGGAAATTTAGTCTTTAACATTTTTTGTATACATGATGAAAGAATGTACTGTATATTAATAAAAAAACATTTTGAATATATATATATATATATATATTCAAAATGTGGGGTGAGGTGGTGTTACTCAGATATATCCAACTCTGTGGGATTTTTGGCATAGGGTATATTTTCATATTTAAATATAATCTGACGAAGACATTAAATGTAGAGAGGAAACAATCCAATTCAAGTCAATTAATTGATTAGTCGATTGACATAAAATTAATCTTTAACTATTTTAAAAATCGCTTAATTGTTTTTTTGTTTGTTGTTGGTTTAAGCAAAAATGCCAAAAATTCACTGGTTCAAAACAAGCTATTTGAACTCTGGCTTTGGGAAATTGTGATGGGCATTTGTTATGACTTCTTATAGACAAAATGATTGATCAATTAATAGCGAATATAATCAGCAAGTTAGTTGCAGCCCTATTTTCACGTATTCTTCACAGTATGTATCCTCCCCTAGTTCATCTTTCCATCATTCCCACTGTATCTACTGTAACTAACTCTTCTCTGACTAACTCCATCAGCAGAAATCAGTGACAAGCAGAAGCGCCCAGATCAGCTGACCAGAGTGTTTGGAAACCAGGACCTGGAAGAGGATATGTGATCTCCACTGCAGCTATTACATTTTATTACATATTATTTGTTTGTCTTTAATTATTATTAAAGACATACAAAAAATTGGCAGAAAGAGAGTGTACTGTATGTGTGCACATTGCATGAAAAACACATTGCGTGTTGAAGTCTTACTTTTCTATGCACAAGAAGAAAGATCTCCCTGTACAGTAAGTCAATTTGTTCTAAGAATTATATTATATTTATTATATGTTATTTTATTTCTATTTCTTTTTGTGGATAATACAGAGGTGGCTTGTCCTGTTTCATCTTGTGATTTGTTAAAACTGACTGAAATATGCTGTGACATAGAAAGTGGATGGAATACAAAGATAACAAGCATGAACCATTGGGAAGAAAGCAGCAGGAGAAAGGACTGAAATGTGACACAGGTGTGGAAGTTGTTGAAGATGTGAGTTTTCATGGCATTACATAAGATTAGTGTGTGCAACTTTTCTACATCATGCAAGGTCTGTATGCAAGGTATTTTCAGGTAATTGCTATAGGAGATACGTAAGATAAGAAGCACAAGAACATACTACAGTATAACAGTATAAATGGGAAATAATCCCGGTGGCCTGCAAGTTATCATAGTCCTGTATAGTTTAAATGGTTGTTTGAGCTCTACAGACTTCTAAAATGGTGGTTTCATGTTATACACATCTGGCCCAGGCTGCTGCCACCTTATACTGCTAACCAGCCTCCAACTTCAGAGACGCCTGGCATCAGGACACTGTGCTCGACAGTGAAAATGGTTTAATGTGAGGTTATATGTGTATTTGTGTCTGTGAGAGAGAGTAAGGAGAGAGAGATTAGAGGGGAAGACAAAGGAGAGAAAACCACTGTCAGTTGCCCTGAGTGGACAACACACATGTAACCAGACCCTACAGCCACGGCCATGACCTCACCGGGTTTTTCCACAGGCACACACGCACACATACACATGGCACATAGTGGGTCCTTGGTTAGTATATAGTCAGCGGAGCCTAGCACAGCAAGAGCCAGCTTCCATTCAAAGAGTCATGCATTGTAATCCTACACAGTGTGATCACACAGGCATGCTTCACCGTGGAGAATGCTAATCTAAACTAAAAGGCAAGACACAAAGAAACAGCCGGGTGACTTGTTTCTGATGGGTGGAGCCATGGATCAAATACATTTTAATCTCAGGTTGAAGAAGAAACCTTTGAGTGTTTCCCATGTGAGTCAGCACTAACCAAGCTGAGTTGCGGTGATGTTTCTAAAGTCCCTTACACAGTGAGGGGAAGCAGAATGGAGAGAAAGCTGCCATGAAGATATATAACTGCTGCTGTCACAGTGGAAATTGATGGTTATTATGAAGAAAGGCAATCTTTTTACATTTCCTGAAAGACTAATTAGAATTCAGGATTAAATAACCTTTTAGAAAAAGTAACTACGACTGGATATTTTTCACAGTGTTAGCCAAACCCAGCTAAACATTGAACATCTCATGTGCCAAATTTAACTTTTCCACATTTTTGTAGGACTTTTTGACACATAATAAACTACACTTTTGCATGACCTACACCAAACCAGATTTCTAAACCCACACATGAAAAACACAGCGGGTCGAGTACGCCTTTCCAACTAGGCCAACACCTGTTCTGTGCTGCAGTTCTCTGAGAATCAAACAGCTTAGATCATTCTGCACTGGAAAAACTGCTGTCACCCAAGCTGTGTAATGTGTGTGTATGCTGTAAAAAAACATGTTTTAAAGAGGACAAGATGTAGTCCTGAGGGGTGCTGACTGTAGACTGGCAGCATTTTTCCACATGAATGTTTCAGCGCTGATGGCTGTGGCCTGATTTTAACACGTTTAAGTCAAGTATTACTGACCCACAACACAAATACTTGTTAAGTTACAGGTGATATTTAGTCATTTTCCTTTAGAGGTTAAACGTCCTACCTGCCACTGTGTGAAATATCTTGTCCTGCCTGTCTATCTTTATGATGTTCCCAGAGGTGCTGATTCCATCTGTGGAGACAAACAAAAAGAAGACAAATAAATGAGTGAAATGCAGCTCATATACCCAATATAAATCAACACTAAATGACTAAAAGAAGTGACATTGGCAAAAAGTTCAAAACATTGTTGTTGCTCATCTAAAATTCCCCTTTCTATGTTGAAAATGTCAATTACAGGCCGCCATAAACTGTCCCAGAGAAGTTGGTGCAATTCACGCTGGCAGCCAACAGAGGCACATAAAAAGTCATAGATGACTTAATCCTCCTTAAAGGTTTGTATTAGCAGGCTTGGCCACCTGATGGGTGCGGCTGGGCACAATCTGAGCTGATCTTGTGATGTAAGTCCCACCCATCAGGTCCAATATTTGGCCCAGATCTTGACAGAAAGATCACAAAATGTGTAGAAATAAAATAACACACACACTCAAATGAAACGAATAAAGTAGAAAAGTAGGCAAGTAGTGCATATGTTTTTTCTAAAATAATCTTTCTCTCACCCCATTTCTGTGTGTCTGAGTGTGTGTGTGTGTGTGTGTGTGCGTGTGTGTGTGTGTGTGTGTGTGTGACCTGTTGCTGCTGAACTCTGCTGGTTAACATCTGTTCAGCAGCAAAAACTTAATTGGGGTCAAACACAAGGGCCAAAAGTGAATAATATCTGAATAATAGCCTATCTGAGAAATTACAGGTTTGTGACAACACTTTCAACAAAACATTTGAGTTTTTTGTTTACGGAGACAGATCACAAATGACGATATTTCTACAGGGGCTAACGGGTGTCTACAGCACTCTGTGTTAGAGTGACTTCATCCTACTTCATCTTCACTTTTATCTGTAGGCCTATTTCTATAATATCCCTCTGAGGACATCGTGTCTATGATAAATAAAGAGTTAATGGTGCCTTTATGGTCGTGGTAGACGTGTATGTACCACTACAAGAACGCTAAAATAATCATATAGAGACAAAAGACAGATTAAAGGTACGGTGTTCTTCAGTTTTACTATAAGATCAAGGGTTCTTATTTTCTGACGCATTCGCGCGTTTCACTTTTAGAGAGCTCGTGAGCAATTAAAACAGGAAACACCTGCGCAGGTAGCTTACCACCCATATCTTTTCTTAGCAATGCAAAACTCCGATATAAACAACGGCGCATTTAACAAGTAGCCTACAGGATCTTTAACTTACTTAAAGCTGTTCCTACATCAGACCCACCGCCTTACCTTGTAAGATAGAACCCGTTAAGACCTCGCAGTTTCTTGAAACAGTCTAAATCCAAACACTTGAGGATAATCCACCTAAACAAGTCCTTGAGCATCCAAGAGAGCGAAAAACTGACAGGAGGTGATGGTGAGCTCCGCTAGTGTTGTCAGTAGACAGTACAGAGGAGGAGGAGGAGGAAAAGAAAAGAGACTTATCGGAGGCAAGTTGCAGAAAAGAAAGTCCGGCCCCTCAAGTCCTGCCCCCTCCCCTCCGCTCTCCTGCTGACAGAAATAGGAAGCAAGGCGGGACCCACCAAAAATAGCCTTGACTTCACACGGACTTTCAGAACTATTGTTTTCCTGCACTGACTGACTCCCGTTGGGTGCACGCTGCAGCCAGTCCGCGCTTGGCTCCTCATAACTCGTACAACAACCTTAACTTTGTTCCTACAGTCTGTAGACTTTTGTCAATTAAAATAATGCCCCCTACACTGTGGCTCCATCTGCTGTCAAAAACCTCAAATCCAGCGCTGTTGTAGCGCTAACCAGAGTGGTGTGGTTCTGGGGTCCTGACACTCTCCAGGGGCCCTTTGGAGGTCCCCAGAAGAATGTGAGTCAGTTTCACTTCACTTTTCACGGCCTTGAGTGCTGGGATTCAACTTCCCATATTCTTTTGCACTGGACACTCCAAACATTTGTGCTGATATTTTGAATTGCACATTGAAACTGCTACACATAAACGTTTCTGCACAAACCCATGTCTATAACAGCTACAAACATTCTCAGGAAACAAAAATCTTCTCTTGAACCTAATTTGGTTTCCTTTTTTGTTTTAATTTCCTGCCAGTGTTGTTCTGGTGCCTACGACTGCAGTTATCTCAAATGGTACTCCAAAAACATATTGCACATTAATGCTTCTAACACACCCTGTTGACTAATAACATAAGTTACAATTTGTTAAGTTTCATGTTAACAGTCATTTCATGAGAGATTTAAAATTTCATTTGAAAGACTGGTATCCCATTTTGGAATTCCTTCAATACATTTAACACCACTGCAATATTCTTTTTAATCATGTAAAAACTTGCAAACTTTGGTGAGATTAACTTGTACAACATTTTATTGACAGCCACACTAAATGACCTGGTAATATGTCTGCAGTAGAGATCGAGCATGTACATTCAGAAATGACTGTGCAAGGACTCCTGCACATTGTTTTCACGTCCTCAACAACAGTAGAAGAACGCCTGTTGAAAGGGCCCTCGTGAGGAAATGTTTGGAATAGTTTCTGTGGGCCTCATAACAATGTCATATATTGTTGAGCTGATTGCACAAATAGCTTTACTCGCTACTGTACACGTCACTCACTGAAAGGCCTAAACCATGTCACAGTAGAGTTGTAATCCATGAGATTAAAACTGTAACTAATTTACTCACATATTATAGGATTAAAGATTATATCAGTATAGAATCAAAGGCAATTCAATCTGGAAAACCAGATCTTGGTTGCTCACGGCTCGGAGTGGATATTCCTACCATATTGAAAAATGTAATTTAATTTCTGTTAGCATGGTAAACACAATCAAACCATCAGAATGATAAATAATTGTCAAGGACTTGGACTAGTACGATTGTATTTTTCTTCAATAGTAGAGTACTTTGTAAATTTACAGCATTATATGAATAACTGTATAACTGTCTAATTTACAGCAATATGTCTGTTGTTGTAATCAAGTACACAGTGTCATAAAAGTTATTGTGTTTTATTTAACAGTTACACACCACTAGTGCAGCTATAGATACAGTAACATAAAAGACTCATAGAGAGTTACAGTATCCCTACTGTGATTATGAACACACTAACATTAAATTATCGTTTCATTTTACAGTTATATTTTTATTAAGTATCAGTACAGTAATCTACTTTTCAATTGTTGCCAGTTAATTACTGTGAAATCACAGTAGATTTCTTACAGTGCAATGCAGACAAGAATCTAACATATTGTACTTAATGCATGCCCATTAAAAGATTCAGAAGAGACCCTACAACAGAATGACTGAGAATCTTCACAGACAATACATTAGGAGGAAGTTCTGAGGTAATATGGTTGAGAAGATTTGCCAGCAGTTACTGTAAAACCAGGGATGTGGTGGAATGTAAAGCAGCCTTAACCACCTTTGTATGCTCACATAATCCTTAACAAGGTTGAGTCATAATAGACATCACAGCTGGTCTTGTAGAACTTGTAGAAAAATATTGAATTGAATGCTTCTGATTATTGGTTATATTGATGTTTTCTTCCTTGTAATAATGACAGAGTAGAGGTCATATAAGTTTGAACACATTGCAATTCACACCTGCTGTAACACACATTACTTTTTACAGGGAATAAAAGGCAGTTAATTATCTACAATTTCCTGACATTGCTGGTACAAATCTTTACTTGCTATTGTCAGACCACCTAGCGCAGGGCACCGTGAGCCCATGTAGGAGGAAGTACAGCATCCTGTTTGTTTAAGCCACCATGTTCAAACACACACACACATACACACACCTATAGTACATACGTTACTGTGGTTGATTACATGACGCAGGACCATCGTCTTGTAAGCTTTTCTGGTCCAAAGTCTTCCTAGAATCAAGAGGCTGTTTGCTGTTAGCAGCCACTCACACTGTGTCACGTACATCCTTAAAACGTCACGTCACATATGCTGAAATGTGGTTAGCATGACAGAAGTCCTCAGTCCTTTCTCTGTTTAATCATACGTTCTGTAACATCACACAAATAAATATACGTCTTACAACACAAAACCAATCCCAAAACCTTCATGAATGAAGATTTTTATGGTAAAGTGAATATGTTCACAATTAAAAGAAATAAAAAACTAAAGATGAACAACTACATATTAGTCATGATTACTATCTTAGAAATAAGTCCCTATGGAATATCTATTTTAGTATATATGACACATAGGTACTTTTTTGTCACCCTCTATCTCCTCCCTGCTTTTCTTGCTTTTTCTGAAATTAACTCTATCTGCATAGTAAATTTAAAATTTTTTAGAGGCAGAAACTGACATTTATTATGGGTTTCACTAGCACTTCTCAATGTTTTTCCCCACTTTCAACCGTCCTTTAGTTTCCACAGAGCACAAGCGTGTGTGTTTTATCCTTTTTTCCGATCTCGCCGTCAGCCAGGTCAACAACTGATGTTTCAGACCAATATTGAAACTAAGAAGCGTGCGTCTGTGTACTGCTGGTGGAGCTCCATCGTCCGCTCGCTCACCCTCGGGTGCCTCTGTGAACAGGGGGAACCCAGCACCGTTCCCAGAAACCCTCAGTGTGTGGGTGTATAAAGCTACATAACTGTGTGTGCGTGAATTTTCTGTGTGCTTGTGATTGCATGTGCCTATGTGCATTGACATAAAGTGTGTGTGCAAGCATATATATGTGTGTGTGTGTGAGTGTGTGTATGCGCACATGTGTGCGTGTGTGTGTGTGTGTATGTGGTTAGTCCATTCAATTACACAATCTACCATGCAGTCTGAATCACATCCGGTTTTGAGCTGAAAATAACAAAACCACAGAGTGACAGAAAAGCAGCGCAGCAGGCAACCGCCCACAGGGAGAGAGGAATACATATATATACACACACACATACACACACGTACATGCACACAGTCCAGTACTGGTCAGTTATTATTTTCCACAAACAACATCTATTTGATCTAAAAAGAGCTTTCCTTTACAGAGCTGGTTCCCATTTCCCTTTATCCTCCTGTTTACTGAGACATTAAACTAAAAAATGCTTCCACGTGATGTATGCAACTGTATGAAGTAACTGCAAAATGAGATTATTCAGAAATATATTGGTTAGACCATATATGACGCCAATATCTACATTTATGAAAAACCAAATACCAGCCAGTCCTTCCCGTCTACTGCAAATATGAAATAAATCCCTGCTAATTCAACACTGTTACAAAGAAAGTGTGGTCAGTATAGAAAATTTAAAGCTACAGGACAGCTTTAGTGCAAAAATGTTGGAATTAATATCAGTTTTCAGAAACATGATGAGTCAAACCTTAATGTAAATTATACTGAAATTACACAGTTAAAAACAGTCAGTCTGATGTACGTAGCAGTACTATATCGGGCAGGATGTGGTCAGCTCTGTGCTACATAGTTGCCTCCCACCTGCAGAGATGTGCTCCTGCTACAATACATTTGACACAAGAAGTGATCTTTCACAAAATACAAAAGTGTCTGCAAACCTACTCACAGAATGATGGTCAGAAGAATGTATGAGGGCTCTCACAATGCATAAAGCTGGAGTAGAGAAAATTATGGGGTTTTTTTGTGTCCAGTGTCTAGAGCTGTATATTGAACCTCAATACTTTTTTGGAACCAAAAAGTGTCTGTAGAATCAAATGTAGAACCAAATATATAACTGTCAAGCAACAACAACAGCTGCCATGGTCAAATTCTAAATCTTTTTTGCTTATTTTTTTCATTAAATAGCTCATACCTCATTTAAAAATATATACAGTGTATATTATATTTTAGACTATTTCATTTAGGCAAAGTCCAACATTTTGGTATCAGTACCAAAACCAGGTATCATATCAAAACTTGAAATATTTTTAAACAATACACAGGCCCACCCATGACACATATAAACACATACATTCATTCCTGATATCAACTCGAGACCATTACATCAGAAATCAAGAAATCCAACCATTACTCTTCTTTCCGTTTCCTTCAAAATGTATCTATTTTAGTAAACTGCACATTGGACTAAAGCAGCTGGCTTATGGCTCTAATTTACAATCTGTGACTGTTGTTCTCCTTAGCGACACAGCATCTCTGTGTGTAACATAATGAGGTAATAAAAATAGGAGTCTGAACACAATCTGGGGCGTCGAGAGGAAATTTACTGTCAAATAAAACTTAAACATGAACATTTAAGGTTTTTTTTATTATGCATTCAAATACATGCAGACACATGGAAAGATACATATGCATTTAAACATAATCAAAACACATCAAAAACTTAATTAAGAAAACAGCCGAGTGTATCACATGTGTGATACTTTATCTCCCATGTGCGGAAAGTGTGTCGTTAAAAGAAACACAGCACATACGCTTGCATAAACATGAAAGAGCCTGTTTTACGCAACAAAGAGGTGCATGACCCTCATTTTCACTAATTATGAAACACAGGGGTCTCAGTAAGCTGTTTTAACACAGTTAAAGTACAAGCATACAGACACTATCTGTAAAATGGAGTTAGCAGGGATGGAAGTTTTAGAGAAAGAAATGAGAGAGTGAAATAACAAGGGATTAGAAATATAAAGAAAATAAGAGAAGGTGAATGAGGCGGTAGAATCAGTGAGAGAGGGAAAGAAGAAGAGAGATAGGATGAGAGAAACAGAGAGAGAGGCTAAGAGCACTGTAATAATGTTTGGCCTTGGTCTGCCAGCGGGGTCCTTCCCCTTAAGAAGCCAACAGGAATGCGAGGAATGCTGCATGAGAAGAAAAAGAAGGAGCAGAAGAGAGGGGGAGAAACAGAGGAGGAGGATGTGAAAGAAAGAAAAGCAGAGAAGGAGAAGGAGGAAGAAGAGGAGGAAGAGGAGGAGGGAAGAAAGCAGGGAATCCAGTGCAAGATGAAGATAGAAAGAGGGAGACAGGAAGATGAAGGCAGAGAGAAATATGAGGGGGTAGACACTGAGGAAAAGACTTATTATCTGTAGTGGGCTGAGTAAACACAAGAACAAAGAAGATGAAAATAATAAGGCTGGAAAATATTTGGGAGGAAAAACTTGAGCTCTATTTGTGTGTTTTTATCTTTGTGCATGCGGATATTCATGTATGCACACAACCTTGTGTTTGTGTGTGTTTACATACTTGTATTTATGTGTGCTTGCATGTATGTGTGTGTGTGAGAGAGTATCAGGGTGTGGTCAGTTACAGTATTAAACTACACTCAAAGTTTTCGAAATGCAGCTGGGTTTTCTTTCGAGTTTCTCTTTGCCAATAATCTCAGTGCCAGAAACTTCCCACCTGCAATATTCTACAGAAAATATTCTCTTTTCACGTATGACAGCTCTTTCAGTAAAAGGTTGCTTCAGTCTTGTGGCAGTCAGTTGATAATCATGAGCTAGAGAAAGACAGAGACTTTGCACATCAGCACGTACACACTCAAATCGTGCGTGACCCTCCTGCTTCATGGAAGATAACGTGGAGACGACAAGGTTATTTAAAGCACCAAATATGCAGAATGCTGCTTTTGTATAAATTCTGTGAAAACAGTAAAATAGCCTATTTGCAGTATAACTGCACTCTTGTTTGGTAATCTGGGCTATAGAACCCAACCCAACACACTTACTGCACTCTCTGTCACAGAGAAACAGCCAATACAGCCAGCAGTTAAAGCAAGAGAGCGATATCAAGTGAAAGCTAGCTGGTCAGACTGCCACAACTGAACCTAAATGTACTTAAATGTACTTTCTTTTCCCCCCAGCCATATCTATAATCTGTAATTGAAAAATTAAAATTAAATGTATTAAACTGTAGATTAATTTAATATGTCTATTTCAATATAATTATTAATAGTAGACGAAAAGACACACAAAGCAAAACAGCGATGATTAATGCTGCATTCACGCAATGTTGCATAATGGGAAGAACAGGAAAACCTCCCGTTATTCTGACTTGGGAGCATCCATGCATTATTCCAATATGGTTAACCCCGCTGCCTTGTAGTCACATCATTTAAATATCCCAAATTAGTCATTTGTGCTGTGCCAGTGTATTTGGACTGGTTTGTTAACAAGTGAAACCAGATACAATCAAACTGTGTATAGCACCTTTTAAATTAGGTTAATCGATTGTATTAGTGTTTATAATGGATTTCATTTTAATGTAACTGTGGTCAACTGTGTGCTGTTGGGTGCCTCCCACCCGCAGAGAGGTGCTCCTGCTACTGCACAACCTTTGACAGAATAAGTGATCCTCCACTAACATGAAAGTGTTTGCAAGATTAAACTGAAATCCTGACAGAATGACAATCAGAAGAATATATGTGGGCTCTCAGAATGCAAAGGCAGGAGTAGGGAACGTTTGTATTTTTGTGTCCAGTGACTAGAGCTAGGTCTTGAACCTCAATAGTTTTTTTGTACTGACTGAACCAAATATTGAAAACTGTCAAGTACCAAAAGCTGGCACAAATTTCTGGTTAAATTCGTAACCTTTTTCTCTTATTCTTTCATTTATAGTCCCTGATTGAGATCACAATGTTGCCAGTTTTATCTGATTTTGTTTAGGCAAAATTCTTGTGTTTGGACAGCATTTAACATTTGAGAATTTTAGCTTCTTTTGTTGAATGAAAAGGACATACATCCATAAATGGAAACCCAAAAAAGACACCATCATACAATAATTTCCCTACAGACTGTACACTCTTTAATGACACACAGGCATGTTCAAAATGTTTCCACGATGTACGTATGTGTCTGTGTGTGAAAAAAGAACGAGTGTCTGAAAAGACGAGCCACATCGAAAGTCTTGGTTACATGCGCAGTCCACAGAAACACAATGGATCGCTGACAGATATTTTCCACAACAGAGCAATGGTGTCATGTGTGTAGTCATCACTAACCAGTGTTGAGAGGTAAAATAAAGAACTAATATGACTTTTTTCCAGGGGCACGTAGAATAACTAATTATTCAATTCAATCTCTGGAGTAATATTACAGATACCAATCAATCACACTCTGTAAATATTAAAATGAAACTGAGATGTCCAAAAAGAAACTTCCTCAGTAGACAAATCCAAGTAACTAGTGCCACCAAAACTATCTGACTGTCAGGAGACCTCTAGGAAGTGTAGTGCAGAAACACCACAGTAAAGATGGAGAAAAAGACTTAAATTTAGAGATGGTCTCATATCCGAATGAATTATAGCCTCTTTTGGACGTTTGATCTGGTTAAATTGAAAGTGAAGTGAGGTCAACCCCAGCGACAGCACAAGCAGAGTGTATAATGAAGGGCTGAGGATCCTTTACACCCTAAGGATGTTTGGAGTTATGGCAAGTTGTTCAAAACACAGCAAGAAACCATAGCAACCACAGGAAAATCCCAGGGATATCAACAGCACACACACACACGCGCGCGCACGCGCACAAATGCATGCACACACGCACACACATACACATTTGAACCCTCAAAACACAAAGTCAAATCAAATCAAAACTCACCCTTTTAACACCCACCATTCTTAACAACAACAAGCCTGAGAAGCGTGAGTGTGTGTGTAGGAAACACCCAGGCCAAAAATAGCTCTACACTCTCGTTCCCCATCTCTCGCTTTCAATCCCTCGCTCTCTCTCTCTCTCTCTCTCTCTCTCTCTCTCTCTCTCTCTCTCTCTCTCTCTATGCCTCTCGCTTGTGTCACTATAAACCATTGGTAGGAAAAAGAATAAGTTAATGTTCCCATACGGAAAATATCACCCACTTAAGAGCACACTTGAATGTGAGAATATCAGAGTGAGTATATGATTGAGTGTATGGAGAGAATAATGACTATTTTGGCATAACTGTTGCACAAGGGGAAACATAAAGCTTCTCACCAGAGGGAAACATTAGTAGGTTGAAATTTGTCTGTTTGTCTGAAACATTGAGCCAATGAGGGAAGTCAGACATTCCTTGAGAATATTGTAGATAATGATAAAGTAACACTGGTATTTCTATTGGACTTGTGTCAAAATGAAGTTAGTTCAGGATAAAAATGAAATAACCATTTATCCATGTTGATTTTCATCGGGCTATATTCTCCTGCATCTTTATCATATTTTTAGGGTGCTGTCACACCCACAGATATTTTGCTTTGGTCCAAACCATGGTGGCAACTTTGTAGGTTTGTTTAGCTTCAAGGTACCCAATTACAAGTGAAGCAGGGCTCGTAAACAAAAGTCACATGGACTCACAAGTAGCATGTTTACTGGACAGTTTTAGTAACCTGTCATCCTGCAAGGTTAGAGATTTTTAAACAAATGTAATTGCAGCCTTTGTTAAACAAGCAAAGCATGTTGGTGTGCACTTGTTTCTTTGGCAATATCAAGCTTTATTAAGCCAAATTAGTGTGTGCTTAAAGGATCATTATGATTTATTATAACTTGGGCCTTATTTTAGTTTTAGTTTTAGTTTTTAGTCTTAGTCTTCATTTTCCATTCAAATGGAATCGCAGCCATTCATTCGCTGGGTAACTGACAGTTAGCAAGCTTGTTAGCTCGGAGAGCTTTATTGTCCCTCTTCAATAACTTTTCATTGAACGAAATGGTGTACAATGGGGAGCAAAATACAAAGGAGAGTAAACAGTAGAGAGAAAATACAGAGAAGCTGCAGGAGCTATGTGACTACCCTCGTGGTAACAGCAGTTTACCAGCAAGCTCTGCAAGTATAGTAACTAAGTCGCCAAGCTTCTGAACCAAATATTTTAGGTTAATCTAATGAACGGTGTCTGTCTTTGTGTAATTATTGAATGACACTTGAGTTTGAATGCTATTCTTCTCACAGGGCAAAATGAAAGGGAAAACTAAAGGAAATGCTTCAGTTTGACACAGAAAATACTTGTGGCCTTAGATAACCTGTCAGACGGCACGCTCTTTACTCTCCAGCACTCAAACACATCTAATACAAAACTGATCTGTTTTCCTATAAAAGTGACACTTTTCGCAGCCCTGTCTAACTCTCCTCCATAGGTAGGCCAGGGGTCAGGCTCTGCCATAGTACAGCAGCCTGGAGCTGGCAGGGGTTCAGTGCCTTTGCTCAAAGACCTGAACTGCATGTGACATCATTTTAGGATTTAATTTAAAAGGATTAAAAAGTTAATTGTAGCATTTAATATTTCACATAAGGGATACAATTTTCAATACCACAACTGGATGGCGGTGTTTTCCCTGGGTCCAGCATGCTGATATTAACATTAAGTCTGAGTATATTTAAAATAGAAGGGGGATGTTTCATAATTTTCACACACTGTCTGTCTGACTAAGATAAGATACAATAAGATAAACTTTATTGTCCCAGCAGGGAAATTTATCTTGGCTGTTGTAGGCCCTGTAGCAAAGTGGATGAAAACAGCAACAAACATCAGCTCAGGATGGAAACATCATGCAGCTATCATCACACACTATAAACGACTTTATACACTCTCAGTTTGTCAGGTCAAGACACATCAGGCGTGCACATCTGCCATCTGTCTCTGTCACTGATGATTGATGAAAGTGAAGCTTCTCAGTGGGGAACTTAGGTTTTCTCTGGTGTTTTCAGTGAAAGGTTACACCTCTCCTCTCGGCTGTGCCCTCTGTGGGAATTTAAGAGACAAAACGAGAAAGAGAGGGAGAGAGAGAGAGACAGATGGGTTTTCCTCACAGGATATCCTGTTTTAAGTAGAGCTGCTGGGCCCACTCTGACCTCCTCACCCCTCTTGACCCCTGACCCACTCATAGTTTAGGCTCACATCTCCAACGTTTCCTAATCGCCCAAATCTCTTCGTATTCTTTCAATTTTGCTGTGGCCTCTTTGCTTTCCCTCCTTCTTAACTCCTCTATCATATTCACAGGTGTCACTTTAATCCCC
>NTHP01000315.1:143690-160533 GCA_003416845.1 Oplegnathus fasciatus | reverse complement strand
CTTCCTTTTTTCTTCTTTGTTCTTGTTTTTCTTTGTTCTAAATAAATGAACTCATTTGGGACATGAACTTTTCAACTATCTTGATAATCAGTTGATCGTTGCCCAGAAAGTGTCTTTGTCTTAACAATATAGTAAATTGAATATCTTTGGTTTTTGGACTTTTAGTTGGACAAAACAAGACATTTGATGACATCACCTCGAGTGCTACGTCCAATGCAGTTTGTAAATCACTCTTGGAATAAGGTGGATGCTCTAGTAGTATCTTAAATAATGTGATTTTATTTTAAAAGGACAAATAAAAGAAAACTTTAAAAAATTAAATTGGAAACAATGTAATTATCTCATCCGATGAGTTTTAATTAGTTTAAACAAAAATAAGTATATTTTTAATCCCACACATCATCTTATGTTGCTTCCAAACACATCACTCATGACTTTTATTGCAATGTATTAACATACAGCTACATAGCCACCTTTAGGATACATGCAGGTACAAATGACCATTTTAGCTACTTTACTGACTATCTGGGAAGTACAGATCATCACATCACACTCTGAAGTCTATATGCTATGAACTTGAAATATATTGTACAGTTGGTCAGTGACACAAGACTCCATCCACTTTTTTAACACGCTTTGATCTGTTTTCTTGACACTGACTCCTCTTCCACCATACGAGGGCTGTTCAATGACAGCAGAGAAATTTCAGAAATGTAGAAGCCACAAGCGTGAAAAAGACTGGAAAAGAAGTGTGTTTAGAAAAACTTTGTGTATCCTCTTGTTACTTTCCTTGCAACCCTGCTCCTCTTTGACTCTCAAAGATTTCAGGGTTCTTTTCTAAATCCCTCTATTTTTAACAATGATCCATCCACCATAATTCCACTTGTTTTTCTGAACATGGTGCAGTTCATGTGTGTCATGTGCCGAAAAAGAATACCCTCCTAATACTATCTTGGAACTAGTGAAAAAAATCAGTCAATGAGCCTGAGATTATTTATTGCTAACATTTTCCTCACTAAAGTGCAATTTTGTCTGTACTACTGGTGTGTTCTGCCATATTTTGTCTTGTTTCAGGATACTGAACATATTGTAACAACAAATTTCTCAAAGAAGTGGTGATGATGTCACTCCTTTGGCAGTACAAACTTGAAAACCACACACAAGGAAACCACCACCATAATTAAATGTATTATTAAAAATTTATTTGACTAAGACTCTCGCTTAGGAAAAAAACCCCATCAGGTAGTGTTGCTTGCCCTCAGCTCTATTCTTTGTCTTCCCCCACTTTCTCTTTATGTCAGCCTCCCTCCCGCCCCCTGTCTCTTTCTCTCTCACTCACACCCAGCCCTCCCACCCTGCAGTATAACTGGAATCCATTAGCTGATGAATGGTTGTTTGTGTTTTTTTAAGCTCGACAGCGCCACCCCAGCCTGTGTGGCCAAAGAGGGTGATAACAAAACATTTGCTGTGATTAGAGGAATAATTAGCCAATCATTCTCTGACCTACGCGCCAACCCTGAGGTCAAAGAGACACAGAGTGGGCTGCTTCCCAGGTGGTTTCCCATGAAGACCATCAGGCAGCAAAGATATAGTGGGGTCATTGTCTGCAGACAGGTGACAAACACACAGAGAGCACATGCATGTCTGCATGTATGTATGTCTGGGAGTGCGTGCTGCTTGCATTTGATTGTGTGTGCATGTGTGTAAGTTATGAGGATCCCAGTGGACCGAGCGCAGTTTGCCCAGAGAGGCTGCATTGGAAATCAACACTTCCTGCTTCCTGTGGCAAGAGGAAGTGCTACCGTCGCTGTCCCCTTATCGCTGGATACACAGGCTGCACAGAGGGAGGAAGGCAGGGAGGGAGGGAAGGGGAAGAGGAGAAGGAGATGGAGGGTGGTCATGCAGGCTAGACAAAGGGAGAGGACTAACGAGGCAGATATGGCCGTGTCCACCAGTTTGTTTTTTTTTTGGTTTCTGGCAGAAATCAGTAAATGATGACAAAAGAGGATGGTAACGAGGAGGAGAACATGTGTAAAAGGTCTCCTTCAGGCTTGTACATCATTTCTGGTGATGATGTATATATTTAGTTGATGCTGCCGTCATCTCTCCTCTGGGACAATACAATAGCATTTGGCTACTGCTTGCTTGTTAATATCAAACTGCAGGAAACATAGCGTTTTACATGCATATAGCCTAGAGGCCTATAGCTTCCAATGTCTAACATCATCAACACTTGGCGGATTAGGATTGTGGGAGATCAAAGTAGCCGCTATGGTGACTATTTACAGTTTAAATTACACAAAATACAGATACGAAATACAGACTGAACTTGCATTATGTTGTAGGCCAAGTACAACTAAAAACATATCATGGACACGAACATGGATGAAATGAGTAGTGTCCCCATACTCTTTTCATGTTGTTCGGAGCAACTGCATGTAGCATGCTGGCAGATACAGATGAGCAGCAGGGAAGGAGAGAAGAGGAAAAAGACAGTGACAAAAACCAAGAAAAGAAAAGAAGAAAAGAAAAAAAGAAACAAAGGCAGAAAGAAAATGAAAGTCTGCAGCATGTGTCTGTAAAAAGAACACATGCAACAAGTTTGAATGCATTTTGCAGGTTGCAATCAAAATGTACCCACTTGCACTTATTGTGAAGGAGCAAGAGAGAGACAATGAGAAAGAAATAGTGGGGGGGAGGGGGATGTTTGGGGTCAGGGTGGGGAAGCTTTCAGCACTTGGGATTGTCCCAGATGGACACAAGCCGCTCCCTCCCTTTATAAACAGCCTCTGGCTTCTCCCTCTCCTATCCTCTCCTCTCCTCTCCTCTCCTCTCCACTGCTCTCCTCACCTCTTCTTACCGTCAATCTCTCCTTTTTTCTTTTAATGCCTGTTGGGTCCCTCAGCAGAAAATATGAACAAATTGACACTTTTTGTTTTTTCCTCTGTTCCTCTGACAATTTCATCTGTCCCCCCAGCACCAGCACCACCACCCCCAATCCCTGCCATTTCCAAAGTCAACACACCACTAAATGCCGGGCTGACTCACTTCCACTGTGGGTGGCTCTGTTTCCAATTTTCTCACCACCTCAGCCAACCCACCACCTCCGAAGAAAAGAGAAAACTTTTGTCCAGAAAACAAAACAAAACAAAAAAAAGCTAACCAGACATGCAAAAGGCAGAGAAATTTTTCCAAGTTGCTTAGAGTTAAAGGGACAAAAGCGTGCATATAGATGCTGAGAGGAGACATGGGGTGAAACCAAGCATGCTTCTTCCACTTCTTTTGTGGCTCTGAAATGGTTATCGCTGTTTTCCTTCCTTTCTTTCTCTTTGGGAGAGCGTGGGAGCGCCCTCAGAGTGCTGCATAGAAACCACGGGGCTCATAACAACAGGAGGAAGCCGGTAACTTGAGTAACTTGGGTCGGGCAGAGAGGGGGATAAAGAGAAGAAGGGGAATGGGGAGCCGAGGAAAGCAGAAAGACAGCAAGGGACAGAGAAGCGTTTCACATCTCGAAAACATGAAATTTGAGCTCACACAAATAAAGAAACAAAACCCACATTTACAAATGACTTGTTGCATTCCAGACAGCATTTCACACATGCACACATGCACAAAGTGACATTTTCACACACAACCATCCCTCTGCAACCCTGAACACACTCAGCATGAAATTAGACAACTTTCCCGACCAGAGCGCTGCCTTACCAGTCTGTGGTGTGAACATTCAGCATAAGGAGTGTGTTACAAAGTCCCGACAGTCATGTTCACGTACAGTTCAGTCCAGAGAGATCGAGAGTGGTAAGGAAGACACCCAAACTACACACACACACACACATAGGCACAGTATCAGTTCCCTCTGTCCAAGTGTTGAGAAAGTGAGGGGCCGCAACAAAAGGCAACAGACGGAGGGAGGGAGAGATCGAGGTAAAGAGAGAGAGAGAGAGAGAGATTAACCCCTCTGAACTGACTGGTGGACTCTCCTTTCCTCACACACACAAACACACACACAAATACACACACAGTTGGTTTGTCGTATCACTGACTTCTTGTGTTTTTTCTCAAGTGCCAAAAGGAGGAAGGGAGACCAGAGAGTGTGTGTATGTATTCATAGTCATGGATTGTGTGTGTGTGTGTGTGTGTATGTGTGTGTGTGTGTGTGTGTATTTTGAGGTAGGAGGGACCGGCTGGCTCAAGTCCAGAGGCAGCCAGCCTGGTAGAAAAAGACAATAGCAGGAAACACTATATCAGGAGGAGGCAAAATACCAGCACAAAAATAATTAACAGACAGTGAAAAACAATGACATCCACCGTGGAAAACACAGCCTGCAGTCTGCACCAAACAATGATAGTGGAAACAACGCACAGAAAAGGCTTTTTTTGTTGTTGCCACAGGATATAAAAACCCCAGATCCAGATCTGAGGGGTTAGTGGCAATGAATGTCAGAAATGTTAGTGTTATTTTTGTGTGTGCCAAAGCTTTTGAGCTTTTTTGCATTCATCACCATTTAAAAGTTTTTAGAAATTGCTCTCATACTCACTTGTGCAGGATCACAAGCATGTAGACGCACATTCCCCATGCAATCAGTCAGCCATGACTCCCACATAAATCTCACCACCACCCACACACACACACACACACACACACACACACACACACATTCCCCCGGCTGTAATCATATCTAGTGATAAGGGCAGCTTCCCCCAGCGGTCGCTGGCTCTTCGACTCCGACCACAGTGACTTACAATGGCCCTGTATTCTGAGTCTGCTCTGATTACACACACAAGGAGCTGCATTACACCCTGCTAATTCAATTTCCTCCCCCCGGGTCAACCTTTGTGTGTGTGTGTGTGTATGTGTGTGAGTGCATAAGGAGGAACTGATTAAGCAGTTGTTGAAGGGAACAAGCTGCTTGCACAAAAACTGGCTGCGATAATCTGTGGGGGGTTGATAGGGTTGCTGATCAATACCATAGTTGTTTGTCCAGCTCTTGAGATTTTTGGCTGTTTTGTGTTGGAAGTAAAACTTCATCTAATGAAGTGCCAAAACCTCGAAAATCAGCTGCCCAGTGGTGCTATTACCTGGTATAGCAACATATTTCAGCTGTAACGGCTGATGTACAAGTTGTACCTATTATTGTTTATTAGGGTAATTCATGATTTATTCTTAATACAGAAGCATCAAATTAGATCAAAGTTGGGTCAAACCAGTTCTCTTCTTCCTCTCTACTGGGAAAAGTTGACTTAAAAGTATCTTGTGGAGTTTTTGACCACCAGTAGTGCTATGGAGCAGAAGAAGAAAAACAGCTGGATAAGGTGATGTCTGTGTGCCAAATTCCCCAGTGGTGGACCGAGTGACTGACCGACACCGACAACTACTTGGTTATGGTTAGGAAAAGATCACTGTCATGGCTGAATAACACAAATGTTCACTGTTGAAGATTGGATGCACACAGCGGTCTTCTGTATCAAAGTCACCCAACCTCGGACTCTGGCCTCCTTCATATGAGGTTTTGCAGCTCTACAATGTCACACCTCTTCTGCCTTTGCTCTTGACAGACAAGATTCACACAGCCACCAGAGGTCCTTGTCAGTTAAACTTAAACATACTTATTTTATGCATTTGAACTGATGCTGCTGTTTTACTTGAGAGGACAGTCTCACAAGAAAGAGACTGGCCATGCCTGTAAAATGGAGGGGAAGGCTGTGTGACGTTTTTCGGTTTTACACTGTTTCATTTACAGTTGGTGGTGGTATGGATGTTGACAAAACTTCATTGTTTGTGTCCATTACTGTACTTGCAGACATCTGTGGCACCACAACCTTCAAATCAAAGCTACAACTCTCACTGACTTTAATTAATATTTTCGAAAAAAACCAAAATTTGTTTTTGTGTTGTGTTGAGACGATGTGACGAACTTAAAACAAACTATAATATATTATATATAAAGATTGTCAGTGCAGGTTGATGCTTGACATGCAGTTTGAAATACCATTCAGCTGCAAATGTCTTGCATGTCTTGTAAAGTTACAATGCAGTCCATTGTTGCTTAAGTAGGGTGGATGTGCCAGAGAGTCATTGTTGTTGCCAAAAGAGTTTAAAGTATTATTATAACAGCACTATGATACAGTACAGGTTTTTTTTGCTTGAATAGAAAAAGACTGAGAATGTTTTGGTTTTGTCTTTGAGATTATGACGGATCACTTTGTGTTAAGCTGAATGAGCTCTCACTGTTATATTTATGCAAGTTCTCTTGTGGCAAGTTAAGTATGGAGAGTATTGAATAGCCATATGAGCTGGGAATGAAAACCATCCAACAGTGTGTTTTTTAATTACATCAACACTCTTAATTTATAGATTTGCAGTCCAATTGTAAAAGCTCTAAACACACACACTAATTAAAGGTCTCTCTGTGGAGGTTTCTCTTACAGCCTCCAAAGAAAATGTTGTGTGATGAGTCAAAAACACTAAAATTGGGGTGGAGATACAGAATGCAGAGCTACATCAGTTTATATCATGAGAATCAGTTCTTGGTCTGACATGTTCCCCTCCCAGGTTTCTTAAAGTGGGGGTATGGACACAAAATAGGTTGCAGCCCTGCATCTGGCAGGTCTGACTAGAACACAAGCTAGCAATATGTAATCCTGGGTCCCACAGTAAGACACTAAACTCTCATTTGGATCCCGGGGATGAAATATTTGAATAAAAATCCTTGCTTTAATTTGAAGCAAGAGGTCAGATCTGCAGGCTTTTCCACTGATTCTGTGTAATGCAGCCTGATGAAGCGGCTGGCTTGCTGCAGGTTGTTTATCAGACTCGTTCAACACATCTGAGTCTCATTTTGGCAAAATAAAACAATGCAGTGCGTCACTGTCAAATGCATGGCAAACATAAGGAGTGTGTGTCCACGTACATGTGTGTGAATATGAGTGTGTGTGTATTAAAAAACAGAAAGAAAGTGTGTGTGTGTGTGTGTGTGTGTGTGTGTATGTCTGTCCAAAAGCAGAGAATGTGTTTATCATTAAAATGGCTGAATACAAGGGCGAGGTCCCTCTGGAGGGGTGGGTACTGTAGCTACATATCTATACACACATGCACACACACACACATACACACCCACACACACACACACACACACACAGACACACACACACCCACACACACATTCACAGACGCACACAATGCAGATTTGCACTTGCTCACCAAGGTTACTTTCCAGTTCCTCGTGTTGAAAGAGGTTAGGTGTGCTCATCTGCCTTTGGCAACGTCATTACCAGAAATCAAACCAGCAACCCCTCTAACTTCTGTGTAACCTCAACAAACCACAGACACATAAATCTTTGTACTAACCACACACAGACAAACCGTCACATACCTTTTTCATTTTCTCTGACTAAACTTCTGTTCGCACTCGCTGTCTCTCACTCACACACACGGAAAGACGTCTCCAGATGTGGGTGTGATGCTTATACACAGTGATTAGTGAGTGTGTTGTGTGTTTCCACCTCCCCTCCTCTGTTTTGGTTACCAGCCTTGTCTGCTAAGCCTCACTAATCATTCCTGCTGTCAGGAGAAGAGACGCAAGACCAAGACCTGAACGTTCAGAACAATTCACATACAATGGATTGGCTTGTCACTCACAGAATTCCCTACACACCATAATGATCTTCATACAGTAAACTTATGGCCTTTTACATTATTCCCGCCCTATTCATAAGGAAGATTTATCAATACTTTCCTTTTGGGGGAAATTCACTCCATGTAAATGCATTTTTCACAGTAACTACAATGTCTGATCATTTAAGTCACAGATGAGCTGCTGTTTAGGATAAAGGAGCAAACAATGAGACTCCAGTAAATCAAATGAGATACAGTAAGAAATGTATGTTCACACTTTCACAGGTAAACATATTTGTGAAAAAGCACACATATGACTAGCTTTCGGTCAATAACTCACAGTGTGAGTTGCCAATATGGAGAAAACTGTGGGCTGACACATGTTGATGCGTTTAAAATTTTTCTGGGAAAAAGATAAGAGGGCAAATTCAGCCGAGGTCAGGGCTTAACCTTTTGGCAAAAGGTTAAGCCCTGACCTCATTCATTATTAAATCAAAGCATATAAAGCCTCAAGTACAAATTTCTATCTCTTAAAAGAGTCTGATGCCCATCCAGCTCCAGCATCCAAACACTAATTATATGACATAAAAGCACATTTGTGAGGATGTGTACGCAAGCCAGGGGCATGCAGGTGTGTAACAGGGTACACACTGTACATGAACAGGGTTTAGGTAGTTTAGGTTGCTCTCTGCTGATAACCATGCCAGAAAACACCACTCATTTTAGGAGAGCGAAGCAATGTTGAAAGCAGAAAAATCACGAATAATGGACAAAGAAAAACACACACATTAAACACACATTAAAATGTGTAGTTTCCTTGATAGAGAATGATATTTGCATCCTTATTACAAACAGCCCTGTGCTTTACTGCCTTAAACTGATGTTGAAATTCTAGCCTCTTTTTAGGAGAATATTGACAGTAACGAAAAATACAGAATAATTTTTTGTACACCTGAAAAACATGTAGAGGTGGTGAAGTACTTTTTTCAGTACTGAGTAGCATCTAAAGGTTTTCCCTTCAGCAGTGTGAGGTGAAACCCAGCATCTTATCTGCTGCTTGTATTATATATTATTAAAGTTCAATCAGATTAAACTCTGAACAAAGTGAAGGGGGCGGGTCAATTTGTGACCGGAAGTGTCTCGCCTTGTTTCAAATAGAAATGAATGGGAAGTGAATTTTGGTCTGACTCCACCATTAAGCTGATTGCTTTAAACACGCATGAGTAACTGAAGGTGACTAAGATGACCATATCAACCACTCTCTTCTCTGAAATTTCAGACTGTTTACCCGCAACTCTTGCAGAGACCGGAAAAAACAGTATGCTTCACACACAGGTGAGTAGACGGGATAGGAAGTTCCTCTACAATCCACTGCAATGAAACCCAGAGGTCTACTCTGTATATGCAGTTATGTAAACCTAAAAATCTATTCATCTTCCAAAACACCTTTAAAGGTATTAAGTTCAGTCAACACAGTCAGCCCAGTCTAATAACACAGTCTGCATGAGTGAAATAATGAAGGTAAACAAATCCATGTGTTCTTGCTGGGAAAGTACGCAGGTAAAGTTAAAGTTTAGACAAGTAAACTGCTGTGGTTATGGTTTGGGTTAAGATTTGGTATGTTGACAGTAAAACTGACAAAGAATGATGTAATGATGTGACAGAATTTAAGCTGAATAAAAGCGAAACTAACAGAAGGAAAAGAAAGGAAAGGAGCAGGCGGACAAAGAGGAAGAGGAGCAGGAGGAAGAAGGAGGGGATAAGATGGGGTCCAGACCCCTGATCCCAGCAGCTGCTGCTGTTTTGTAGGTCAGCATTACATCAGTAGGTTTATGGAAAAGGCTGGGAATCACTTCTCTACTTGACCTACTTAAAGAATGTTAGTGTTAGATGACATGTAATACTCCCCGGCTTCCCAGCACTCACTCACTCACTTCCTACCCAACACACAGCAACACACATTGTTTTGTCATCTTGCTTTATTAGCAGTTGCTGAAAGACTGCATAATTTAGGAAGCGGGGCCTTAAAATGTCTTGCCTCTGAAAATTTGGCTAGGTGAACTGTTTTGAATTTCGAACCTTTTTTCATCCGTTTTATATCCGTATTTATTGTGCTAACATTTTTTAATAAAGCCGTACAAACCACTTGTCAACTGAGCTTTTGGTATAACATCTGCACAGTTCATTATTGTTGTTATTAGTAAAGAATGAAATGCAATGTCTAGAGCATAATGATTCATAAAAATAACATTTCACAAGCTTATTTTTCTACTTTAACAAAGTGCTGGCACAGAAACTCAGCCCACGCTTCTCACTTCTTATCAAAAATGTAACAGAGCTATTTGAACCCCTGGTGTCAGAGTGTACGGTTAGTCAATATCATGGTCGATTTAACATGCCAGGTGTCTTTTTGTAAAGAATTATGGTTTTAACTTCTTGTAAAAACCAGCATCAAACCCTAAGGAGTCAGAACAATTCTACTGAAAAACTGAAATGTGTTGCTCAAGAATTTATAGGTCTGTTTGAATTTATAGCATCCATATGTTGGGGAATTTTACGGTGAATGAATGTGGTGAGGACTGTGTGAGTGTGTGGGTGTGTGTGTGTGTGGGGGGGGGGTTGTGATGCAGAGGTTAAGTGGTGTGGTTCTGGCCTTTCAGGCAGCAGCCTTCCAACACGGGTCATGTATTTTTCTTCTCTACTATGAACCACATAGGGAACACACCCACAACTCTGAATCTATAGCACAAATGAGATCATCAAGAATGTAGAGCTGCCGCACTGACTGACTGACTAACTGAATTTTTGACTGACAGTGTGAATTATGAAGCAGAGGATGTGTCCAAATCACCCATGGGTGCTGTCGCTGTGGTAACAAAGCTGCCATACACTCCTTCATACATTTCTAATGAGGTGTATCGGGGATTTACTTCTTGATGACATCATGAAGACAGAGCTGTCTCTTAGGAAACATTGTTGATATATTCACAAATCTAGATTCAAATGTGCCATACAACAAGGCCAGTAAGCTATACTTCCAAGCAAAACAACATTATCACTTGTGTACCAGTTGCGTACCAGTTGTGTAACAGTATGATGATCTGATGACAAAATCTGATAAAAACAGATATCAGCCCCTAACAACAGCAGATCGTTAGGAGTACACAGCCTGCACAAACAGTCATATTTCAGTGTGTTTAACAGCTTGTTGTTACAGCCTAACTTGAATGTAAATAAAACCTGGTTTCATCCAAACATGAGTGTGTACATGATGGTGCCAGTGATGTATACAAGCTTCATGGAGGCAGTGTAGACAGTTCAATCTGTCCAGCTGATTAAAACTGTTTATAACAGCCACGGAGTCATAAAGCAGAGTCAGAAATTACTGAATGAACATGAGAAATGTTACTCCGACAATCCTCTGCTCAGGAAAGAAGAAAATGAACAAGAGTGAATGAATGTGAACTTTGAAAGTGAACTTATTCACAAACAGGAAGCTCATATTTTTATATCACATACGCATAAATGATAAATAAAGGCCACTGAGTATTTATAAACCATAGTGTTAACCAGCCTAAAATACCCTTGATGAGAAATTAACATTCAGGAGTGTGTAGTTGTATGTTACACTACATGTGCACGAACTGATGTGTGTGTAACGTGGGGTCTACTGTGCAATAGCATGTGAGAGTGTAGACATCTGGATATGATGTGCACATTTGATATAGTCCATTAAAATGACACAGGGTAAAATAGCAGCATTGGCTACAGTGACAGCACCTGTGGGTGATTTATACAGAGACAAAAAATTATGCAATGACATTGCCTGGTAGCCATTTTCCAATATTTACCACCAGACAACTGGGCAAAACAGTAGTTTCTGGTCATTTTTACCAGCTGGAATCAGAGGTGGTGAATACACTATGGAGATCAAGCCCAGAGACCTGAACTTGGTGGCTAAATAATGACCAGAGTTGGTTCATATGTGGATACGGGTCTCAGTGCTTGTAACACTCAGCACTTGAGACAGGATTGTGAAGAAAGTGGCCTAAGAGCAGGTGTTGAAGGACACCTGTTCCAGCGATTTAGTATTGCACCCCCATGAAGTTGGGGGACTTGAGAGACAGATTTTAAAAAGAATTGTCAAAATCGAAGCAGCAGAGGCCCTGACAATTTGAACCCATTTACACCTGGTATTATCATGTGATCTGTATGTTGATATATTATCTGGATAATGACATCTGATCATGAGCATTTGCATTTACACCTGGCATTAATAAATGTTCTCCTTAGCTTGATTGAGTCCACACTGGGATTGGGATCTCAGTTTGCAAATCATGTAGGCAGAGCTGGTGTACCTAGTCAAGGGAAGCAATAGATGAGCGTCATTCATTTCTTAATCGCTTTTTGCCAGGAAAGACTTACTAACTACAGCTACTGCCAGCTTTTGCTGGGCCACCTCCAAATGTGGTCTGGCTGATATGATCGCACTACTATCTCAATGTATTCTGCGTTCATTTACACCTTGCATTTTTCCATATCCAAATAACATACCCAGATACAGATTGCACGTTAATGCCAGGTGCCAAAGGGGTATTAGATGCAATTAGGCAGGCAGGGCCAGTGAAAATGCGTCTCAGGTCAAGGGAGGAGTTGCAAGACACTCTTGCGAGACCACCACGAAAAGCAATGCAAGGGTCACGTAACAGATGGAGAAAGCCTTCGGCATCCTTGCTTACGTTTTTGTAGCCTTGATAATTAGGCTGACGTTGCTTATATTGCAAGAAGGGAATCTGAGCCAGTGGAGAAGCTCGCTAGCACTGGTGTTAGCTCGGCTTGCACGTTGTAGCGGCCCCTTGGGAGTCTCCCAGAGTGATGCTACTGTATGGGCTCTACTTTGTTTTTACTTCCTGGTGTTGTCTGGCTAATTCATTAGCATTCCAGTTCCAGCTTGAGAGAGAAGCTTAAGCCCAGCTTACTTTCTCATCTGGCCAATTACTGTGTGAAGTGGGTGTGAATATCGGATTGTTGGTTTTGGAAGATTACAGAAATATTTTCATTCAACCTGGCCAGGACTGAATACAAATGTAAATAAATAAATAAACAATTCAGCTGAGAAAAGAAACAAAAAATGGAAAGGAGGGCTATAACAAGACATTTCCTGTGTCACAGTATCTTAATTTGGAAACATATCTACTTTATCAGACGGTTCGATTAGAACATGACAGAAATGAACTCTATCCAAACCACAGTGGTCTTTTCAGAAATATAATATCTCTGTTATATATTTAGCTATTGTTCACACACAGCCAACTCTCCACTTGACATTCATGATGAAGCCAGATGTGGCTGATAGATTTGTAATATCCGAATGCAGACTGCGTTTTTGCAGAGGATGTGGAGATGGATGGACGGAGGAAGGAGGTGAAGAGGGAACACAATGGGTCTGGGAGAAAGGGAAGACAGAGGCTCTCTCAGGGGAAAACTGGAGGGGAATTTTTATTCCACCTCTCAATCTCTCATCCTTTCATTCATGTCTCATCCTTGCTCTTTCTGTCCCACCTCCTTCATTCAGAATCTAACTATTTCTATCTGTAACTCTCTCTCTCTCTCTCTCTCTCTCTCTGTCACTCTCTCTCTCTCTCTCTCTCTCACACACACACACACACACACACACACAGATGAGGTTTTGTCTGGAGGAGGCAGCAGTGTGAGTAAGAGCAACAGCTGCAGGGATTAGAGACAAGGGAGGGAAAGGGAAGAGGGAGTGTGTGTGTTTGTGTGTGTGGGCGGGTGTGTAGGGGCTGAGAGAGTGAAAATGTTGTAAAGCGAGGTGTGTGTGTATTTATGTGTGTGTGTGTGTGTGAAGTAAGTTGTGGGTGAGAAAGGCAAATGTGTCAAATGATGGAAAGAGAGAAAATAAGCACGCAAGTGCATTCAAGTGTGTTTTCTTGCATGTTGTCTGCGTGCTGATTCAAACATGAAGATAATGACAACAGTCAGCAGCAGTAGCACCACAAATTCTATACCTCCAACAGATATAGTAAGTGTCTATATTGTTTTGTCTTAGTTGTGGGCTCGTGGTTTAAAGGCAGTGGGTGGGAGGTGTGTGTGTGTGTGTGATCATACACTTTGTTGCTGGAAACACCTGTAATTTCACCGAGCCAGAAGTCAACAATGTGACAGTGTAGAGATGTAATCAGCTCTCGTCTGCAGCAGCTCTCTGCAGGAGTTTATATTTTCTTTGGGTTGTCAGCAGAATGTTTGAAAAACTTGTGAGTGATTTGAACAGAGAAAAGTAGGGAGCCAAAAATCACATTATTAGACATCTGGATCTGGGATTTCTGCCATTTGATGATTATCTGCTTTTAATCATCACTATGGAACTAAGGGAGATAACTTGATTACAAATCTTATACAAAGGAGGTTTGCATGGTTAATAAATCTGATGGTGACAGAAATAATGTCTTTTGGTGTAACTGCAAGTTGGTGAACTGTTTGGTACCTTCTCATTTTGTAACGTTGTCATGAGGTTTTTTTTGTTGTTTTGCATTAAACAAAACTTAATATACCTTGTTGAATCTCCACAAGCTCCATGTAATAAATATTCTGGAACATATTATATGATCTTCATCAGCAGATGCAGTTGCACAGTCACCATGGAACTTCAAGGACTTCACATCCACGTTAGCTTAAAAAACTGAGATTCACCTGCTGGTGAAGATCATTTAATATAATCGAAAGCTCCAGGACAGCTGCTGAATAGACCTGTGTGGTGAGATAGTTTTCTTACTGCTGTTTCCAAGGTCAAGAATGAACTTTGAACCTCAGCTTTTAAGCCAATCTTGAGGACAAGCACTCAGAAAGAAATTAAAATGTGTGCATCGGCAATTCCATGAAAACTGGATAAACTCCCTCAGCCAATGAGGATGTGATGAAGATTATGTTATATGATTGAATGTTCCAGAACAGCTACTAAATAGACCTTGTGGTAAGATTAGGGCTCCAACTAATGATTATTTTCACTATCGATTAATCTGCCAGCTATTTTCTCAATGATTTGATTAATCGCTATAAAAGACAAAGAATAGTGAAAATGCCTCAGCCCAAAGTGATGTTGTGTGTTTTGCTAGAAAAACGACTAAAACTATGAATTGATAAATTCATATTCATAGTTGATGATTAATTTTCTTTGATCCATCGAGATTAATCGTTGCAGTTCCAGGTCAGATTGTTTTTTAACTACTGTTTCCAAGGTCAAGAATGAACTTTGAATTTATGTTGTTTCCATGACTTTAAACTTTCTTTTAACTATTTCCTTTTTGGAAAAGTTATTTTCTGGCACTCGTCTTGATATTCATAGAGTTGTATTCGTTCAGAGCTGGGAGGTGCCAGCACAATTGGCCACTCTGCAGCCGTATTGGAGCAGGTGGAGGCTCAAGCTTGCTTCAATAACCCCCCCTGCCATTACACTGCATGCCGCATGCAAATGGATGACAAATCAAAGAAAAAAACATGCAGTGTCTTAATGAGGAGTTGTTTCACCACCAGCCAACAAGAACAGCTTCAGTGCTTCTTGGCATAGCCTCCACGGTCTGCTAGCAGGGTTTTAGACTCTCTCAATTACACATTTCAGAAAAAGAAATGTATGTCTACAGTACGTCTCAGTGTGATCACCCCTTTAGTATTGTTTTATTGACTCAAGAGGCCAACTTGGGTACCTGGCAGGAGTGGGACCTGCAGCCCAAACGTGGGTCCTGACCTGTGGTTTGAGAAAATTGAAAAAAAAGAAAATAGAAAAAACTGAAGGTATTATTGTATCTGCTGAATGGAAATGCAGTGGAAATGAGAGTTCGGTACCATAAAAGTGTCCGTCTTGAGATACAATACAAATAAAGCAGAGATCTTTCTTCCCGTTCTTGTGGTAACACACATGCACACATACAAACATTAAATGCAGGCAGACAAGCAACCATGCAATACAAACAAGAACAACAAGACCATTCACCACTGTACACACAAGCAAACAGAAAATGTGAAATAACACATACATGAAGAGGACAACCATAAGCCAATGTATACAGTTTATTTAGACACAAACACACGCATTTTTCCTGTGTGTCAGACTGTCATTACGTGGTGCTCTGGGATTATTTAGCTGAGGGAACAGCACAGTGAGGGAGTCGTCAAAACAGGAAGTGTTTTATGTAGCTGAAACATTCCATTTTTAACTCTCACACAGGCTAGCTAAAATAAATAACACACTCAGCACCCAACCTGGGAGGTGACAGACTGGAGTGTGTGTGTATTTAAAGTACCTATATGTGTGTTCCTGCAAGGCTGTGTTTGCTTGTGTCTTCACGCTTGCAATAGTGCATTTGTGTGTGGCTGTGCACATTCATATATGCTTGCCTGAGTTTTCGTGTGTGTGTGTGTGTGTGTGTGTGTGTGTGTGTGTGTGAGTGTGAGTGGGTGTGTGTGAGTGGGTGTGTGTATGCATACCAGCCCTCCCTCCAGGCAATGCAGAGGCCTCTGAGTCTCATGAAGTCAGTTCCTCTTTGATGGGGGGACCTTGACTGTGGCTGCACACGCAGAATTACAGTCCTCTAGACCAGGACTGACTGTGGGATCTGGGTAGTTTTAGACCTTTATAGACTGGTGGAGCCCAAAATCACATCTGGCCCAGTCTGTGTCGTCTCCCCCTCCCTTTGAAATTAGGGATATGATGCAGTTAGATCGATAACAAACTGATTGTAGAATTGATTGATACTACACCGTCGGTCTGAAAGGCTCTGACCTGAGTTGATCCAGAGGGCGCCCGCCCCCCCAAAAAAAACACCAAATCTGTCCAGCAGTAGTCCTCACCAAAACACTCTGAGGTGACAAGCCACTTAAAAAACACATTAAGGCCAGAGACCTTGTCCTGATCTGCAAAAAAACAGAACTCCAAGAATGCACAGCACTCTGTTTGGAGGATTAAAGAGTATAGTCAATTATAGATGATGAAAACAACTAACAAATGAAGTATAAGTACAGAAAATTTTATCTCAACATGTTGAATTGTTTTCTGTATTTTTTTCAGGAATGACAGGACTCAATACCTGCTGAAATGTTAAGATTGAGGCATTTTGTCAAGTGAGTTCATCTGCACCATGGGCCTTTTTCACAGCAGACATTTTGACTTGTCATAGTAGGAAAAGCCCAGGCGTTACTAACAACATTAACAAT
>NTHP01000315.1:109405-135078 GCA_003416845.1 Oplegnathus fasciatus | reverse complement strand
AAAAAAAAAAAAAAACAGCCCGTCACTTGAATGAAAATTGCTCATCGAGCACATAAGCCAAAATTGTTTTCTAGCTTCTGGGTTTGCCTCTGCATTGTGCGGCCCACTGCACATGCACATTGGTGTTTCTCCCACTGGCTCCGCCTGCACATTCCAGCTCGTCCCATAGACTTCACATTGGGATGTTATCAAGCAAATAAAAACTGCTTTTCTAAAAATGAATTGGAATTTTACTTCCAGAACCGGGGGAGCCAGAAATAGCTTTGTAACTCAACATTGCGCCATTTGCTTGCTTCCAGTGGGTCTTTACCAATCGCCTAAATTAG
Source organism: Oplegnathus fasciatus (assembly GCA_003416845.1). Classification (NCBI taxonomy): domain Eukaryota; kingdom Metazoa; phylum Chordata; class Actinopteri; order Centrarchiformes; family Oplegnathidae; genus Oplegnathus; species Oplegnathus fasciatus. The sequence goes on along the minus strand of NTHP01000315.1, from coordinate 134,752 downwards.
TGCATTTAAGACACCTGTCATGACATGGCTCTCTCCATCTCTCCTTTATAGCTTGTGACTGAACTGACCTGTTGTTCCTCATTCCCACACTAATGTCTCCACCTGCTGCTGCTGTGTCGCTCCGTTTTCCTTAGTTTTGCTTTACTTCTGAATAGATTCACCTCCTTGTGTTACCCTAGTTATTAACGCTGCAATAGTTTGGTTCTGACTTAGTTTGTTTGGCCTTGTCCTTAAGTGTCAGATTTATTTAAACCAAGTGGTGAGTCTTTTTGGTTTCATTGTTATTTGAGGAGGAGGAGAAAAAGAAGGGGGAGGAGGAGCAGAGGAGGAGTGTCTGGGGTTTGGTCATGGTCCCTTGTGGTAATATTTAATAACAAACATTAAAAATACCACAGAAATCCTTCACCACATTCCCACGCTCTGACTGGCCAGAACACACACACACATGTTCACATAAGCATGCAACCACATACACATATGTACCCTGTATACATACCGATGAGACTTTCTATCTGTCTCACTTGCACGAATACTGCACATACAAATACACGGATGCATTGATTCACATACCCGTGCAAAAATAAAAACACTTGTAGGGTCACGCAAGCATTCACAGACGGAGAGAGGCACACCCACACACATACACACAATCACATGCATTTGCACGTGTGTACGTGTGCTCTGGGACAAATCAGAAAACAACATAAAACAGTGTGTGTGTGTGTGTGTGTGTGACATTTATAGTGAAAAGCTGCACAATAGAAGCGCTCAGCGCAACTGTCAAACACAGCTACACAAACAGCCGGAACATAAACCATTCAACACACTGGCTAATGTCAAAATGCATGTACACATAAACACACACAAACACACACTCACTCGTACGCATAGAGGAAACGAACAGGGACAGAGGAGTGGTGACAGATGGCTGTCCCAGAGAAAGAAATGGACACTCTGCTTTTTGAAATAATGTCTTCGAAGAGGAATGGTGTGTGTAAGAGAGAGAGAGAGAGGTTTTGGGTTCAGCACTCTGTTCCCTCGCTCCTCGTGGTTTTCGTGATCATAACCCTATCGATGATTATCACCTATTAAACTACTATTTACTGTTATTATTACTCTAGTGTGTGTGTGTGTGTGTGTGTGTGTGTGTGTGTGTGTGTGTGTGTGTGTTCGTCATGTCGCCAGTGGCTTTCTGACCTCGTCTCGAGGTTTGGTGATCCCTGCCAGAGATTCCTTTCCATCCCTCCCTCCCCTCCATGTTTCACATGTGCGTCAGCAATGTTACCGCAACCTCTCTCGTCCTCCCTGTCTCTCTATAACCCCATGATCCTCCTTGTTTGAAACACCCCACCCTCTTGTTTTCATCCAACACCTCCCTCCTCTTCCTCAGCCTCTCCCTATCTCTCTTTTTTCCTTTTCGATCCCCCTCTTCTTTTTTCCCTCCATCATCTCCCTCTTCCTCTCCCTTAATCCCTCTTCCTCCCTCCTTTCTCTCCTCTTCCTTTTCAACTTTTTCTTTCCTTCCATCATGTTTTCTTTCTCTTCCTCTACTGCTGTTATAGTAGAACCCCCGTATTTCCCTCTTTAGTTCGGAAAAAAGTCATTTGGGTCAAAATACAACCTGTAGCCGGCCCCATAACTTTCAGTTCCATATTGATAACATTTAGCTGAAGCTCTTATTCAGACTGACTTAGAATGAGCTCAGAAATGGGGCAATTCTCAACAGGCATGTAGAAACAGAAGAACAAGGGTGAGGGCCTCCGTGTTCTTATATTCATGTCAGCAGGAAAAAAGGCCATTGGTTTTCAGCAAAATGTACTAACAAATCCACTGTAAACTACCTGCTCAGCACCAAACAGAGTTTACAGAGTTAAGTTAGCGTCTAGCTGGTAAACATAATGGGGCATTTAACTGTTAAAGAGCCAGTGGTGTTTTTCTCAGGAGTTGGTGGAGACCAAAACAGAGCTAAAAGAGAGTGAATATTGGACTTACATTTGCCTGATGGACACAAACACGACTCCAAATGAAAGCTAATGTTGCTTCATGACTGCAGGATGTGTAAGCAGGCAACTGTTCGCTAACACGTGCACCACAACCTACTTTATAATATGTCGACAATATGAAAATATATCACTATTGTGTTTACAGCTTGTTCCCCGGCCTCCACATGGCCAACAAAGGAAAAAAATCCAGCTTGGATATAAAACACAGTGTTCAAGAGGCAAATTAAGAGTGCGTTTTAGTGATACTTCAGTCAAACCATGGAAGCAAATCAATTTGTAAAATAAAGGTTGTATGCTGTAGCATTCATTCACCACACCTGATGGCATGCAAATTCTTTCTTGTCAACTCTTTTACTTGCTCCCTTCCTTCAAAGAGTTAACATGACCACCGCTGACCTGGCTGAGAGGCTTGGCTGGGGCCTGCAAGTACTTTTTCACATTAATGTATCTATGAATCACAAATTAAATACAGTGAGCAGATCCTAGAAGCTACTTTTTGTATTCACTGGCTGCACTCTTACATGGAAGTTCAGAAAATATGGAACCACAGAGACTTGTAACACCATATTTTGTACTGCGTCAAGAGATTTACGTTTGTACTAAGTTTATACTATGAAAAAAACAGCAGCATCTGCAGCAGGTAAGAACTGACATCTGCTCAGCTGATACTTATGGTTAGAATTTGACAGAAACAAAGAAAGGCTGTCTTCTATCTATCTATCTTAACAGATACTGTAAAGAAGTGAGGGACAGTCAGCACTCTGCCTTTGATTCACAGCTTCAATGAATTGCCTGTTTGAAATCACACCAGCAAAGCAACATGAGTAATGAGAGCAGGCAAGACAGAGTCCTGAGCGGAGCTCTGTGTGTGAAGCAGGGCGGTCGCTGAATGCTACGCTATGCTACATTTATTGTGTAAAGATGGCAGGCTATGTGAGTAAGAGCCTGATTAACTGTGAGAAACAGGAGGCATAAATATAAATGTAATATTGGAGACTCAACTCCTTCTCCATTTGTCTGCCGCAACAGCTGTCGGACACTTGGCTGGAGAAACAAGAACCTTATTCACTAAAACACTCCTCCTCCACTGGGAAAAGATGCACAGCACTGGGAAATGGTGATGTGAAAATGAGGCAAGTAAGAATTACTGGAGGTAACTCCCTTCTGGGGCTGGACAATTCTACATTCACCATTCTGGGTCCAGAAATACTTCAAATGCATCAAATGTGTATTAATCCGCTGCTGAAAATAGTCTCCAACAAATTCACTATCTACTCCTGTTTGAGTAACGTTGGCTAAAAACTACAGTGGCCAGCTGTTTGAGGAAATTACTAAGCCTTTTTTAAAAATGGAACTACATGCTTGGGACTGTTTTTAACGATTTATGTCTTTATTAGGAAATAATGGGGGCTGAGTGCCACGACATGGTAGGGAAGTCATAAAGTATTAAGAGATGGACTAACACATTGTTGGCTTTGGTGTCTTCATGGGATTTGTTGACAATAAGAAAAATAGAGAATAACTCCAGCCTTACCCTTTAACTAATAACTCAATATTTTGGATTTCAGCAGGCAGAGACTCTCACTGCAGGAAATACCGCAGTATGGTACAAATTTACAGATCCTGAATCTCAGGATAATATATTAATGGACTCCTTTCCAAACATGATGATATTGGCATTCAAAAACCAACATGTGCCCTAAACAAACATGTGCTCTAAAAATGTAGAACTTTTATAGTAATGGTTGAAGAAAACAGCATTCATGTTTCTCATTCTGTGAAATTATGGGACGTAAGATGGATTTCCAGTTTACCATAGTGATCATCAAGTCCTGATTCGTTGCACTGTTACGACATACTATAACATCATCGTCAGAGCTGTTTCCCGACACCGCTGTGTGCAGTAATTATGCAGGAATGTGACTATAGAAACACTTCAGACGCCTGGCTTTTCTGTCTCATCCATAACTGTAACTCTCTTTATATGAGCTGTGAAAGCCAGTGAGATAATAGCCAATCAACACACTGCAGCGTGAGCCATTAGCATCTGGTCGGCGGTCGGAGGAGAACTTAATTTGGGAGAAGCAGTTAATATGAAAACCACAATAAGTGCAATATAGTGGAAGTGTTGATGGCAGCCTCGCTGTAGTTTATTTCAAGCCTGAAAACACAGTCATCCAACCACGAGCAGCTGTGTCATTAATATAAACAAAGGGAAATACTCACTAAACTCATAATAGTCAAAACCTTTTTGTAATTTTTGTCATGTGAGTCATATTTAAAGCTACTCAGTCAGTACTCGCAAAAATATCAGCTTTCAAAAACTCCATTAGTCAATCAACGATGTTCTCCTCTCATTAAAGCGCTGTTGCCTTCTTGTTTGTCTTTCCAAGAAGTCCACAGATCTGCATGCGAGGCATCTCCCGCAGGGTCACATGGAGGAAATTGTCCTAATGATGTTTGGATGACTCTCATCTCAGACAGGCCAAGCACTCTGTCATCCTCCTGCTGACCAGACACTGGTCATGTAGGGGGTTGCAAATAACTCTCAAGCGTTTGTTTCATCCTGCTCAAAGGGCTGGTCGGGTGGGGTTTATCATAACACGGGCAAATTAGGAAAGTGTCAGATTTGTCTGCAATGAAATTTTTTCTATTAAGCCCCATTTATCTTGTGCTGTACATCATGTCAAACAGACTGTCTTCTCTTCCTTTCATCTTGCCACAGCTGCTGTTTTATGATTAGAAGGGGGGGGGCCAACAAACTATCAGGAGGGAAGTGAACTTAACAGCCTTTACAAACAAGGAATGTCACTTTGTCTGTTGTTGAGAGTTGAACAATGGCGATTTGTACAGTACTACTGGGTCTGCAAAAAGCTGTGGACGGGCATTTTTGAGTTGAAGAAATTTAAAAATCTGATAAAATCTGAAGTTCTGCAGTATTTGAAATTGACAAATCATAGTTTTAGTTGTTTAATACTCAAATATTCAACACAATGCTGTGGAAGAAGGCTTCCCAGATAGGTCTGTAATAACACTAAGAAAAAATATTGAAAAGCCGTTGAATGTTTACCAAAATGAAATGGCATGCCTTAATGTGGATTTGAGTTATAAGCAGTTCAACCTATGAGTAATCTTTCCCTCTGAGATTGTTTAATTTGATGGATTTTTAGAGGCCTGAAGTGGCTAAAGCAGCAATGTTCCACAAGAAAAAAAGCCAAAATTTGAAAAGAGACATAAAAAATAAGCATAACATTGCAGAGCTATATATGTTTGTCTTCCTCATCCCCTTAATCATCTTGTGACTTCTCAGATTTAGCTTCGGATCCGAAGGGGGAATCCCAACCCCGAGGTTAGGAACCACTGCCATAACATAAACTAGTATTGGAGTATTGGAGATTACTGAAAGAAAAAATAGAGAGCATATGAATGCAGATAAAAGAGAAAAGTTAAACAATTTAGCCAGTGCATGCCTTTTTCTGTGCTCTTCATATCATTGAGTGCCTGTATTTGGGCACCTATTTCATGTATTAAATTGGCTCACTTTTCTCCATTAAATGGCTCCCCTTTTTTTCATTGTTTTATTACTGACCATTTGGAAAGAGTATTTGAGATTAAACAGCTAAAACTAGTTTTTATATATTTTGACATAAAAATTACATTACTTTCTGTTAAATGGTTTATCATTGAGCATTTTTGTTCCCCTCAAATATGACTAACCTGTCTCTAGAAATCTAAAATTTCATTGGTTTATGCTTAAATCCAGTCCCTGTTTAAAGCAGAAATACATGAAAAATACATTTTTACTTTGTGACTTAAAAGAACCCACGGAATAAGCCATAAAATACGAAAACTTTTTGTATGTACACGCATACTCTCTCTCACACACACACAGTGACATATTTGACAAATCTATCAGCTGTTCAAGACTACAACAGCATCTTAGCGCCCTCTACTGAACAGTACATGTACTGTTATATACTCACCATAATATTAACTACATGACAACTACAAATATGATTAAAATCAAATAGAAAGCATGAGGGCCTGTGGTGAATACTGTCAACCATAAACTAAACTGAATATACATAAATGCCTCATATTTTCTTCAATACATTTTCTATAATTGATGTCCAGGGAACATGCTTTGTGCCTTTCTTTAAAAAAAATCCACATTTTAAAATTTCAATGGAGGTGAAAAACTTGTGGTGCTCACAGCATAGAAAAACGACATTTGAACAATGTGAATATTTGAACAAGTTTTTCCTGGAAAAAATTCTTTGCAGCATGTTCTGTGGATTATTATCCTGAAAGAATGTACTGTTTTAAATGTATTTTTTCAATGCTGTGAAATACAAATTTCATTCATGTGAATTCTATTGAGACAGATATACCTATATGAGATATACAACTGAGAAATAAAATGTGTTCATAATTTGGGTGAACTAACCCTTTAACCTTAAGTCTCTGAAATCCATGAGTCTCCTTCACAGAAACACAACAAAGCTTAAACCAAAACAGACACAGGAACACGAGGGAAGTTTTGCATCGTTATGTACAGCGGTTTTATTTGTGATTTCCCCAAAACATTATCAGTATTTTACTACATACAATGCATGTAATCAAAGTACAATGGATCAACTTCAAAGACAAGAAGAGCAAAAAGAAAAGAGCAACACAAAAAACAGGCGGTGATTTTGACCATGAAGAGAGACATTAGTTACGGTAGGCCTATTGTATGTATAACACTACTTCTGTTATATATAGGGCTATTGATGGTGCCATCAACAGCGATGCCATGGCAATTGTATACATGTTGAAAAGACAAGTTTCTGCTAAAAGCACTGAGGTCTGGTGAGTTTTACTGCATGGTGGTGTGCATGAGTGAAGGTAAAAGTACTTATCTTGGGACTCTGCTGAGATCAACTACAACTTTAAACTTTTTATTTTCTTTTGTTCTCCTAATGACTAGAATAGTTCATGCTATGGGAGGTCACAGTCTGCTGGACATTCTTAAAAAAAAAAAAGCTTAAATTAAGTCAAATGAAATAAAATCAAGAAATGTCATTAGACTCTGTTGCATCAGCACAACAAGTAAGGTTTTTCCTTGACAACACTCATCTAAAAACATTTTTTTAACCAGGTAGGCTTTATAAGAACCTCCTGTCACTGAAAAATCAACCAAGGGGAATAAATAGAAGTACTGAATGAAACAAAAGAACAAACAGCAGAAAAACACTGACGTACAACATCCTAGTCAGGACATGCACCTCCCACAAGCAAGCTACTGTTACTCATTAAACTGATACAACAATTGCAGAAACTAACAAATATGTCGATATGAAGAGAGGAAAAAACAGCTACTGAAACTAAATGAAACTGTCTTAACATCAGCAATACAGACAGACAGATCGTCCTGTATTCTGGTTTAAAACCCCTGATATTGTCCCAAAATAAGGCTGTAGGTTCTAGGCACACCAAGGTACAACTGAGCTGAGCAATATGTGCATTTATATTTTTTAAAAAAGACATGAAACTTTCTGTATGTACTGGTTGAATTAATGTTCAATTAATTTCTAACCACCTGGCTAGCCCAGGTCTAACTACAGAGATTAGAGTTTTTAAAAAAAGAAGACAAATATAGATGATGACAACACATTTTTAGACATCACACGTTTTGCAGAGCATTTAGAGACAAAACACAAGTGCATCATTGGCAAAAACTGCTGGTGAGGGAGAAAGAAGTGCACACAAGTGTGCGTCGTGTGTGTGTGTGTGTGTGTGTTTATCTGAGTGTGTGCACTGTGTTCAGTGTCTGTCTTTTTCAGTCAGTCAGTATGAGTGTATGTTGGCCGGTGAGCACAGCTGTTTAAGTGCATGTGTGTATGAGCAAGCGCATATTTAAAGAGGTAGCAGAGAAATGCAATCAGAGCAACAGATGACAATCTGTCTTGAATGACAACCATCCATCTGTTACAACAGTAGAAAAGCCAACTTTCTATCTAACTGCTCTCCTCAGGTTCAAACACGGGTGATAAAGTTCAATATTCAGTCTGTTGATTTTCATTTCATTTTCCAGGATACAGTTAATTCAAGTGTAAACATTTAATCAACAAATACACTTCCTAATATCTAATTCAAAGGGCTTTTTTGCTATCAGTCAGAGCGCAAATTGGGAGTCACTCTTTCCAAGTCAAAATCATAATTTCATCCTTTTCCCAACATGTTGATGCAATAAAACAATTGCATCACTAAATATCAAACACTTGAACTGAATAAACTCAATCAATCTGTGAATTACCATATCTGCCCAAGGCTGTCCATCAACAGCAACTGGTGGTAATAAATTAAACTTCCACATGCTGTGAACTGAAATGTGATTCGTTGATCGATGTAATACAAGAGTGATCACTAAAGGCTTGGTGTGTCATTCACAGCATACACTTTGAAGGCCTGGTTCTCTGAAAGCTGAGTGAAAGCAGCAAATAAACGAAGGATTCGGAACCAGAGGTAGGGGGAGTTAGAAGAAGGCAGAGTGGAAAAGTATAGTAGAAAAAAATACACACTATTTGTATCTAGAATATCTAAAATGGGATCCCAGTGTTACAAACCCTTATCAGACGTTTGAGGAAATCTACAGCTAGAGACAAACACACAGGAAACTTGCGATATCAAAGCAAAGCTGACTGAGGGACACCACTGCATTAGGTATTAAGTCCAGGCCACAGCCACTACTTTTTACATTTAAGATGTTAGGACAGAGCGGTTATCAAAGTATAACTACCACTCCCCTTATCTGAGTAGGTATGAATCAGTTCCTCCATCCCTTGTCTCTGAACAGTTGTGTAAAGCTGAAAGCATTCGCACAAGCCTGATTGAGAGGTTTTGACAGCGCGGCACCAATCCAGCACTATTAACTCTATAAAAAAGAAGACAAGAACAACTGGCAGCTCTGTGGAGTCCCATCGGACAAACACAACAAACAAGTCTTCTGGCCAAATCTGGTGGCATTTTACTACAATAACACCTGTTAGTTAGTAGCGTCAAAGTACTATGAAGGCGTTGCCAAACTCAAAGAGGACCGGCTGCACATCCATTCATCAACTTTGTGGTTTTATGCTACATTCACATAGCAGGCTTTCAGGCTCAATTCCAATTTGCTGATCACATCTGAAATGTTTGGATCATCTCTATTCGAGGATTCTCTAAATTAGCCTGCTTGATAAACTCAAGCTAGCAGAGTCTGTTTTGCTTCTATTTTCCTTTAATAAAAAAATTGTCCACATTGTTTTTTTCTTTTCGGAGTCTGTTATGATTCAAATTTTGTTTTGTCTTTTACTGACTGGTGCTACCTTCAACTACCTTCAACTATCATTTTGGGACACATGCTTACTTGTTTTCCTGCTGAGAGTTAGCTGACAAACAAGACCACTCATGTCTGGAATCAGGGGAAAACAAGTGCCTCAAAAGCTCACTAACTAACACGTTACATCCTGTTTATTTAATTCATACAAAAACTGAAGTGGTTTATAAAAACAAACAGACAAGATACAAGATGTTAATTAGTGACGTGGTAAGCAGATTTTAGCCAGGCTAGCTGTTTCCCCTGCTTTCACCCTTGAGGCTAAGCTGAGCGTCTCCTGGTTGAAGCTTCATATTTGAAAGAAGACACGGGAATGGTATCAATTTCTCATCTAACTCTGTGTAAGAAAACAGTAAGAAAGCTGTAATAAAGTGTAGTTCCCAAACATCAAATTAGTCCTTTAAGCCTTTTCCGTTCTTTTATCTGGTTTAATCACTTGTCTAATTCATTCTCTCTTTATAAACTAGGTTAATAAACTCGGTTTTGAAAAGTACAGTATAGATAGAGCAAACACTTCTCTCAGTTTTTACACTTTTCAGTTACGGGATGCGTCTTCCAGTTTTCACTGTATCACAAAATCACCCCAAACACCAATCAAGTCAGCTATCTGGCTTTCTTTCTGTTGTGTCTAATTGTCCTGCATGCTAAAGCTAACTCAGCCAAGCTGAAGCAACTGTGGCACCTAAATTATGTATCAGGCTTATAAAGCAACATTAACTTCTCTCTTTGTTCCACAGATCTGAATTGTCCAGATGTAGATGTTTTTCACTGCTAAAAATAATTAGAAAACATCAAATCTGTGTCACATATAAAAGAGTAAAAGAATTTGGGCACTTGCAGCTGCTATGTGAACGTTGCCATACCTCTGATTTACTGACTTTAGGATTTGTAGGCTTATATTGAGATTTGAGGTAAAAAATCATCCAGCATTTGAAAAGAGAAACGAGATAAAATGAATATACTGTACATATACACAAAAAAATTGTGTTAAAATAAAAATGCTTTATAATAAACACAATCATGCTGCAACAACAAAAAATATATATTTATATATATATGTGTGTGTGTGTGTGTGTGTGTGTGTGTGTGTGTGTGAGTGTGTGCGCGGAAGGGAGAGGTAGTATGTTTGGTTAAACGCAGTGCCAAAGCTTAGCGGCACGTCATCTGTTTGTAGAGACAGAGAGACAACAAAGAGAAAATACAGAATGAGGCAGAGATGAGGATCAAGTGAGTAAAGCAGAAAAATAGAGACAGTGACAGTTAACATTTAGAAACAATGGGATCCACTCATATACTGACTGGTCTACTGGCAAGAGGATTCTACAGGACAACCTTCTGCTTTATACAACTGGCAACTAGTTTACTGTTTGTTTGACGTAAAAACACTGCAAAGGTTGCTGAGGAGAGCGTTGTGGTGTGTCTGAGTGTATGTGTGTTGTATGAGTTTATGTTTGGTTCCCATAAAGGCTATTGTGAAAAGTTATCCTGTAAATTATTGAGGTATCTGTTAAATGTTTCCAGCTGAGTGAGGTTTCTGTACGTAAGGCGACTGAGGTGGAGCTGCTGACCTGGGTTGAGGGGAGGAGGGTTTAGAGGGGAGAGACTGCGGGCTTGTTTGGGTTCATTTGAGCGCTGATGGCCTCTCGCATCAGCTACATCAGCTACAATACTCATGTTAACTATTAGTGTAAAAATTGTAAGCCAGATCTATCGTGCAGGCATATAACGTTCTCCATGTACAAGCCAAAATGTAACCATTAATAATGAAAATAAAATTATCAACAGAGGAAAATCAACGTAATGTCCAACAGCAGCATAGCAAAGTTAAAGAACTGATGTTTCACTCTCAGAACACCAAAACTGAGCAGACTCTCACCCCATCACCCTGCCCTGCATTCCTTTTGAAATCGATGACGTAGATGTGGATGTTGAATGTAAAAAAGTCCACTCTTTATGTATTTCAACAACTATTCTTAAACAAAAAATGATTTTTTAAAAATCTGAATTTCAAGAGCTGCAATGCGAGACACAGAGTAGTGAGAAAGGTAATGTCACACTTTGGGTTTAGGAGGCGACATGTCGTCAGTCACTGCACACTCTGCCTGTACAGCACATCATTACGTCTGCCTGTGGCGATTCTCATTTTAAAAATATTTTATCTCCTACGATCTTCTGTAAAGATTCTACACAGTCTGCTGGAGATCCAATCCAAAGGTTTTCTGGGTCAAACAGGACAAAGAAGTCATTTCTGCATTGTCTCTTTCAAAGTAAAGTGACACGTCCAATTCCACAGCAGCTGTTCCACGAAATCTCAGACTCCCATCAGCCCTTGGTGCACCAAAGTTTTCTGAAAGCAGAGCCTGACTGTCTGCTGAGTTAAAGCTATGAAGAGTAATCCTGCTGTAATTTGCTATTACAGAAGATGAGGCGGTTAGATGGTTGAGTGATGAATGAAGAGGCACGCCCATGCTGTTGCTGCGAAAGTTTGCCATTGGCTAAATCCTGTGTCAGTCAGTTGAGGCAGTGTTAGTTCATGACCACTTGATTGTGTTTGACATTCTGCTTCTGGAAAAGCAGATGTAGCTTCCTTTATACAGAGCTGGGGACTGCCTTTCCATAGACAATGAAAAGATTTTGCTCCACTGTGTTCCTTCCCCTCAGATTACAGTTCCAGGTGTAACACGGCTGCACACTGCACAAGCCTTTTTCATTCCACTAAAAAAAGGAAAGGGGGTGAGTGTCCCTCCCCCTGTCCAAATAAGAAAGTGAAGCCACATCATTAGTTAAAAGGGGCTATTCTGTTTTCACTTACTTAAAATCAAGAGAACGAGGGAAGGGGAGCTTGTTCATTTGCTCTTGGAAAAAGGCTCCAGGAGTCCACCATGCTCATCTCTGCTTCATTAAAACAACATCCCAGCGCAGCAAGCCAAGCAATAGCTAGACAGCAAACTCTGACACATTAAAATTGACAATCTTGAAAAGAACAAAAGAAAATAAAGAAAAAAAACCCAACAGATTTTCACCAAAATGTTATGGATATACTGTATAATTGTCAAAAGCTTATAGATAGACTTTAGAAAGAGAGAGAAAGAGAAAAGATGTACATCCATAAGCTTGGAATGGACAGAGACGACACTTCCTGGTGATAACATACTGAGTTTTCGTGGGGCCTTTAAAAGGCTGCCAGAGAGTTAAGGATGCTCACACTGATTTTCTTTAGGTGTAGATTGTGCATCTACAGAGACTCATCCAGCTGGAATGCTCAACACAACCACCACTGGGAATGTTCAGTCACTTGAAGCCTTTGCAATTATAAAACATCAGGTTTAAGAGTCTCATCACTGCTATAGTAAGAGCACCATCCAAAACAGGGTTAGACCAATGCTGGCCCTTTATTACTGACTATATTGGCCAGTTTGGTATGATAAAGGTTCTTTCCTGATATTCTTACGGGTGCGTTGGTCTGTGAAACCTGCTCCTGTTTGTGGAAACACCTAAAATCAGTATGAAATCGGTAAAAAATTTTGAATCTGCTGAATATTGGCTGCCAAACATTTTGAGTGAAAAATATCAAGTGGCACAAAGCCATACTGGTCAACCCAAATCCGACAGTCTTCTTCAGCGCACACTGAAACAACTCAGTACCTTCAAGGATGCCACCTCTGTCCATTCTAGTTGAATACAATATAAGAGTCCATCTCCTAATTGCATATAGTGCTGTATATCCAGAGCATCTTGCCATCAACAATTGAATTCTCTTAGTATTTTGCCTACATTAATCTCTAACTATGTACAGACTTAGCAAGTGGTATTTACAAAGTTTGTCCACAAGGGGGTGATCCAGGCCTGCATGAGGGGTGAGCATGCACTATGTCGACAGAAACGTGATATGATATGTTGTGATGTTGAAAAGTAACATCCTAAACCTCGCTTATGTGGCTGGTGTTGAAATGATATAAATGTGACAAAAAGGTATGAGGCTTGATTTTATATTTCATATAAAAAGTTCTTTCTCATGTACTCATGAACTCTGCCCTGCTGTTAGGAGCTTCTGTAGGATTTCATTCCAAAAACACTAGATGCTATACATTGTTTAACTACTGTACACTGCTACCATCTGTAAGTTATTCACTTTGCCCTGAAGAAAAAAACACTAAACTTAAGGCTGATGTTAATCATTCAATGTGTTAATACAGATGACTGTATTTTTAAATGTAACCATTTAATTGGTATGTCAACTTGAACAATGATCTCTAATGGATTGTACGATAATGCAGACCATTTCATAAGGAATTTTTAATTGAACAGATAAGCTTAGGAATGAAAATCTTAGTAATCATTATTTCAAAAAGTTTCACTTTTAGCTTACTTACGCTGTTATTTAGTATGATTAGAAATCACAGTGATGCCTAGAGCTTCAAAAACAATCTCTGTCTTATGATTGTAAGCTTACGCCACACACACCATTAACACCAAGTACACAATATCATCAGACAAACTTTTCCCTGAGGCAACAGCCGGTAGTTGGTTTCTGTCCAACTATCTAGCTCTAACTGTCTTAGCAGCAATCTAACCAGCCGAACAAATATTTTTGGATAATCACTATCCACGAAACATGACGTTGTGTTTGCGTATGTCAGTCTACAAACTTCACAGGTCCAAAAACGACAACAGAGAAGTGTTTCCCTGCACTAAACCCTCAGTCAGAGCCTGTACACACACCCCCTTGTGGTCCATCAATATTCTCATATACTGTACACACATCACAAAAATAGAAGGACTCCTCACACACTTCTCAGTGCTTTCCTATGTGTGTGCTTTCGTCTTTTGAAAGATGACACATACACACACAACTGAGGAGGGACCTTCAAATCCTCTACATTATACAACACTCAGAACTATTTGCTTCCATGGAAGCAACCATGTCTCACTCTCTTAAATATATATATTTATATATATCAGCTTATACGTATCATTTATATTTATATAGCATTATACATACATTCTTGTTTTGTGAAATTCCCTTTTGTCTTGTCAACTGGGAATTCCAACCCTCCATCTATCCTTTACTCATTCATCCCAATCTCACCTTTCTCCTCACCATTCCCATACTGAAACATTCCCACTTAAACTTCCTTTCTTCACTTCAGCTGACCATCTGACCTCTCTTTGCACATACATAGATACACAGGGCTAAGTAGGAAATGACACCTGCTAGACTCCCATCTTAACCCAGGTATTTTTAAACCAGTAAACTAAGTATTTCCATTACATTATTTTAAGCTTGCCCATGGCTGGCCATGGTGATGTTTAATATATTTGGATGTCTTTGCTGTAAAACTGTAAATCAACAATAGTTTATAGCTATCTTACACTAGTATAGTAACATTGCTAGCAATTTATCTCTACCTCACATGTGCCAGCATGGTTAATAGATGTAAATCTGTGTATCTATTCCTGTTTGTCATCATGATGATGTGAACATGGAACGATGTTTTGAGGATGATGGTAAATGGGATGTGACTGTCACATCTATCTCTGTTTCTACTGTAAAAATGGCAGGAATCTAGCAGTGATGTCCAGGGAAAGGTGATGATGAGAAAAGGCGATTTTTGGAGTTTGTGGATGTGGAGAGGATCAGGACGTCCGTCTATTCCAGATGTCTATGAGTCAGGATATCTGCGTGCTGTAATGAAATGCAGTACTGTGTTTGCAAATTCAAAATATAATCTGGTTATCCAAGTGCTGCAGAAATCCACAGCATATTCAGGTGACTTAAATCCATAAATCCAGAGGTCCAGGCATCTGAGTCTTGCTGCTTGAGGTCCAGAGGAAAAGGAGGATGGACAGATGATGAAGAGGTGGAGGTTACTGTCTACCTATCTGATTATCCATCTGTCTCCCACATGTCCAGGTATATCAGGGCTGGGGTATTCTTGGGGCAAAGGCGGTAAGGGTTGGTTAATCATCCTGTGTGTGAATAGTGTGTATATGTATGCAAGCGTGCCTCCTCCTCTGCTATGACACCTCGCTGCCGAACACTTCCAGCACCAGCGGGGTGAGCTGCATGCTATGCTCGGGCTGAAAGGAGAGCGAGCGGTACTGCTTGGAGTGCTCCTCGTTCAGGCTACGCAGGTCGGCCAGCTTCTGGATCATCTTGGCGTAGAGCAGGCGTCCACCTGGGTGGTTGACCCGGATGTAGGCCTGCAGTGTCTCCGACATATGGTCCTGGAGCTGCTCGATGCGGCCATGGTCTTGGACACCAGGACGATCTGCCATCAGAGAATGGAAAGGGTGCAGTGTAGGGAGTATATGTATGCCCATTATGAGGGAGGTCACAGAGCAGAGGAGGTAGGCAAGTGGACAGGCAAGCAGAGTCAGGGAGGGGCACAGGGAGAAAGTAGAGGAGAGTGAGGTGGGGAGGTGGATGGATGGAAAGAGAAAGAGAACATCAGTCAGAGCAGTTTGTGGTTTTGTCTTCCAAACCGTTGAAAAAAAAAAAAAAAGGTAGCAGATTGTAATCGTAGTCTATAGACGTGTTTACTGATCACACAACATGCACTTTATTATCATTTTGACTAGCACCAGTAAACAATACTTAAATATGTACACCTCCAGCACAAAATATGAATACATCACAACGACTTAATTTCTACTTTGCCTTAACCTTTTCAACCCATATCCGATTCTTTCTCTTATGGGATGAATAGATCTTAAGATTTTTTGTCTATACTTGTTTACACTTTGGTGAATCACCATGGAAAGTCATGCTGGATTGGCTACTACCAATTACAGTTACCACCAAAAACTATTGATGTATAGACAACAATCAATTGATTACTTTTGATACTGAAGGAATCGCCTCGACATGATCACAGTAGCAAGTTGTAAGGAGCGTCTTTGTATATGATTTCTATTTATGGACACTATGCATGCAACAGACATCGGATATATTGCTAATACTGGGAAAAGGTCTGTAAGATGTCTGTGTGTTCCGATGATTGAGTTATGACTCTGAGATTGACACAATTGCATCAATTGGTTCAAAAGGGGAAAGGGGACAGTGCTTGTCCAAAAAGTCTTTATTTAGGCTTTATTTAATTTACTTAAAATGTTTTGGTACTTGGACAGCAGTGAAATAATGTTCCTAAAACCTTGAGGTAGAAGGCTTTAGAATTTTGGGTATCACATTCAACCAAAGCTCTTGGGTTTATTGACTCACATTAGTGTTAGATAGTGGAAACAAACAACCTTGGAAATGTTTGAGATAATAAATGAGTCTGCATCATCTATTCTTGAAGTGGCCTTGCTGCTTGATGGTCTCATTCAATGATTATGTTCATTCGTTGTTTTCGCCTTGTCACTGAAAGCTCACAACATTAATTTCCGACGCTGTGTTCTAACTTCATACTTTATTCTGTTGAACAGAATGTTTTGTCTCTAGGAAAAGCTACTGGAAGCATCAAAAACACACTGTTTAGGTGAATCTAGGCCAGCAAGCTGTGATACACTGTTTATACTTTCCTGACATGGTGTTGTTAGTCAGTCAATCTACTGAGAATCTCACTCTGGCTCAGCTGGAAATACACCTACACCCAAATTAACACACAAACACAAGCAGTACCAGGGGAGAGCAGGCAGATGGCCATGAGCAGCACATGTTCCTCCTCGTGCAGGTTGAGTTTCTTCAGACCAACTTGGAACTTCACCAGCGGCTCCAACAGCTCCAGAGTGTGACCCGCTATCGAGGATGACACAGACATACCATTACTACTGCAGAGAACATATATTGCGCTTTTCTATTGACTTAAGAATGAACACACACTTTATACAGCAGTGGGCTATAAAGAAGAATCATTACTCTCTATGTGTATTTATACATTGCAGAGAGAGAGAGCATTACTCCATGTATGGGTGAATAAGAACTGAGGGGCGAATTCACAAAAGGATTGCGTGGCTTTTGCGGCCGCTAAACCTGCACAAATAAGACAAAAAGAAACTGTGTAATTCTCAAAGCACCCGCAGAGTGCTGCAAATAAATATCACTTTGACATTATTATAATGATTATTATTACTGTCACGGCATCTGAAGGTAGTGATGCTTTGAACGGGTAGCAGTCCGTGGTGGTTTTCAAAACGCACTCCAAAAGCAACTTGTTGAAACTTTGAATAATTTATTGTACAAAAAAGTGGCTACAAACATTGACAAAAACAGTTCCATAATTCCTATTAAACTCAAAAGATATCGAAAAAACAACTAAAAGTTATAGGGAATAACGTTAAAGTGGTCAAAATTGGCATTGAACCACAGCCTCAACCCATGCGACACTGCTAGACTTGTAGCTCGCGGTCTGAAAATTTCATTTTTCTCCTTCTCTCTGCCATTGTCCTGCCAACTGTGTTCTTGGCACAAAGCCACCATTTATACTTTGCCACGTCGATTGTGAATTCGGCCCTGAGTGTGTGTTTGTGGCTGCTTTATTGCTTCCATGAAAATACCTGAAGTCAAAATTTCATAGTAATGTGTAAGTGTGCATAGAAAAGCAGTTTGTGATCTTACTAAGACACTGTTACATAAGGTGAGAAAAAAAATTGCAGCTGTGTCATCAGCTCCAATGATGAATACTTCTCTCCTTTAGAGTGTGTACAGGCATGTTTTATCAATGCAGTGCTTGATGTCGTGGACTTCACAGAAACGTCTAGTATTGGGTACACAAGGAACAAGATGAGTGTGTGTATTGAGAGGATATGTAATCAATAAGCAAGGTCTCTGACATGCTCTGTGTGCAGTCATGTGGATCATAGTCCAAACATGCTGTTTATGTGTTTATGTACTGAATCTGCAGTTCATTAGCTTCACTGTGGTATTATGACAGTGAGATGCAACCAACCCTTTGTGACATCATTGATGCAGTATTTGAAGTCGGGTCCTCCACAGCTCCAGGACATGTCCTCCAGACTGAACGACTGGTTTGAACGCAGCATGATGATCTCAATGGCACTTGACTTCAACAGAGCGATCTGGTCTTCTGCTGTCAGCTCTCTGGAACACACAGTTGCAGATACAGTATGTTACTGCACTGTTACAGTAAAAACGTTTATAGTCAGACAAAAGCCTTGTCAGACTAGAGCATGTTCACAGATCTGACTTAACCTGCTGGGACAGAGTCGTCGAAGGCGTCTTTGATGGTGTCTTTACTTCAGGTTCAACTCCTCAAAAAAACCCTCTCATATTAATTTTACTTTAATTATGGGAATAGAAAAGTCCCTGCAAATATTAGAGTTAAGAATATTAGCTTATCACACATATGAATGTACTGTATTGTGCATAAATGGCCAATAAATAACAAGACATTGCAGTACACAAATGTCAAAGATATATTTGAGGTGGACAGTGTAACAATTACACTGTCTCTCCACCAGAGAGCACTGACAAGGACATTTTTCCACTGTAAAATGTTTCACTCAATATACGGTATATCTTGGCCATCTTTAGAAAAAATAAATAAATGATCCTTATCAAAACCATTGTGTTTATGTTAAAAAATTAATATTGTCTGACATATTGTTTCCAATGCTTTATACTCTCAAATATCAGTACCAATATCAGCCTGAAAGATCCAGTATCGGTAGGCTGTAATGTAGCATATTAGCAACCTGGACAATCAAGTAAGGCAGCCAAGTTAACAACAGAAAAATACTTTTCTAAATAGAAGAAAAGACAACTCAGGTGGTCTGCAAGCTTAATGACAACAAAAATGCCAGAGAATAACGCTTCTAATACTGTAACTATCCTCAGTAAAAAGAGTGTCCAATGGCAAATTTTATAAAACGTGAAAAGGTAAATGCTTGGATCATGAAAACTTGTACATGATAAATACTGATAAATATAAGAAACTGTAGGAAAAAAAGATGTCTGGAGTTGCATTCAGACTGAACGTGAGGCAGAAACATGAAGCAGAAATTATAGGTCTACAACTGCAAGATAAAACATGTTTCACTCCTTTTCAGCAGGAGCAAAACATTTGTACTTAGTGTACTGACTGTACAGAGACAGATGTAAAGCGAGAAACAGAGAAAAATGATAAACCGCTATAGTTTCTGGTAAGTTTTGAAATCATTCTGAGCTATCACACATATGGGGTTGGTGCGTGAAATTAGATAGCTACAGCAAATGTCCGTACTGTTATATCCGTGGGCAGCATGTGGCAAATTAACACTGACTGCAAAAACACTCCGTAGTTAAAGTGGTATAAATTAAGTTGAATGAAAATCGACTTCTTGTTGAAACTGAACACATTAGTAAAACAACCACTCCAGATAAAATATGCAGATGTCTTCACAACATTCGCACTCTCAACACACACACCACATTATTCCATCCTGCAACACGATCCATTTAACAGATAACAGGTATTATCTGTCAAAAAGATGTACTTAACCACCTACACTTTCTGTGTGCATGTCTGTGTGTGTGTGAGTGAGGGAGACTGATAAGCACAACATGCACAATGAATGTATTATACGGTTACTGTAGCAACAGAGTGTCAAACCCCTGACTTTGTATGGTCATAAAAGCGCACACACACAAGCACAGTGCACATGCAGATCCAGTGTGTCTTCAGCAAACCCCCTCCTCAATACTCCATACACTCAAGCCCCCTATACTACATTTAATATTTACTGTATATACAGTACTACAGTATGTGCATCTCCACACACTGACAGACGCAGGTGTAATTTTAAGAAGACCAAAAACCTTCACCACCACCATCATGGAAAAACCTTTTCTAGTGCACTGAAAATTAACTTCACAATTAGATAAAACTTTCTGAGATTTTGTCATCTCAGTTCATTATTTTGTGCTAAATAGAATGTCCTGTCCTCTGTTTTTTCTTGTGTTTCTTTTAAACAAATTCCAAATGTTATTCCAGGGAAGAATTGAATATGGAATATAGGCATAGACAGAAAGTAGTCAAGTCATTTTCAACTGCCTGTATTTATCAAACACTAAGAACTGAGACCTAACTAAGGAAATAGATAAATTTCCAACTCAAATGTTGTTGAATGATAAAATACCTTTCAAATGTATTAACTGAGAAAGTAAGGTGTAACACACACAGTCCACGATAAGAAAATGTCTGAACACCTCTAATGAATGCGTATACCTGTATAGCGCTCCATGTTGTCATATTTTTGCAGTATCTGCTAGATAAACAAGACATCCCAGACTCTTTTATGTTCCCATAGAAAATACACACAGCTGAGACTCAGCTCTAAACACAATGTATGCAAATATAAAGCTATCTGCACGTAAACAATTATTGTTCTGTTTCCATTTTTGTTTCACAACATGCAAACACACATGTATGCATTATTATCTATTCTTTTATTACGTGGTCTCTGTACATGCATACATTTATAAACTTATCTCTCAGCTCAGCATGCATTTATAAAGCTACAGCCTGTTCCAGCGTATTCTTGGAAGAGCTTGTTTGTTTGGGAGTGATAATAGCATCTCACCTTACCCAATAATGTCCCGCATACATGTAGGCAGTAAATCATTGTGCTCTGCATGTGGGTAGGGAGCCTTTGTGTCTGTACGTGCTACTGGTTGGATGCAGCAGAATTTTACCAGTCAACAAATCATTACCAGAACTCAGTAAAACAGCAGATAGCTGCAGGGGTCATAAAGTTTAATTAACAACATGGCTAAAATATAATTTATGGAACCAGAGGATTATAATGTATACTGTATATTAATAATAAACCAGCAAATGTTTGGCTTTAGTTTTTGCTTGATTAATAACTCAAATGATGAATCTATTATCAATACAGTTCAGATTTATCGACTGTTTTCATCAACTAATCGTTTTAGCTTTGAATTAAATTAGATCAAATCAAAACACCAGTAAAGCTGGCATTGTGTTATTGTTATCGCAGCTGTCAAATTAAGATTCTGAATCAAGGTCCACCAATAGTAGTATTAGAAACCAGCATGAGTTACATATAATCTTTTAAAGCCCCACTGCAACAAATTAAGAAAATTTTGACACAGACAGCGGGCAGCAATGCATCATGCTACCCTGTACTGATACCTCAAAATCCAATCCACCCTCTTCACCAAACTCAAGCATTGCAGTGCATTTAGTTTTTACCTGAAGCCTGGGATCATCTTGGCGAAGCCTATGACCTTCTGGATGCTGTAGGAGACCAGATCAGCCAGGTGGGGCAGCATGGAAAGCTTTGTATCCTCCTCACTGGAGTCTGGACTGCTAGCGCCGTCCTGGTACATCATTAACAGGTTGCTGAAGTTCATCTTGGTGTCCACCGACTCTGTTTGAGGAGGGGATTAGGAGACAACATGAGAGGAAGATAGCAACGAAAGGGGAGTAAGGAAGTGATTAAAAGGAAACATTTTGAACTTGCAGAAATAGCATAGAGCCACCAATAGAGGCAGTGAGAGGTTAATCAAGGTAAGACAGAAGGCAAATTTACAGTGGACACTGGTGTTAAAATAAAGATGTCAGAGGGGAAACCATAATCTTTAAAACTTAATATAACTAGTTTATTTCTTTATATATTTCCCATTAGCTTCTACCATTTTGTTCCTTGTGTTGTCTAACCACTGGAATGAAGTTGTACTTTTGAAGCTAAAATGAGCAATACATGAAAAAAGAAAATAAATCTACATTAAAACAAAACTTAGATGAGTACAAATATGCATAACCGTGGTGGAACAAATATAAACGTTTTTTATGAAAGGCAATTTAAAAGCCTTTGTTCTGGCAACCGCAGACCCATCCAGACTTTTAAAGACCTGTGAATATGCTTTTATATCCATATTACACAACATAAAATAAGAACAAAAGCATTTCCTATTTTCAACAGAAACAAAACATTTCTTACTGCGAACTATTTAACAGTAACTAAGCGCAGGAAAAACCAAGGACAATACTGTACATTATATAGATAAATACATAAAGGTCTAAGCAATGAATACAAAATTAAACACTATTCATTTTATGGCATGAGTTTAACAAATATGCGTACATGTGCATGTGTGGATTTTTTTATCAATAGATCTCTTCACAACTGTGTCCTTGGTAAAGTTAACCCTGAGGCATGAAAGCAAATAAGGATAGGAGGAGAAGGACTCTTTGTGCATCTCACCAGGTGAGTGGTTGAATGAGTCAGAGGAGGCGTCGGACAGAGAGTGAAGGGAGGCGGCTCTGCTGGCACTGCGTGTTACTGGGCCTTCACGAACTGGAGGCTGCAAATACACACAGAGAAACACAACTATTAATATATTCACTGTAATACATTCACAACTCAATGCACTGCTGGGCTCCTCCTCCTGGGTGCCACCTGGAGTTAAGAATCAAATCCTGTACATGTACAAATAATCACCACACACCAGGAGCTTGGTCACCAAGTTACCTGGATATCTCTGCTCAGTAAAATCTAGAATTGTTCTTTTTACTTGTGTTCCATATTTGAGGGGGTTCTGGCTTTTACTCAGCGCAGTTGTCCAGCTAATTCAGTGATCTTGCTATGTGAAACAGGATCTTAACTTACATTTTTGCAGGCCACATAAAACCAAAAGTAAATGAAGTACTGTAAAACTAAAGTGTATTGGCTTATTCATCCACGTTATTTAGTTTTTGCATGTTTTATTCTTGGGATTAACTGAGTACTTCATCTTGTAAGGTTCACACTCAGTTCAAAGTGACACCCACAACTCAACATCTGTAAAACTCAGTTATATATCTACTACCCAAAACGAGTGTGGTTGTGGCTGTCTGCACAGTGTGTGCTAGAACCACTCTTGACACCAATAAATCACACACAGGGAGACGTGTTTTAGACTTTCTCAGACGTTCCATCCAATCTGTATCCTCCATCTCATTTACTCTGGACGACCCAATTGTTGTGGTCTGCAGAGAGAACGTGTCTAAAAGTATCAAGTTCATGACGTAGAGGAAGACAATACGACGACACTGTTGGGCAGATGACCGTCTTTGGTGACTCGTGTTACGGGTGTCAAGTAAATTGAAAACACACACAGGCGACGGTAGCTGACATGTTGGTCTGAAGTAAATATGACTGCGGTTACAGACATTATTTACAGCTCTCTCAAGATCACAGGAGCGTTGCTGAATCCCATTACTTTCATACACACTACAGTCATTTTACTCCACAGTTCTCCGCATATGTTGAAATACCACTCATCAATAAATCTCGCTGTCACTACCACCTCACATGTGTACATGATCTTAACTGATATGAAGACCACAGAAGATAAATTAGACCAAAGACCACAGTCAAGTACATAAAAATGCAACAAAAATTAATTTTATACAGTGTGTTTGACTAAAGAAACCAAAATGTAGATGTGACTGCACCCTTCTGGAGCACTTCAATTAACTATGTATTACTTACATACTATGCCGCAATTACTATGCATAAATGCACCAAAATGCATATGTAATCAAATTACATTAAAAAAAAATGTAATTCAAATTGGTTAAAATTAAAAATATCAGTCGTTAATTTACACATAACTAATACTGATTTTGCTTTTCTATCTTAAACATCATAAAATACAGCCTCAGAATTTGTTATTTGTGTTGCTAGGCAACATCTAGCTAAAGAGGAAAGGGTTCAAGCCCCTCACTGCAGTGTGCAATTTGGGGCGGTGCTCAGTGTGGGTAGAGTCAAATGTTTGACTCGGCCCACATTGAGTGTTAGACCAGTGCAGTGGTATATTTTTATATAATCAACTACCGTGCAGATGTTAGCATAATTTATCCTTTTGCACCTAATTACTTACAATGAATGAATCTTATTTCGACAAATTTGCCTACTTGAGCAGTGAGCCTAGATCTAGATGTACAGTTATCTAATCGATTTGACCTCTGATTTTCTGTGCTGCCTCAATGTATGCCTTGTTGCTTTTGCTCACTCTAATGTATTCTGGCTCTGAATGTGTATTGTTGATGCCGACAGCCATCATATACACATAGTGAGCCTACATATAGATTCATGTGGGAGGTTAATTGATACTTAGAAGGTTGTTTATACTATTTTAGAATTTCCTCCTGTTAACTGATATTGTTTATA
Organism: Oplegnathus fasciatus; assembly: GCA_003416845.1. Taxonomy (NCBI): domain Eukaryota; kingdom Metazoa; phylum Chordata; class Actinopteri; order Centrarchiformes; family Oplegnathidae; genus Oplegnathus; species Oplegnathus fasciatus. Next base: position 110,266 of record NTHP01000315.1, on the reverse strand, counting down.
CGGGAACTCCCAATTGATTTTTTGTAGAATTCAATTTAATTCAGCTAACAGGTCAATTTGTAATTATATCCTTATTTCTTTCTATGCAGGCACTGTTTATACACCAAATGTACTAATATGTTTTTCTATGTTTTTCTGTTCATTATTGAGTACTTTATTCAGTATTGAAGTTTGTGAATGTGCCGCACTGCTTCCACCATCAGGTGGTGCATTTGAATAAGTCTAGCAAGTTTTGAAGCAGAAGTAGTAGAAGAAGATCAATATCTTTTCTGTGGTTATTCATTGGAGTTTGATAGTTGATACACAGATTATAGTTTTTCAGCAGCAGAGAAAACATGCTAGCGGTCTTTATATGACGAAAATACAGTCTGCGCCTTTGTTTTTGTTGTAAAGTGGAGAAATAAAATTACTGCAAGTTAAACCACATCCCAGCGTCTGCCTGAGCTTCTGGCACATGGTATATACAATTATCAAATTAAATGCCTATTGGCTTATTTTATACTTTTCTAACTACCATGCCTTTTATCTTATTTTCTTTTGACTTATAGACACCTTAGTGTGTTATTGGAGGGTATTGAGGGTTAAGAGTCCCAAAATAGAAATATGCAGCAACAGTAATCACACATTCTGGGATTATGTGGGGGATGTTTAAGATGTCAGACAAATATGAGTATCTTGTATCAAAGTTTGAGATGCATAGCGCAAACAACCACTGAATCAAAGTTGAAGCAAAAAGTGTAACAACACTCCCTTTGTGGCGGTACCACTTAATATGTTATATTCCTTACTATCTTCAACAATGTAACTACGTTTGTTCATGATTGATACGTTTGATGTCAACTTCAGATGGACCAAAAAAAA
>NTHP01000315.1:32357-104201 GCA_003416845.1 Oplegnathus fasciatus | reverse complement strand
AAAAAAAAAAAAGCTGTTTGGTCAACACCAGTAATGCCAGAGACACTGAACAAGAGGGAAAGGCAGAGTCTCCCTGATGAGGAGGCCAGAGTTTCACAGCAGGCTTACTCATTAACCAGCCGACCGACCAGTTAAACACAATGGAGGCTGCTAACACTCAGATGTGGTGTGATATATGTCACGCTGGATTTGGTATGTGGCCAATATTTCTGCCGCCCTGGGCCTGTGATATTCAAGAGGTGATTTCAGGTCAGTCAGGCGTCAGGGTACCCACACATGCTGAGTGTGATGCAAAAGGGCTTATCAATAGATCACAATGGACTGTGCATGGTGGCAGGAAGGCAAGGGGTATAAGCACACTGGATTGTGTCTATTTAGCAATTTTAAAAACATGTCTTTAAATTAAATGGGCTTTAGTATAACAACTCATATACCTGTGTTTCTTATCAAGGAAGACTTCATGATTTTTCCCTCATTTGCTATTAATTTGGTGGTTGAGATACTGCTAAAACAAATATGCTACTGAAAGGGTTTGTTTTGAATTGACTGTGTTTTTTTTTTTACAAATATAAAACCTAAGAGGCACAGAACATTTGATTCTCAACCTCATCTTTGGCCAAACATCTTTGGACTACATACACACATACTGCTCATACAATTATTTGGATGGAAATGCTCTGAAAGATAAGCTAAACGCTTTGAAAGGTAAGCTAAATACAGTAGTTCAGGGGACCAAGCATTTGTATTTTGGATGCATATACACCTCCATTTGACATGCTTTTCATCTATTCAACTATAAATTGAGTATCTGGCATTTATGGTAATGCAGGTGTAAAGGTTGTTAAAGAGACAGAATACAAAAGAGAGAGGATGAAGAACATGAATTAGGGAGGCAAACGTAGGGGAGCACTGCCATTGAAAGACACTGAAGGCAAGCATTCAATCATCTAAGGGCTAAAACACTCACAAACACTCCTGTGATTCTAATCCTGTTACAAATACACACCCACAGAAACAGACAAACATAGTAAGCATGCAAATACATACACACACACAAGTGGGGAGGTCTTTTCCTGGCATCTCTCTAACCTCTGTCAAACAAGGACAGCGTGGGGGTGTTTACTATGAACTCAGTTGGCACAGCTCACAAAGGACACACAAACACACACACACACACACATATACACACATACACCAACACACAGCTCTAAACTGAATCGTAGTGAAGCTTAGACAAAGACCAATATAGAGAGAGGACAGAGGACAGAGAGGACAGAGAGAGGCAGACAAGCACACACCTACAAAAACAGAGGGTAACTGAACTGTATTCCTCAAAGATGCATTCATAAACATACTGTACTATCTTCCATTAAAAATGAAAAGTTATACTGGGAAAACACTGCATGAATACATCCTGAAACCTAATCCTAATGGCAATGGATTTTTAATTCAATTTTATCAACTTTACTTTAGGAAATTTTAGTCAAAATGTCTTTCAAGAAGCCACAAAAAAGGTTATCTTAAAAAGTGATCCTAAGAAAGATGTATCATTTCAATATACTTTCTTCAGTCCCTTCCCAGCGTGTCAAGTTTGTCAGTGTGGTCACAAGATTCACAGTGAGACAGATTGATGAAACACACAAGTAAATAGTTATTAGGAACATGCTCATAAAGACAACATGTAGAGATACGCACAAAACATTCATGTGTTTTCTTCCTTGTCACTAGTCTATCATATGAGCAACTACAGGTCACAGGACCAAAGGCATACTCCCTATAGCAACCACAAACAAACACAAACAACAACATCGAGATCAATCATGACCACACTTAAGTGAGTTCTTTATTAACTCCACATGCTGGTATGTGTGTACGTGCACTCATGTATGTGGACTGTATCTGTCTCTGTTTGGACTCAAGTCCATTTGAGAAACAAAGATTCTATAATTGGTTGTGAGGCTTTCAACTTTCCAAAAATCAACGCGAAGTGCCACACCTTCATCCTGGACTCAGCATGTATTTTAATTTTTAGGGCACACTGGCTGTGTTATTATATCCACATAACCAAACAGAAACACGGAACAAAACAAAGGATGCACACAGACAAAGTAGACACAGTGACATGAGTGCACAGGCTCAAAATGAGGCAAAGATGGTACACCGACCGTGACCTCCTGAACCTGGATTTATCTATTTTACATAGGAAAATAAACTTAGACATGGGCCAGGTCATGAGCAGACACACAAGGCCACATCTACACAGAGGAAGTGCAAGGGCACGTTTGATAGTTTTGTGACTACAGTTATTCACACTGCATCAGTCCCTTTTCTGTATTTTCCAGTTCACAAAGATTGTCTGTTTTATAGCCAGGAATGCAGATGCAATAAGGCATGGTGATTGCTTTTGCTTTACATTCTCAATTTGTTTTCCACGGGGAACCAAAGGGAATCTATAAATTTATCATGGAGAAAAGTAAATCAATTTTACATCAGGGTAAAGCCACATTAGGTGCATGAGCGTGCCAACAGTCATGCCTGCACATTTCTAAAAATAGGTAGATTAATTTCCCTTTTTACTAAAATTAAAACAGATTCACACTGCATAAACTGAAGCCGAGTGCAATGCCAGGATGTTTGGAAGCTGCCTGATGCTTGTTGCACAAGATTTAACCAGTGGATCTGTAGTGCATAATGAAATTTTGACAATGCACGTCACTCCAATCACAGACTGCAGATGAACACATACTTGCTGCCTTCAGAGGACTGTGATGAGAGTTAATAATGTGAATTATGCTTTTAATGTCAAGCACTAATTGCCAGCGTATCATCCTGCTTTCTTTTCAGCGCCACCCTGGAGTGATTCTGCCTTTGCAATTACAGTTGGCAGTAATGCAACATTCTTCAAACAGGTTTATTATTGCAGAAGGTCAGGTTTTGAACAGGTTTTTCAGAATATGAACAAAGCTGCTGCTTTTAAGTTCGCTATGCAAAAAGAAAATGGAGACACTATAGAGACAAGCAGAGCAGCTGCACTACTCAGTACTAAGTACATCCCATGAACCTGTATACTAGCTGTAAGAAACAAAGACACCATTTTATACTGATAGGTTTCGCTCTCTCTCTCTCTCTCTCTCTCTCTCTCTCTCTCTCTCTCTCTCTCCCCGCTCGCTCTTTTCTCGTCTTTTCTCAATGAAACACAGGCACTCCAGTGACATGTGGCGATTTGTGGTCAACATGGTGGCTATCATCAGTCTGAACCCTGCCCTGCATCATCTCTGTTTCACACAAACATACAACACACACACACACATGCACACAGTCTGTTTGTGAATGAAATGTGGGCCAGACCATTGTGTGTCTTTCTGAATAAAGACAGCCTTGTTGAACAGGACTTTAACCCCCCCTGGCTTCCTTCCTTCCTTCCCTTATTCTCATTATTCTCTTGTCATCTACTACTTGTCATGGTTATGCTGATGCACTGCTGTTGGTGCTACTTCCTATTGGTTGGTTTGCTTTAAATTGAAATAAGTGGGATGCAGGACTGATGACACAGTAACTACTTAATAATGTCATCATTTGTCAACATGCAGAATAAAGATACCCCTCTATGCTAGTCATTATGAATCAGTTGTGACAATGTGTCATTTCGTGTTAACTGTGAGGTGAGGTGATGTTTTATTCTCCCTTCTACTTGTATTACACCCTGGTACTGTATGCATAACCAACATGATTAAGAGCAGAACTGTGTCAAACAGCCTTTCAGTTCAGTTAACATAAATTACTACACTTTAATAAACACAATCGAAACTGCACTGACAATGGAAGGATAAACGCAGGACTAAATACACTAACTGTAATTTGCAGCTGCTATTTGACAAAAGCCTGACTTTGCCATATGGTACAACCTGCCTTATGCATATCCACTATTCCTTGTCTCCTTGTTGCAAATAAGATCAATTTACACCCTACCATTGATTCTATTGGCTGCTGTTCTTCATAAATGTCTTTAAATATTAGATTAAATGCTATATAAGCAGGAAACCAGTTTACTGCTTGCATCAGCCAACCTGACACTAATCTCTCCAGGCAGTTGGTACATCTAAACATGGGCTTGCATTTATTGAGCTTTTGTGTACTCACAAAGAGCATTAGACAGCAAATAAAGATAATATAATCAATGAATATCAGATATAGATGGAATAAGGGTGATGATAGCATGGCATCAATAAAACAATAAGAATAAAAAATAATTAGTTATGAGGTTTTATTTTGGGTTGAATTTTACGGGTTGATTTCGACTATTGCAGTAAATATTAGATTATAGTGGAAGATTTTTCATTTTATTGTCCTAATTGGAAGCCGGCATGCCAAAAAATAGAAAAAAGAAAAGCTATTATGTGAGCCAGACACAACACGCTCATTAAATAGGCTTTTCTGGACAGCAGACTGCCCTTTAACTGGCTTTAACATCTGGGGGATGTGTTTAAATATGGCACTGGCTAAAACAACATCTTGTTAGTGCAAAAACAAATAAATAAATACATAAAAAAAACTGTATTTCATGCAGCAATGGCTGTGGTTTTCAAGTTAAGCATTGATCCTGAAGCAGCAGCTCGATGTCAGATGCCTAAATGAATATTACATCACAGGAATGTCAAGAAGAGGCAAAGATTTTACTTCCCTCCTTTATATCAACTCAGTATCAACCTTTAGAAATATTATCTACTGTCTGTGGCACTTTCATGACATTATTATGTCTTATCTAGTCATTTAACTTGGTTATGAGTATTTCAATCTAAAGTTTATTCAAAGACAATTCAAAATAGTATAACTGCATTGGAAATAAGTGAAATCATCTCATCAGTCTAGGTTCTAGCTAGTTCTGTGTTTGTGAGAACACCATTAATGCACAGCTAACAACCCATTACGACAGAAGAACGCAACAGCAAAGACAATTCGAAGGCAATCATGAAAAATTGTTGAAACTGAAATATTTGCAGCTGAATTTGTATTTCTATCTCAAGCTATGACTTCATCAAATCAGCAGCATTGCTGGAATGTCAGAGGTAAGAAAAAGTCAACTCACACTCTTTCATCATGCCGATGTCAATACAGCGCTTCAGGCGACAGGCCTGGCAGTGACGCCGGTTGTCCTTGGTGATGGTGCAGCTCCCGTTGAATGGACAGGTAAAGGAGGCTTTACGCTTCATACTGCGCCTATAGGATGACATTAGTAATTAGTCAATTACAAATTTAGAATTGTTTATTCTCTGTGATGGTTCAAATATTCCATTGCAGGGACAGAAGGAGGTGACTTTGTGCTTCTTGCTGCACGCTGACGGGATATAATAAGTAATGAGAACAATTGTTATTGATGATAATGCAACTTTCATATAAAAGACTGGATGGATATTTTTAACCCTTCCAGATGCAACATATGTATAACCATTTCAGAACCAAAAATGAATTGCAAACTACACTGAAGTCAAGTCAAGTCAAAATGATCCTTTGTAATAATATTTTATATACAGTACTGTAAGATTTAGGAACAAACGAACCAATTTATATATACTGTACATATATTTTATTACTTTTAAGTAGTAACTCATTCCATTCATAATAAAAATCACGGTTTGTCTGATGGGATCGTGTCTTTATTCTTCTCCCTTCGGCTGATCAGATTTAAATTAAATTAAATTAAAAAAGTGTGTGTGTATGTGAGCGAATGTGTGAGAGAGAGAGCGAGACAGAGGGGGAAAAGGAAAACAAACAGAAGGATTATGGATGCCACTGAATAATGTATATTGTTCTGAAAACATCGCATGAATCTTCATGCAGCCAGAGAGAAAAACACATTCTGTTCCGTAACATCAAACACAGTGTATATTGACATCAGGCTGGTATACACGCATACCACTCTTTGAATGATTATTTGCTATTGGGCAATGTCAACATAAGGAGGAGCATGGCAGCCAGTGTAAAACAATTACATAAATTCATATTGCCGATATTCCACAAAAACATTTACCTCATTAATCCATAAATAATTTAGGAAGAACGAAAATAATTGGTGACACTTCGTTTCATAATTTATGCATTCCTGATTTCAATTTATGTGAAACTGAAAAGACCACCAAAAAGTATCTGCAGTGCTTCTGACAAACAAATTCAATGCCTGTGAGGGCTACATGAAAATAAAAATAAGCTGAATTTCTGAACCTTACTATAGGGAAAAACTGAACAAAAATGTATTATTTGTAACTGAATGTGACTAATGACAGTCTTGAAATTTGAAAACTAGAGATTCAGTTAAACACTGGCAGAAAAATCTATGTTAAAGTACATGATGCCCAATATAAAACAAATAGGATCCATACTGAGATCACTTCCCGCACACTGAAAGCTACCAGTAATAATATCTCAAATTCAATAGTGACACACACACTTCTTATAGTCCCATCATCCAACGACAACTCCAAAAAACATGAACAAAATGAACACACACGTCAACTCGGGGACAACACCCACCTGAAGAATCCCTTGCAGCCTTCGCATGTCATGGCATTAAAGTGAAAGCCGGTGGCCTTATCACCGCACACGCCACAGATCCGCGGGGCGTTGCGGTCGAACTCATCCGGTCCGACCACCGACGTCGTCACCGTCATGGGCTCCATCACTGCAAAGAAAAGAAAAAGAGAGAAGAGATTAGAGCCAATTTGACACTGCTGGCCGGCTCCTTGTTTACGAGTGAAACACATAAACACAAAGTGATGAGGAATATGTACTCTCTGAATTTCACCAACCTCGAACAGCTTCGAAATCAGTTTGTTTCCCCGGCTTGTGTGTTGTGAGAGAGTGTTTGAGTGTGTCCTTGATAGTGAGGTGTGTGTTTTCCTCTTCTTATACAAACAGGTGGCTGTTAGCATATTTAGCAAAAAGGCATTGACAGCCACACTCTGCATCTCGCAGCTATTGGCTGAATGACTCAGCAGACACAGGTACACATGCACGCACACACACACACAAATGCATACACATACACAAAATATTAAGAATTGTGAAATTACAATGTTAATTGGAAAGACAATTAATCACAGAAAGAGGGCCATTTGCCGTAGGCTACGAAATGACTGATACATTTAATACTGCCAAAATGAAATAATCTCTGGAGTGCTCATTGTTCCACACACACACTCACACCATCTGGCTGTCCCTTATGAAATAAACAGCAGAGTAGAGTAACATACACCGACGGGCCAACTGTGAGCAAACTAATCCATATCAATCTGTACTGAAAGATCCTCTGTTTGAAGTCTGATTGATGAGGATACTTTAAGGACGTTGAAAAGGAGAGGAGAGAGATTATGGAGGATGAAGGAACACTGTATAAAGTAGGTTTGATCAGTGGGTTCAAGTGTTGACCTGTGCAGAATGTCTACAAGATGGTCACAGAGGACTGACAAATGCACTTTGGCTGGGTCTTCAATCATATCTTAATGCATATGTTGATGTGACCTTGTGAATATGTTTCAGCTGAACTGCATTAACCTTTGCAAGAAAAGAACTGAGAGACACACACACACAAAAATATGTTAATGAAGTACTTTTAGTTGCCTAAAGTCAGTTTTTGAATGTAATGACAAACAACCAATTTTGTTATTTAGCCTAGATGCTATTTTTTATTTGATTATTTATTCAAGATTATTGGATAGTTGATAGTGAATATATACAGACAGGAAACGAGTGGACCATTCGGCTACCAGGGTGGCCCATTTTTTCATTACTTTTTATTATTTTTGACTGAATGAGCTAATGAGGGAAAGTAAGACAAAGGTGACTGGGTACTTAATTATGGAATGTGGAGCGAATTATGTTTGGCAATGCAGATTAGATTAATAACACAACAACTAACTCGGGTCTGTATTTATCAAAGTTTAACATAATACTATATTAACACTATATTCAATTTTACTCCCTTTAATATTCATTTAAAAGTACAATAAAGTGACTTCTTTACTTCCCCAATGTGATGTTTTTGTTACAGGAAAAAAACATGAGAATACAGGATGATGTTACAATTAAAGATGTTCATTTTATTACGTCTTCAAGGCCTTGAATTCAGACTTAAAACTTTTCTGACTCAGGCAACACCGGGGAACAGTAAACACAACGTATAAATATACCATTACACTCTTCTGTCAATTTGAATGGATATTTATTTGAATTTAAGGAAAAGGTTTAAGGGTGAAAAAAGAGGGAAAGTCACAACAAAAAACTGTAGAAGATACTTAATGAAAATATCCAATGCAACAATCACATGGTTAGTAGGTTTTTGGTATTGTTACGTTTAAATGAAGAGATCTGGGCCTGTGGACAAACAACACTAGAGAGGAATCCTACGTGTGAGAAAGGGAGAGGTCATGTGAGGGGAAGACCAAATGAGGACAAAGAGAGGAGGGGTGCTCGCAACAGCGCAACACTCACGTGGCTGCAGAATATAGCCTGTGGGGACTTAATGTGCATAGAAGTAGGACTCGGATAATATCAAACGAAGACAAAGAGATAGGAGAAAACTGGCGCGGAGGAGATATGGATGGAGAGAGAGAAATAGTGAAAGAGAGGAGGCAGGTGAGTGCTCAAGTGAAGGATGGAGACAAACATAGCCAGACTCCATTAGCTCTGATTATATCTTGGCTAGTTGAAGCTTCAGCACCGGTTCCCAGGAAAATACAAACACACATAGACGCAAGCCAGGAGCTACAGGCTGTGAAGCATCAGTCCCATCACCCAGAATGCACAACACCAGGAAAGTGAACACTAACACACAAACTTCAATGCAAGAGGAGTATCACTTTAATACATGTTGACCATCTAAGCCAGGTTTGTGTGTACCTTTGTATGCTTGTGTGCGTGTATGTAAGCACAGGGGCTTGTCTCATTCACAAACACATCAGTGATTTCAGGTTATGGAGCGTGTTGGGGTGGGTAAGGAGCGTGCTGAAAGGACAGATGTGCACACAAAAACAAGGCACAAACCATTAGTCATCATGTCAGAAAAACAGCTTTTTTTCTGATGCAGCAGCAGGTGAATAATGAAAAAGATGGGAGAGGGCAAAATGGAGAGATGGTGTGTCAAACATCTCAACAGATCTACAAAAACAACATCAAAACAACTTGCAATTTCATTAGTGATGCTGATTAATAATAGAGCGAATATGCTCCAGGTCTGTAATTAACAACTCTTTTGTTATTCCTCCTTTAATCACTTCTCTGTCACTCTTTTTCCCCTTTCTGTGTTTTCTCTCACTTGTTTCTCATTCATAATACTGCTTAAGAATTAGCATTTTTATTTATTTATAGTCAGCATGATTAGTTGGTAGAGAAAAGGGGGCAGACTTTTTAGCTGCCAGGCTGACAGGTAATTCAATTTCTCCCTTTCTTTTTAACAATCTTTGTTCTGTTTTCTCATAAATACACTATTTCTATATATATTTGTCAATCTACCTATATCTACTTTAAGAGAACAAATCAATTAGCATCTTCATCATCACTGATCACCGCCTTTTTCTCTTTAAGCGGCAGCTTAGAATGCAGAGATAAACAGAATGTGTGTGTGATTATTGCAGAGAAGGGAAGACTGTCCTGGTTAATGATTTATTTATGTCACATAATTTTGATAAGTTTGTTTTTTGTTTTTTTAACATTCAACACATGTACAAACATCTAGCAGCTTCTCATTTTTTGCCATCACTTTCACTGGTTAAAATGATAAACGTTGCCGATGGCAGGTCATACCAGCTGCCATGAGTGTTTTTGTAGTTCCCACATCTCCAACTGAGTGGTACATCTTCTCTGCAGCAGATCACTTCATGTCAATTTTAGGTTTCACATTCTCCCAGTTAATCTTTCATTTATATCACATCAACAATTGAAGCTTATAAACGTAATAGTTCGGAACCAGGACCTTCAGTATTTGCATCAAGTAGTGTCAGATTTAGTTGCTGCATCTCTTATTTCAATGTGTCAGAAACACATTTAATTAATATTTAAGTGAACAGTATCTGATCGACTTAGTATTGGAGATACCAATATTAAAGCCAGAAAATCTTGGTTGGGCCATCCCTACAGTAGTTAAAACTGATTCAATCTCACCAAACCCAAATTGTGCTTTTTATTTGTATTAGTTTATTCAATTTTCATATTTATTTGGATGCTTATACTTTTTAGAAAATTATTTTAAAGGCATCTTTATTTTGATATTATGCAGATGATAAAATAAATATGTGGTATGATGACAGGGAAATCTTTTAAAGAACTACCCGAACCATTATTAGGTCATACAAATGCATAATTTAAGTGTCAGAACATATAATGTGTCATTTTGTGGGTACCTACATGACAGAAGAATACCTCCATACAGTCACCTTCCTGACTGAACTCCGTGGAGTCATGGTTAGCCAGCTGACCGTCCCAGGATGGCTTGTTTACAATATAAAAGTGCAACTGAGTTGTTTTGTCAAGCTAACCCACCGCTGTTCACCTCACATCCCCTGTTTACAGCCTTGTGACTCACTCACTGCAACCACGGTTCTTGCTGGTGTTGACACAATAACAAAATTCAATGCTACATCAATAGTGTTGCAAAAGTTGGAACACTGAAAACTGATTTTTGCAAGCTTTCAGAGTTTTACCAACTTTGACTAAATGTAATCCACAAGATGAATGCCCACTTCAAAGTCATGTCCTGAAGGTGTAGCTACATGTGCAGACTGTCAAAAGTAAGTAAAACAGAAAAGGCCTGAATACACAAACTCTGGATCTTAGCACTACAACATTTAGAATCAAATAACTGAAAACAGCTTTAAACAGTCCTCCTCATTTTTAACAGGACACCAGTCCAGGAGCACCAATGTTTTTTTCCTGTTAACCATTGCACTGCAGTAGTATTCAATTTTTAGCTATTAAAGAGCAAATAACAGGTAGAATTTTTTACTAAATGTATACTTAACCTTTCCTGAAAATGACTATTTGAAAAGTTAATGCAGGATTTTCTAGGTTTTAAAAAGACATGAGGGCAAAAATTCAGAGGAAAAAGTAGTCGTTATGATCAACGCTCCAAAAAACGCTCTTTTTTTCAACATTGTGTCATATTATGTAACAAAAGGGAGTCGCTGTCCCGTACTCTGCCTCAGCTCAATGTGCGGTAGTAGGTAGTGAGTCTGAGCAGTTGTAATTTTTTTCAGTCAGTCTTTTTTCTGTAGTTTTATGTTGCATTTCACCATTTTTCATCATGGTGAATTATTGTGTTGTAGCCTGTCAGGACGTCCAGTCCACAGTTTTCAGGAAAAGGAGCTCTCATGTCTGGATGCATGTTGTGCAGGTGAAGAGACGGGACCTACTGACTTACTGCTGCATCTGTAAAGAAAAACACGGTCGTGTGCAGTGCTCATTTTAGACCGGAGGATTATGTTCCCGGCGGTTCAGGATGGGATGTCAAAGCCAGGCCCGTGTGAGGCTGACAGCTGGTGCGGTTCCTTCAGTGCATACAGCTGCTTCATCAGGTCCACCGTCAGCAGCAGCTTCTGGTTCTGCCACGTTAGTGGTCACTGATCCATCAGAGATTCAGCTCAATCAAAACGTGGACTGTGCACAGTAAGTCTTGTCTTTTAATGTTTGCTAACTTCCAAATTAGGGTCAGGTAAAGCACTGTAAAGTGTAGTATGGGATTATATTCGGCAACGCCAGATACGATTGATACAAGCTGAAACTTGCACATTAGTATGTTGTGGGTAACTATCAATACTCCTGCCAGTATTAGACAACCAATACTAGTTTTGCTGTAGCCTGATATGTGATAGCAAACTTTACAATGTTGTGATGTGAACACAGCGATAACTATTGTTAGCTATTGTTACCCTCACCAAGACACCTGTCCAGTTCTCCTCACACCACAAATCAATTTCTCTCCTCCATTATTTCGTCTAATCCTGGTCTGTTCCTGGTCTCTTGGACGCCTAGCAGACTATTAATTATAAGGCTGTGGTCTGTCATATGCATGATATGATATGATTATACATTTACAACTTCTTCTGTGTCAAAGCTAGCACTGAGATCCAGACTTCTTAGTGTTAAACTGGACCTAGCCTGGCCACTCTCCCTTTTGTTACGTCACATTCAATTCGNTATATATATATATATATATATATATATATATATATATATATATATGTATACTTTTATGAAAATCTAGTTTCTACATAATTTTCTCACACATTGGTTCACTGGAGTCTCCAACCTGCAAGTTGCTCTTTAAACACTGGTACTCAAGTCAAATTTCTGGTGTCATGGCAACAACAGCCATCCTTTCTTGTCATCCCAAATATCTTTGTGTCATTCCTTTCTTTCTTCCCTTTATGTTTCACTTTGCTGTTTGTCTCTTCCTCCCATTTTACTAATCTCACTCTCCATCCTCAGCTGTAAACACATTTGTTGATTCTGAGAGCTATGCAGAGTCGCCTACAAGTGCCCTAATGTCAACAGATGAAACATTTAGTGAGAGGGATAATCAGGACAGATTACAGCAGAGCCGCTCTGTCTGTTTTTGCTAATGCTGATGTTATTTTCCTCTTCGAAGCGATGAGCAGTGCAGCTGAGTGCCATATCACCACGTTAAAATTCATAAACCTCCTCATAGCATGTAAACACTAGGTGCTACGAGGCAGGCCATTAAGACCTTATCACCATGCAGTCTGAAAGAATTCATTGAAGGATATCTGGCATTCCTTATTGAATTGCTAATTTGTTTTCCTGTTTCCACACAAATGACATAAGCATTCAGTTCAGGAAATACATCAAAATACAGCCAACTCTGTTTAAAAGCAGCAAAGCCATTTAAGCTCTCATACACAATAACACCCGTTATTGGACCAGCCCGTAACGGCCTGCTGCGGTACACCTGTAAAGATTACGGAAGGGGTGCTTGTTGCCCAGGGTAAAAACATGTTTTTAGTTATTTTGGGTTCTTTAGTGAATTGTGCAATACATCATATACATGAAAATGGACATTAAAATATGATTAATTATTAAATTATTATAAAATGAGACATATTTAGAAAAGAAATAAGTTCAGGTGCCATTTGTAAGAATCAGAAAATGCTTGTTTACAAGACACAGTTAGCATCCTGTTGTTCACACATATGCTCACACTCCAACAAAGTTATGTTACAAATCGGTTAATGCATTGGCAATAAAAAATGATTATGTAAATTGTTACATATAGTACTTTTAAATAAGTGTAAAATAATGTTCACAATGCGCTTTGACAGGCTTTTCCTCAGACATAAGTTATGAGGGAAAAACACCAAATTCCTAACATTAGTGCAGAATAACTTTCATATTTTAAGATATGAAAACATTTAAAACCATCAGCTGTGCACTTCAAAGCAAAAATATCCATCAGGATTTATACCAATAATTGCCATATTCATGCCTAAAAAGGGCTCCCTACTGCATTGGAAAGTACTCTACCAACACAGAAAGAGCCTGTCCAGGACAGATTACAACAGTGTAGAAATTGTTATACCTCGTTCAAAAGCTCCATGTAGCTCTCTTGTGACTTTTTGTCTGTTCTTCTTTTCTCTTCCACTCCAGCCCCTTCTGTGCCCCTTAGAGGCCAGTCAAACTACTGTGCTGCGTTTGTCTTCATGCTTCCCTGTTATCATAAATCTGATGTTCCAGTTTGCAAAACCTATACAGCCCATGAGCTGCTAAAACAACAAGACCACCTGACTGGGGAGGAGGAAAGAGGAACATGTCCCATGCAATATTAATACGAATTAGTATGCACTCTATGCAATAAACTTTAGGTAGGCTTGAACGACCAGCCTGTGTGTGTGTGTGTTACGGTGCGTGAGGCTTTCTTTTAAATGGAGCATTAGGTGGACTTATCAATGTACTGACTAACCTGCACCAGCACCATCAAATAACATCACCATGCTTGAGCATTTTGCCACTACAACACTGAGACCGAGCATGATAATTAATGAAGGTCTGGTGGCCTTTACCAGACTGTGCTGTTGTCACAATGTGAGAAGTGCTTTCAGAAACCACAGACCGACAAAACTGATTATTGTGGATTTTGTTGAGAGGAAAAGTGTTGAAGTTGCTGAACAACAAATTGGATAAAATCAGCACGGCATGGGCTACACTTCAGGGGATAAAATGGTTTTGACCATTTCTACATTGCCTCAATAACTGCTCAAATAAAAAAATTACCATGACAAAACAACATGTAACGAGTCCCTCTCCAAATACTCAATACACTGCACTGCAGGTACGTTATGAACAATGCAAATGATACGAATAAGAGCCCTAACAGTTTGTGTACAGAAACATCGAGTCCCACATAACACAACAGTCCCTTCTTATAACATACTGTAGTTGGTATGGAAAATTTCTATTGTTGGTTTAGTATTGAACTATATTTCAGTACTGTGAAAACTATGTGGGGAGACACTAGAAAAATTAAGCATTTCAACTTTTATTTTGCTGTGGATCCCTTGGAAATCTCTTAGGAAGCCCACTCGGAGAACCCCTGACGAACACCATCCAGAATCCAAAAGGGACTTATTTCAGCCATCTTATGGCTGGTGATTTTTAATTTAAATACCTGCTTAGCAGAGTGGATAAGTTAACTGAAGCTTTTTTGTCAAAATCTTGTATCATAAATTCATTAAAAGGATGTTTAGCATTCTTGTGTGACTGGTGCCTTTCCCACCTCTCATATCACATGTTTACAGAGTGGCCATGTGCTGCTGAAGTGGTTTGAACTTGGTGACAGGGAAGCACAGAGGTTAAAGAGATTGTCCCTTTAACTAAGGACCTGAGTTCACACCACCATAACAGCAAGCACCCTGAACTACTGCTAACTACAACCAAAACCCTTACCAGCTGCAGGGCTGCTGCTCTGTGGCTGACCCTGACCTCTGACCTCCCAGTGAAGGTGGCAAAAGAACAAGAATTTCCCCCAAGGGATCAATAAAGTATCACACCATTGTCTGAAAGAGGATCCTCTTTGTTCAAATCAGCGCCTGCTTACAGAAAAGAAGTCGTTGACTTTTGTTACATCTACACTGACAATGGAAATTAAGCATTTTTGCTGAGAAGATGCAGAACACATAGGTAGAGATGCTTAGCCCAGCAAAAAAAGAGGCTAAGCATGAATATACATCTTTCGCAACTATGTCTCTGTCTAAGGTCCACATATTTGATTCAAATGCAACCACTGTAGCTGCAGTATGAATCAAATCCCACCAATAGATGGATCAAAGCCAGAGCTGCTGTGAGGCAACATGTTAATGAAAGAGAAAAGAAGTTCAAGACCACCCATTACTATTGTGTAGGGATGTCCTGATGAGTCTGAGTCTGGTAATGATCAAGTCTGATCCAATTTCTGCTTATTCATTGATATTTTTCTACATAATACAGCTGAACACCGCACACTATAAGCCTGTGTTAAAATGAGTAAGCCACTGAAAACTTATTAGAAGTTTGAAGTTCAGACGCAGTGGGGAAGAGGAGGAAAACAAGCCTCCTCTTCCTCTCTGCTCTCTCAGGTGGGCTGTACTGCATAAGAATGTCAGGCCGAGTAGTTCAGCACAATATTTTCCACCAACCACCATTTCCTTTCTGTAGACAGAAAGTTGTGAGACTTGAACTCTCACTCTCTCCTTCCACATGCTGTATTTCTACTTCAAAGCTCAGAAGTAAGCCAGTACTACCCAGTCCTGTATAAGGCTCAGTATAGGAGGAGAACATAGGAAATGGAATCTGCTGCGTATAGAGGGGTTCACTCTATAGGCGGCACAATAGGGAGCATGGCCTACTTTTACCACCAGCTGCCTCATAGTGTGCCTCACTAACAGCTAACCGCCATAAACTCCAGTTCAGTACAATACAACAAAGCGGCAGCCGGGCCAGAGCTTAACACGAACACACACTCAAAATCCCACCACTCGAAAACCAAACGGCCGCTCCTTGTGTTTCCTCACGATGATGTTACACAGAGACTGCTAGCTCTGACAT
Organism: Oplegnathus fasciatus; assembly: GCA_003416845.1. Taxonomy (NCBI): domain Eukaryota; kingdom Metazoa; phylum Chordata; class Actinopteri; order Centrarchiformes; family Oplegnathidae; genus Oplegnathus; species Oplegnathus fasciatus. The sequence goes on along the minus strand of NTHP01000315.1, from coordinate 88,118 downwards.
CTTTGGGTTTGACTTGATTTGTACACTGAGCTGGACAGTCAAAAAAAAGGGAAATTCTGTTTGACCAGGGTGGGTTTTCTTTTTAAAAAGGGTCAATCCCCAGGTATTTGATTCCTTTTTGACTCCAATCCTCATCAAATGTAAGTTAAGAAATCACACAGGAGTAGCAGTATGTGAACCCAAACAACCTATTTTGGGTCCAGTCCTCAATATGGGGCACAAATATCAAAGCCAGAAGGTTTTTTTCTTTGAGTTGGTGCCCAACAGTGGGTTATGGAGAGATTAAAACAGGTCCACAGGTAGTCCCTCTAATCTCAGGTAGGCTGAACATAATACTCTCATTTGGATTTATTGCAACAATCTAGTAGTTTCTATTATTTTGTCCACCCCATTTATATCAATGAAGGAAGGCTAAACAACAGAAATACCTCTCTGCATAATGCAATATAGTTCAACAGCACCACAAACTACAGCCTCCAAAATGATCTTACAATTGAACCAACGCCTTTCTAAAACAGTTTCAACAACACTGAACATTAGAACCTTCATGAAGGTAGGATTCATTGCAGGACTGTTGTATTAGACTGCATTTTTTAGCAAGGTGTACCTAAAAAACTGGCAAGTGAGTGTATGTGCTAAAGCTGGAATGTTTTAGCATCAAAAATGTAACTGCAAACAACATGGTGAAAACAATATAAACTGGGAGATATTTTAACACAATGCAAACACCATTATAAGGACTGGAACATGAAGTAAAATGTGGTAAAAATATGTACACAAAAGGATGAAATGATAATTGTTGAATAAGCAAAAATAAAAAAAATGCACAAAGAAAGGAAAGACACAGAAACGTAGTAATTGCATGATGCAGGCTGAACAAATTATAATAGGCAGCAAAACAAGACATGAACGTGGAGGAGAGAGAAGTGAGAGCTTTATCCAAACAGCTGTCTGCACATCCAACATAAGAGCCTGAGGCCATTAAAAGGAAGGGGGGTACTGAGCTTGCATGTGCATTTGTGAGTACAGTGTGTGTGTGTGTGTGTGTGTGTGTGTGTGTGTGTCTGTCCCAGGTCTGTTTGAAAGATACTAATGGACTGATGTGATTGGTTGGAATGTGGCACACCCCCTGACACATGGACAAATTCACAAACACACAGACTCACAATGAAGTGTCCCTCGCTTCACCCAGTTTGGATAAGTCCTACTGTACAAAACACTATCCACATGTAAACAAACCCTTTGATTCGATTTCAGTGAGATCTGTCTGCAACCTACATAAAATATTTAAAACCAAAGACATGCTTTTACATGTTTTTTCTAATATATTCAAAAATAAAAACAGAAGAATATCCATTAAGTCATATGCTGACCTGTAGAAGCATGTTTGACTGTACAGCTTTCAGATTCAGTCTGTGCTGCTATAAATGCAGCTTTTAAACAATGTCCTCAATTTATTGTCTATTTGTAAACTTGTATGACTCAGTGTGGACTTGACCGGACAATAATTGTAGTTACAGCAACAAAGTCACATATCTTAGCTGATCCAGCTGCTGTTGTCAACACACTAACAGTGCTATGTTTTACAAGAATGTCATTATGAAATAATCAATGATCTTATCATAAGTTTAATATTTTGGATGTATTTTTGCACGTTTCAAGAACTACAAAAGCCAAATGGATAAAAGTACAAATTTTGCGCCTTGTCACTTAAAGTAATATACTTTAAATCTATCAAGTTCTTAATGGTGAGTAATAAATCATCAATAAATTATTAACATTCCTAACATACTCTAATGCACATGCAGTATATTGCCCATCTGTGCATTTGCTATAAATACAGGCTCTACTCTAAGGTGCTGATCCTTCATTTTTCTCCAGCATACAACCACACTCACCACACAAACAGCAAAACCAGACCAGGTTTTTATCTTCTTCACGAACGCCAGAAGGAAAAATGCTGAAGATGCTGCTAATTGTCTGTATGATGTGCCAGTGTATGTACAAGTAAGCGGGACAGTGTTTTTTACAGGTACTATAATAACAGGGGCTGAAAAAAGCTGAGCTGGGATAAATACAGGTGAGCACCCTGGCTCTCTCTCTCTTAATGGTGCAGGTGGAGGCACACAAACATGAGCGCACATACACACACCTCTGTCTCAAACACACACAGATTCCAACATGGGAACAGCCCAGCTGTGCAAACGAATAATATATTAATGATATAAATCACACACACACATACACAGGCACTGTGGGCGTACAGTAAGCAGTGGCAGGACGTGGGAATATGAAAATGACTAGCTAATCAAAATATATTTCCCTCACTCATCAGATTAAAAGCACCAAGAAAAACAGTACACACACACACACACACACAAAAGACCTCATATTTATGGCATCTCACAAGTATCCTCTTTTGAGGCCTTAGGCCAAAAAACGTCAGACAGCACTTGATACGTGCTCCCTACCTCTTCAACATCACCTCTATTTACTCCTCTCCTACCTTGTATTTCCGCTAACCCAGTCAGTGCAGCATTTTAACAACTTCTGAACGCATTACAATCACAGGGCAAGGTGTCTGGCATTTATATACACACACATAAAACATACAAACATCAAAGAGGACATCTTAATTCCCTCATCTCACAAGTCTCTGATTTGGGGGCTGCAAACCAGAGTTATTTTTATGGTTGGACCAATCCACTGTTTGACAATATAGGATACCTGGCCAATAATTTGTGTAAATCCTCAGTGTCCTATGATGGTCTAAAGGCTGTTTGCGGCGCATTTCCACACTTATACAAACAAAATCCACATGTAATTTTGATGTTTCCTGTCATGAAACTATGAGAAATCAATTTTACTCAATTCATAAGTGATATCGTGCACCGATACTGAAATGAGGTGTGTGATTAGATTAAAATTCCATCAATTTCAGACAATATTCAAATCTGTTTTTACCCAGGCCTGGCCTCCTTCTGTGTTCCCTCTCCCACCGCCAATCCACAACAGCAGCTTTGAACTTTAGACCTTGTTTTCTAGGCAGAGGATGAAAACGAACAGGCCGTCAGGCTTCTGGCAGGCTGACAAGGAGACGGAGAGGGAGGAGCAAGTGGAAGAGAGGGAGAGACAGAGAGGAGCTTGTAAAGAAAGGAATGAAGTAATGAAAAAAACATTGAGGCGGGAACTAAGGAATAAAAGGAGAAAGTGAAAGAGGAGGGGGAGAGAGAGGGATTGAAGGGGTAAGGGAGGAAAGAAGAGGAGGCAGAAAGGAAAAAAAGGCTGGTGAAGGAAACAAGAAATGTAGGAGATAGCAAGGGTGCATGATTGAAGAAATACAGGTACAGTATAAGCAAGTAAAGTGAGGATAAAAGGAAGAAAATGATGGAGATGAACTCTTTCCATTACACACTACATGAGCTTTCTTCTAGTGCCACCCTCGGGCCAAAATGTCATGTTTTGCACACACCTTATAGTTTTTGCAATGTGGTAGACAGGAAATTGTCTTCATTGTTTACAGCTGTTTCTTTGTAATGGATATGTATGGCAGAGAGTCTTTATGGGTCCGTGGGTGTCATGTGACCTGTCCAGTACTGTTCCTGACAGCTCAACTGTGATGGCTTAAGAACAGAGGCTGTACAAAGTATGCACAATGAGAGACAGACAACATACTTCTACTACAGAGCCCATTCATCTTCTAAATGTGTTTCATTTGTTCAAAGAGGCATGTGAGGTGTACACCCTGAAGTGTTCTGGACAGAAGTCCTACCACAGGAGAGTTTACGTAACACTGTACAGTAAAATGGAACGCTGATAGCCCTACCTGTTCACATCATTTGCAGTTTATTCTTTCAATATGTTTACACTGTCTTTATTATGCTTACAGTAATGTAAATTTTCCATACCAAATCAATAGCTTGACAAGGCTGCGAGACAAATCTCTCTCCCTACATGCACACACAGATGAGCTGAGGCTCACTCATGCGTGATCAATATGTTCTTGTCAATTGCTGACCTAGAATATGTGAATAAGGGCAAAAGGACATCAGCTGATTGACTGGAAAAGCATGTCATGCAGAGTCAAAGTAGGAATCTGGCCACAGCATGTACAACTGAGCCACACAAAAAGGCTCATAATGATGCAAGCCAGGAATCCAACGCATAGTATAGGTTAAAATATTTCTGCTTTCGATGGGGCCATTTCACCATTGTTACCATGGATGCTGCTACTGTTACCTTGATTTAAAGGTGAGACATTTCTGAAATACATTAGAAAATAACACACAGTTAGTGAAACCTGACACTCAAGGAACAAAACCTCAGCCCAGATCTGCACAACTACAAGCACATTCTCAGCCTCACATGTTTTGCAAAGCACTAAACACACTTCTCTACATTAGATACAGAAATCTAACATGATGTCACTTCTTTGCCATTTGAAGGCACTGCCTTTCAAAATACCAAACCAACTGATCAAACACACATCAGACACTTAGGTTCTTAATTGTAAACTCACCAATCAGGCGTAAGCACTATAAAAAGGCAACAGGTGAATGTACCTGTCTTCAACGTTGCAATAAGAGGAAGAGGAAGAGGGAGAGTGAGGGTGAGAGGGGGAGCCCATGGAAGAAGAGGGGTAGAGAGAGGAAGAGGAAGAGGAGGAGGTAGAGGTAGAGTTGGAGGACGAAGTGGACAAAGAAGATAAGGACAAATTTATCAGATGAGATCTGAGCAACATTGGTTGACCATTTTTTAAACTCACCAATCAGGCATAGGCACTATGAAAAGGCAACAGCTGAGTGTACCTGTCTTCAATAAAAATGGAAGGCAACGTTGCAGTAGGAGGAAGAGGGAGAGTGAGGATGAGAGGGGAAGCCCGCGAAGGAAGAGGGGTAGGAAGAGGAAGAAGAAGAGGTAGAGGTAGACCTGGAGGAGGGCGTGGACAAAGGAGACGAGGGCCAAATTTATCAGATGAGATTCAAACAACACTGGTTGACCATGTTGTAAACCATGGGTTGACTTTGAAAGAGGCTGGACAGAGAGTTCAGCCCAACCTCAGCAGATATACTGTTGCAACGACAAGAGCACAGGTTAAAAACAACTTTTCTCTACTGTCTACAGTAAAATCAGTACAATGTAGCCTACTATATGCACTACATCAGCACTTTTTGGTTCCCATTCACTCCATTCCATGTTTGAAACAATGCTTTGTACGCTGTCCTGTGACATTTTACATGTATTTTGATTGGTCCACGTAGGATTGAGGGTCGAGAACATCAAGGAGGAAGGGGCCCATGTTCTCAGAGAAACAAGAGAGAGCTATCGTAAACATGGTTTTGGCCAATAATGTGGTATGCCTGAGAAATTCAAACAAACATCCGCAATGACCACACACTTTTTAATAATGTCCATCAGGTCTCTCTATCAGCACTGGGGCAAATATTTAAAAAACATCACATACAGATAAAACAACGCGTTATGAGCCCTGGCAACACCGAGTGCCAGTTCAAAGAAATTATGTAAAAAAGAGTAAAAGATCTGCTGCATGAATATGTGGAGGCAAGTAATGTACACTTCAGTATTGTGCAATGCACAGAGAACCTTTTTACATGTAAATTTATAGTAGGCCTATATTAAACTACACAATGTTGTCTTTTTTTCAGAAAGTTTTGCAAATGGATGCTGATGCAAACCCGCATGAATTTATCTTCGTAGATGAGGCTAAAAGTAAGGGTTAGAAGAGGGAGAAACATCATTGTGATTTTGAATGTCCCAGGCCAACGTGGTGGTAACATCACAATGTGCGCCATGCCAACTCAGGTCCTTACAACACGGCCCACATACCGACATTTTTAGACAGACTACACAACACTGTCGCAGCAGAAGACCAAATGGATGCAGAGCAGATGAGATACATCCGGGACAATGTATCTTTCTACCGATCTGCTCTGGTACAAAACTGGTTTCATCGGCATCCACAATTTTCACTCCACTACCTCCCACCATACTCTCCCTTCCACAAACCCATTAAGCAGTTTTTTTTGGCATGGCGGTGGAAGGTTTATGATCTCCAGCCCTTTTCAGTGCAAAAACCTTTGGAAATGCATGGATGTATTGACTGGTTTTACAATGTGGAGAGAAATAAATATTTTCATCAGTGTGCAGTACTGGTCTTGTGCGTTGTGTTGGGTCAATATATGTACTTTACTCTCACAGTATCTCTGAAAAAATCCAACTCAGACTCTATCATTACAAAAGTAGGAATGTTAAAGTGTCATAGATTGAGCAGTGTGTAATGGGTTCAAACTGAACCATGTGTGTGCCATACAGTGACAAAATTGGGTTTTTATAAATTATTGTATAGTTTTGAATGAACTGTTTCATTTTGCGAAAGATCTGAGGTGTTCTGTTACTTGTGTGTGTGGTTGTGTGAATTGTGTGTAGTGTTTTGACAAAATGAGCCCTGTTTTCAAAAACTGTGTTTAAGCAATCGCAAAGTAAAAAACTGTAAATACTGGCTCCAAAATGCCATTTTCCTGCTTACAGTCAAAGTCCAACTGTTTTCAACTGTTCCTACTATGCCTTGTGTTCATTGCCAAAGCTTCACTTGTTCAGATCTGACCTCTTATGTCACAATGCCACCCCACTAGACACCGTACTTGGATGACTGACTGTTACGCTGAGACAACGCTGTATAGCAGCAGTGTGTTTTCAGTTTTTCCGTGGTGTTTTCATTTTTGCCATTGTGTTTTCTGATTTGTCATTGTGTTTTCTGATTCGTTGTCGTGTTTTCTGATTTGCCATTGTGTTTTGCACTTCAGGGCCACCGTATGTATAACACCATTAGCCACTGTTTCTGTGTTAGATTTTCCCATAGAAACAATGGCTGTCTGATTTCGAAGATGCCTCTGCCTTCACTTCAGAGGTGGGCCATGTAAAACAAATAACACATTAATATAGGCTGTAATTCAGGCCAGATCTCTGATGCCGTAAACTGTGATCTGGCGGACAGCAGACACAGGTTGTAGCGAGCATTGGAGACACAGAGCAGTGCTTATTTTTATATCAAATTTGTTGATGTCCACATAAGTGAAAATGTTTCTAAGCTATTCCAAATAAAACAAATTATAGAAGCTCCATATTCAATTAATTAATTTTCTGTTTCTTGTTAAATACATAACAAAAACAACATGAAATATGACCTAGTCCTTCCTAAGAAGCCCGCCCAGTATTTCCACAGAGAAACATTTCCATCACATAAAATATGGCCTAAGCACACTTTCAAACTGATTCATAAGTCAAACTCCAAGCTAAACTATAAATTATTAGTTGTTTTCTCTAAAGATCTGTACAAGCCTCCATTCCTCAGTTTTTTGCTCCGACTCGTTAACAACCAAAGGAAAAGGTGAGGGTCCTGGCAGTCTCATTCAGGCAAGAGAAGAATCTGTCTAAGCATTCATCCGGTGAAGCTGTCAGGACAGAGTTTCTGTGTGGTCTGTGTGTGTTTTATAACAGCAGCTCGGCAAAAACAACTGGATGTGTGTACCGTATTCATCTTTTCTTGAGAGACAACCACGTAGGCAGAGTAATGAATATTAATCTAACTACACTTTATTACTCTATTACTTTAATTACACTGACGGATAATCAAATGAGGAAAAGATAAAGTCTTGTTTTCTACAATATTAGAGCCAAAATCTCAATGCCAAACTCAGGATAAACACATTTCACTGCACAGAAAATACTGTATCTTACCATTTGATCTAGGCCTGGTGAAACAAGGGAAAACATTATGCAACATACACAAAATGTAACGCTGCATAACACACCACAACATAGGACAATGTTAAGTAGCTTGTTTTCCTCATTTATGTACAGTGTTACTGAATGCCCAGTTGGCAGGCATGGCAGACTTTTGTGCAAGTTCCAGTCCACGCATTGTCAGATTTGTCAGTATTTGGTTTCATAGAGGCAACTTGGTTGCAGCTCATCTGAAATTATTGTCTGTTTTAGAGATGTTTGTATTGGTTTTCAAGTGTGCGCTCGAATTTTAATGGTACCTTCTAAGGAGGTACTTTATTGTTTTATTAATTTCAGTAACAGTTACCAATATCAAAAGTTACCATTGGAAAATGATTTATTGCTTACAAGTCCAAACAGATAATGATTTGGGAGACCAAACCTGTGGACTAAGAGACACCCTCGTGACATGGTGACTGAAGGGAGTCCAGTACAGTAATCCTGACCAGCACAGCAAATACAAAGAAGGCTGTGGACCTCGTTGGCTAGATAAGACTGCATTTTCTGTTGAAACCCTCTAGGCTCTGGTTATGGCTGCTATGAGGAGTATAGATAGTGTATGTAAAAATAACGTTACACTGTTCTTGAATGCATTTTTTGAAAGGTACATACAGTACTAGGTAAAAGGTGTACAACTAAAAGGCGCTTTTCTTGTCAGGATATTGATTGGTCAGTCAACTAATTTATAGGCAACTCCACAAAAAACCTAATATTGTACCATTACACTGAAAACTAACGGCAAATGCCCATCAACTTAGCAGAAAGGCACCTAAAAACTGCTTGATTATTCCAAAAAAACAAAATATTCAACTTAAAATTATAAAAACAAAATGTAGAGTAGAACAGACAGCAGTAAAATTGTAATAGTACCAGTGTAGGCCTGACTGATACAGCCAACATGAAGTCCAAAACAAAGCAAATCAAGTTTTTCATTTTGTTTGTTGTAGATTCTACCCACTTCTATTTTCTTTGTTTTGATTGTCCAGTTTAATTCTTGTCTGGTTTGGTTTTGGTGAATTTTATCTTTGTTTCTTCAAAATGCACGCTGATTGCTGCTGATTTAATTGCAAAGCAAAGTAATCATAACAGAACATGTCTTTTAAAGTACACGAAATGCATTTCCTGGCATATTCTGTCATGAGTCATACATTACTCATGAAGCACAGGTTTATGACTCTATTATCAAAAACAAAACAATACGTTCTCTTTACATATCATAACCTCTTTATTTTGACTATTCTGTATATTTCATCTTGCAGGTGACATCCCAACATCCTTCCTAGAATAAAAACTATGATGCATATATACATGCATATATTTGTAACATTACCAAACAGTGAATCATAACATTGGCCTGATATAAAATAACACAGACATTGAATTGACTGAGAACAAAACGTCAGCTGCCTTTTGATGGTAACCCAGAGGAATAAACAGACTTGCCAGGAATAAATAACAACGCTAGATAATATCTGATATAGAGGAAACAATATGACACCTAACCCAACCCAGCAGCGTTGGCAGCTACTACTGACCTTTTACTACTATGAGAGAGCTTCTTTCATTTTCCTCCCAGCAGCCAAACACAGTTGCTTACAGTCGACACTCCTCCAGACAAAATCTCCCAGGGTCCAGAGGTATATATCCCACTTCAGGCTCTTCCTCTGCCTTCCTTCCTCTGGTTTAACTCTCTAGTTGCTTCAATGATTCAGATATTCATTGATACTCCCTACACTCCCACACCTTGCCTCTTCCTTTACCCCTTGACTATTTCTTCTCACTACTCCCACCACACCAATAACCTCCTTTTATTTATTTTTTCTTCTCTCTTCTACAAGAAACTTTCATATTTGATGCAGCAAAACTAATGCAGCCTGTAGCTATGTCAGTGATGACAAGGAGTAGGGGCAAAGGGCCAACAAGGTGAAACCTTTAAGTTAATAGTTAACCTGATAATTGGGGTCAGCAGGGTGAGGGCAAACTCCACAAACATAGCACAAGCCATCACTGACACATGGACAGAGTTTAAGGAAGGGAATGAGAGGAGGGGGAAAAAGAGGGGAGTGCAAGGGGTGGCCGAGACAAATATTGTAGAAAGTTAAGCAAGAAAAAAGGACAGATACTAATTAAAATGCAATAAAAAAGAAAAGAAATAAAGGAAGGGAAGATCTGAAAGGTACTGATGTACTGAGAAGTGAAAAAGCAAGTGGGCAGGAGAGAAAAAAAAGCAAATGAAGGACATGTGAATGAGGTTCAAAAATGAAAAAAAAAGCAGAAAGTAAGGTACAGACAGGAAGGAAAGAATGATAGAGAAAGGAAACAAGGAAAGGAGAGAGTGAGAGGAGGCAGAATGAAGGGGAAGGAAAAGAAAACAACAACAAAAGAAAGAAGAAGGATTCCCTGAACTCAGAGGGAACCTGACAAAAAAAACACCCCTGGGCAAACATTCCTACACTTTGACTTGCACAGTAAATGTACCACTACACTGTTTGATGTCATTAAATCAAGGGAGTGTGATAAAAGGTTATAGAAGTTCAATGACACTGTTGGCAACTCTGTTTTACAACCCAAAATTCAGTTGATTTTCCAAGAATGTAAAATTAGAAAAATATGTTAGACATCAACACAATGGTTCAATTCAGATGCTAAGATGCAGATGGAGGTCTTTGATGTAGCATGTAGTATTATTTATAGTGAGGTGGGTAATAAAACAGCAACCATCTTTTGTTTTGATCTACACTGGAGACAAATATCATTGTTGATTAAGGCCATTTTCACAAGTCTCTGGGTAAATAAAACACTCTTCCATGAGTACACCTTTTAAAGATTCCATATTCTATATGAATTAAAGCAATGTTAGCGGATTTTTTTTGGCCACTTGGAGGCTGTAAACACAACGCTGACATATTATCACCTTATAGAGTTGATATGGTGAACATGTTAGCAAACAGTTGCCTATTTACACATACAACAGCAGGGCTGGACCCGAATATTCAACTATTCTGATATTCATTCGCTGGGTAGGTATACCATTTTCAATTTTGGGATTCGGATATTAGGGGGGGTTTTTTAAGGCGTGTTGATTGATTCCCGACGTCAACTCATGCATTGAGTAACGTGTTACCGGCCAAGCCTTCCCCTTTAAGGAAGGTGGCCTTGTGGGTGATGTATGCATGTGACGTAGTCTGGCAGGTTTGTTATGGAAAGTGAGTCTTTCCTGTGTATGCAGAAAAAGTACCTGTATGTGCGGCAGACACCGTGAAGCGCATGCTTCCATGGGTTGGTAAGTTACAGTAGTCAGCAGAAAGTGTCCAGATAAGCTCAGGTTCAAGTAAAGTGGTTGTGAAAAGGGCCGTGTATTGTGTTCGCTGCAACGAGTGAATAAAGCAACTGTTTTATGCAATGTTACCACAGCGTCTCCCGACTAGTGGTGTAATGGACCGTAGTTGATCTGTGATCCATACAGCCCTATATATATATAATATATATATATATATTTATATATATATATATGCCCTTCACGGTTCGGCATGCATGTGAACCATGGATTCATTGCAAAGTTTAACCATAATAGTGTGAAATACAGTTTTACTGTATACCTCTGTTACTTTTTAAAGTAATAATTCAGGGTGTTTTATTTTAAAAATAGACCAAATGCTCTATGCCGTTCCTGTGTCCGACTTTCTGCCCAGCTCATCTGTTCTGTGCAGATTCCGTCAAAATAGACTAGGCATGTACTTTAAGTGGAGCAGACCGAAGAGCTGCTTCTGGGACCCTTCTGAAACGCACTGCGGCGCATCTGGTGGAATCACAAGCATTGCCAAGAGTGGCCGCGATTAGCTCAGGCGGCCGCGTCACAGCCAGAACACGGTGAAATCAAGCTGTGACAGTCATGGCTACTGTAGGAGCGTGAGCTCAGGTAAGAACAAGAAGATATATTTTCACAGTTATTTTCTCCTTTTGTTTTCTTGTCATTTACAAAATTACAATTAGAAGTTTGCTAATCCAAAAAATTATCCAAAAACCGTTGATACGATCCAAACCGTAAGTTTTGTGATCCATTTCACTCATAGTCACAACCATTCTTATAAGCAGAGTTTGCCCAGACTACGGAGGCTAGTTACCTGCTAACTGACAAGCCAATTGAATTAGCCTAAAGAAACCAGAGGTCTCCCAACTATGGTTCGGAGGACCGAAGCTGGAAAGGTAACACATGCAACAAAACATTCCACCTTAAAAGTTGCCGGTACCTGCCTTTGAGTGAATTAAATTATTTTTTCTCCAGTCTACAGCTAGCTAGCGTTAACTAGTAAAGATGAAAAGGCAGCAAAGCATCCTTTCATTTTTTGGAACAGCCAAAAAGGTAAAAGTTTACGGTGATGTAGTTTAATAATGTAAACTTGCCAACAGTGGTAACATGACCTTCAAAACAAGCCACAACCATGTGCGTGCACGCATGTACCACCCCCTGTCGAAGCTTAGAATATTTGAAATGGTAAAATGGTATTCGGGACAGCCCTACACAACAGACACAGAGCAACATTAGCATTGATTTAATGTTATGTCTCTGGCCATAAAACAAAAACAAAGTCAATGAGCTGGAAGACGCTAAAACACTTTTGTAGAGCTGAGGGGACTCAGTTGGTGATAATTCTCTGGATTTGTAACTTCGAGCGATACCTCTCACATTACACGTCACTTGATGCATTGTTAATTTAAAAATATCGATTAGTGTCGCTTTCAAGCATCTTTAATTTTTTCAATACAGGAAATATGACTTCCCTCTTTCTTGCTGGTGGTATGAGTATGCCACTATGGTCAATACAAACAAAACCAGTATAGTTTAGCCAAACCTAACCAAATCCAAGCCTCGCTGCTTTGGAACGCCAGTATCATGCTAACCTTAGATCATTCTGATACTGAGCAATAATCTGCAAACAATAGCAATATCAATAGGTATGCCAACATGAGACGAAATATTATCAGACATCCAAAGTCACCTTTGGAGCAAAATGACCTAAAAAATAATGTGGATTACAGGTCTGGTGACTCCTTCATGTTGGTAAAATTGGCCTTATAAGCTAAGGGTGCAAGCCACATGACACTGGAATGCAACAGGGCAGTGACCTTTAGGTATTGGTAATTTCCTAAGCCTCACATGGCCTGAGGAAGTCCATGCCAAGATTAGCCATTTTAAATTAAGACATACTGAAGACCGCATCAGTCCCAATGGAAGGCCGGATATACAGTTTACTGTATCTCTGGATATATTATGTAAAACTGATGGCAATAGGCAATTCCACCAGAACACTCCTCTACTTAAGAAGAAACATAATAACAATAATAATAATAATAATAATAATTCAACTAATCCCTGATTTACTCTGGCTGAATTAAAATCAACCATTTCAGTAACTAACAAGTTTAATATATCAGTATATCACGTGTGTCCTCAAAATCAACCATCAACCATCCTTTCAACCATCCATTTGACAGTGCCTTTAGCAGTATAATAGCAGTGTTTCCCATATAATGTTAATATCTGGACAGCTAGCCCAAGACCTGCCACAGTGAATCATGGTATGAATTCATGTCAGATGCAATGATGCACTAACGTAATGGTCAGTCTGATATTTCTTGTAGATCATGATTCACATGAAAAAATTTTAAAATACTGCTTTATAGTATACTGCCTACTGTATGATAAATTAGTATACATTTTTTATAAAGCTTGTGATCCAGTTAATGAAAGGGTTAAATATTCCAAAGCCTGACATGATGACAACTGACATGACGTGAAAGTCAGTAGAAACTTAAGTGTGTTGCTTTTTTAGGAAATCTAATATACTATACATTATATATTAAAGTGGCTTTTGCGAGAGTGAGACAGCATGTGAGATTTAAAGCTTTACTAAAGAAAAGCTGGCTTACTAAATCTAAATGGCTATTAATTTATTGACTTTTTAACACTTTACTGTCAAGGTTCTCATGTTTAAAAGGATGAAATCATCTGAAAATACTGAGCCATGAACTTAAAGTAACCATTTTTTCCTATACAGATATACAATTATGGTGTTGTAAAATCAAACCCCATTTGCTGACCAAACTTGCAGCAAAGTCCACAAAGCAGAGTCCCTGTGATTTCATCACCTCGTTGTCCCACAAAGAGGTAAAAAAAATAAATAGAGGGGAGGCCTACTTTGCCCTCCAAAATCTCCATGTCAAAGTAAAAACGGCCAACAAAGGCCAAAGCTAACAGATTAGCTCAGCTAAATGTGGCCAGACAGCACTCACAGGGAGCTCTCTCTCACTTTACCAGCAGAGCATTTATCTTTTTAGCATCTAAAACAAACTCATCAGAAAAAAAGTTTTCTTTCAGTGATATCAAATGGTTAATGGACAATTGCTCCATTAGCTGAGGTTTGTGTGGCATACCTAAAATATTTGAAATTGTAGTCAGTTGCTCTGCTAAGACAAAACCCTGCAGCATTCATTACATAGACATTAACTCTTCTTAACGGTATCTCGTGCTGTTAATTTTCTTTTGAAAACAAAATTGTAAAAGGCTAACTTGTGTTAGTCAGTTCAATGAATTGCAACACATGTTCTCTGTCAACACAGATGCAGCAGCAATGTAGAGCAAGAACCAGTTACCTTGATTGTGTGTGTGTTCACTTCTCTAGCACAGGACAGATGTCATGCAGGCTTGTTTTACGTGATTCTACTTGCTCAATGGCCCTACAGTTTTCAAAAAATGCTAACGTCAGCATGCTAACATATTCCCTGTGACAACGTGAACATTATTTGCAAGTTTTAGATTACATTTTGTGTTGGGACTTAATAGAACTTACTTTAATTTTCTGTTTTTAATTCAGACTTTGGAGGGAAATCCAACCCTGTTCTTTCCTAAGTTGAAAGCTTAGTGTTGTGTGCTTTGTGAGTGGGGAACCACTAACAGCCAAAAGTACAGGATAAGCCCGCCCGGTATGCAACTCTAGTCCATAGCTGCCTTCATCCTCTCTAAAGGCAGAAAGGTGAATTCCTTTCTGTATTATTTCCACGTGTTAACGGGTGCAGGCAGTGGATTGAGGAGAAGGAGATACTGCTACTCGGTATTATGTCACAACCATATATCAACAGAAACATCCTCCAAATGCAACACCATGAAAAACACACTTCATTTACGCACACACGTGCTAAACCAAAACATACTTTACATGTTTTCCTCTTCCGATCCCAGTTTCTTATCATTCTGTGACTTCTGTGACCAGCACCTTTGTTGAGAAGGTAATAATAGTTATAATGGCAACATTAAGCCTAGTATCAGTGGCAAGATAAATCAGCCAAGTTTATCTTCCACTGCAGTACTGTGTGTTGTGTGGACTCCCCCCACTGTGTCTATACTGCCAAGTATAGAACCCCGCCCCCCCAGCCCCAAATGACCAACAACACACACACATTCACATTTAGACTTCACTGGAATTTGGAGAGTATTTAACAACATGCACTCAGCAAGCTTCACAATGGTAAAACAAACATTCAGTTCAGCAACAAAATAAACACATAGATAAGACAGACATACAGAAATCTGATGAGGAGCACCACCTCATAAAATCCAGGTGATTGTGATAGCGAACATGGTTCAGGGTCAGGGCAGAGGTTAGGATATAATAAACTGAAGTGATGGATCTTGAGTCTATGCTTGAAAACAGACTCTTTCACATTCCCTGATGTGGCTTGGCAAGCTGTTAAAAGGAGAGGAGCTCTGAAGGAGAAGGGCTTGGCACTTAGCGAAGCAGAAGGGCCTCTTACTGAAGGAGAAGAGCTTGACTTTTTCAAGAGAACAGGGACTGTTAAAAATCCAGCCGCTCTTCCTCATAATTTCAGTTCAAAATCCAGACCAGATTTTTTGCCAGTATTAGCTACATTTTTTTTCCAGTTGTATTGTCACTGACAAAATTCCCATGTAGTCCCTGTTAAAAATTTAGGCTCCAAAGAACTTGTTGCAGGGTAAAAAAAAAGAAAAAGAAAAAGTGATATGCTGGTCTGGCTACAAATGTAAACAAACATGTTGGATAGAAATTTCATCTTAGCACATAAAAAGGTTAATACAAACATTAACTGTACAGTAACACATAATGAAGAGTGTAAGACATGATACACATGTACACATGTACAACAAGGAAGCTTCTTCACAATGTTGCAGAAATAAAAGACAGCAGCTTTGTGTTTGGAGTAGTCAGAGTCAAGTGTCACTTTCAGATTTCACACAACAACCATGAGGTGTAACCACACAGGCCTCAATTTTTAATGCCTCTAATCCAAACAAGGTATCACAGCTAAGCGCATGGATACCTGATCATTCACACACCGGGGCACCTATGGGGACTGAGGATCAGCCAGCCACACTTTTTTATCTCTGGTGCCAAAGTAGGTTGATGGAGAAAGAGGCACACACAGAGAGACAGGTGGTGTCCAGTGTTTACTTTAATAAAGGAGTAAATCTCTAATATAGATGGAATGAATGACTTGTCAGCTGACAATACCATTCAACTCTGCAGAATTGACTATTTAAAAATAATAAAGATGGATCATTTACTTACATGGCTAAATTGATTTGGTTTGTAATTTGATTTTTTCATTATTTATCTGAATCTGCAAATTCTAGTTCAATCTTTTAGACTGCGTTGCCCCCTTTGTTTGTATCCAAGACAAATAAAACTCTGTATTTAACATTACTTGTTTTTTTTTGCTATCTTTGCCTTTTCTTAAGGTTTACAGTGTGTAATTGCCTCATTAAAAGCTGATGACACAGAAAGGACAGGATGCAGAAAATGCAGCAGGGGGGTAATTAAAGGTCAAGTTAAAATGGCACAAAAATTTAAATCTGTCGTACAAAAATCTACCTTCTTTAAATGAAGATGACACAAAGCATATAAAGAACTCGGAATGGATTAAAGAAAACAAAACAATGATTTTTCCTTAAAGAACTATGTGAAGGTAACCGTGAGATAAACGTAACTACTGAGTTGGCCAGGAAAAGACAAATGGAAGGAGTTAGGATGTGATTTGAGATTGCAAATGAATGTGTTAAGTCCTAAATGAGACAACAGCTTGTTTACATCTGTAAAAACTTTTTATCAACCTCTGTATCCTCAGCTAACAGGTAAGAGCAGAAATATTAAACACACTTATATAATATAAGCTGTTTGAGATACGTGTGTTTATGTGTCTTCGTAGAGGTCCTGTCAAATTAAGGCATGTATGTGTGTGTATGTGTGTCGTGTGTGGATGAGCATTAAAGAACACAGAAATAGAAATCAGACTATAGAGTGTGTTTTTATATATATAGATGCTGATGATGTTGAGGATAGGCTGTGGGGAAATTTAAGCTATACAGAGTGTGGAGAGTAAAATACTTAATAAGTGCTGGAGTCATATACATACAGCTGGGACCCAGATCTGCATGAACCCTGTCATGGACCAGCCTTTAATTCCAGATGGCTGTATCTAAACACACATGACACTTTGCCATTCATGATGACTGTGAACCTGAACATGGTTATTTGTTTTTAATGTGTATGTTCGGCTGAGAAATCCAGAATAATTGATAGTAGTATACTGCTATCAGAAATGTGGTACTACAGATGAATGAATGCCGATGAATGCCATTCTCTACAATGGCTTCCACACATACTCTTAGACGAGTCATGGCGGGAAAGAAGTGGTTACAGTGCAGCGGCCAGGCCAGAGATTAGCCACTGTGATAAAAGGAGAAACTCTCACAGGCAGCTTAACGTGTGTGCAAATGGCCTCTTGAAAGAGCTCCTTCAGACCCAAACACAGACATAAGCTTCCATTCAAACCTCTATTATCCAATTCAATTCCATTCCATCGGTCTTTTGATTCAGTTTAATACATTCTGCCGCTAATCTAATACTACTCGATTCTTTCCAATTCAGTGTCATAGAGAAGTATTCAAAAGAGCTTTCGAGGCTGGCATCTTCAACACCAGAGTCTGTCAATCAAGCACAGCAGGGCTCTTGCAAATTAAAAATTTGCTTCTTCCACAAGATCATAAAGTTAACTTTTCAGCTCAGTTTAAACTGATTACTGTGAAATTACAAACTTACAGTATCCTATAAGGAGACATGTCACTCCATGTCTGTGATCAGCTGAGCAGCAGAATTAGTCTTTTCTTCAGATTAATGGGCATGCCTTTTCTAAATGTCATAAATTATGAATGAGGTAACTCTAAACTATATACAATTATGACATGATAATGATGCTCTCTTCAAAGAATTACCAACACTTTCAACACTGCTGCTGGTGTATATTCACAAACAACCATCGGCCTTAGTGTTACGTTTCCACGTTAACTTGAAACCACATGAGGTGCATATCATAAAATGCTAAATAGGAAACTTAAAAGTCCCTTCACACCCATGGTCCACCCTCACAAGAGTTTTCACCTATTTTGCCTGATTACACCTCTCCTCTGGACTGTATGGGTGTGTACAGACTGCGCTTGATTGATATCTATACTGATATCTGGATTTTGATGACCTTAGGATGCGCTGCAAAACACAGGGCCGGTTTGAGCCAGGTGGGTCTGGTTTCCACTCCATTTCAATTTGGCACACAAAATAGATTTTGTTGTAAACAATACAGACTAACAAAGACATATTTCACATGGCTTGGCATGAGTGAATACAAATGGAAAAGGTACAATACTGTCTTTGCCAACACTTAAACCTATGAAGTTCTATCTCTACGCTGCTGTTGATTATCAGCTGATAGAGATTCAGCGTCATACCTTTCACCTCATATGCCGCCTGCACTCCACTTAAGCAGTTTCCCATTTCCCCAGCGTTGGTGCATGGGCAAATGGAGCTTAGCCTTAACTCCACCCAACTTCCACACGAACAGAGGTTGAATTAGTCAGAATAACTAAAAACACCTGTGTGCATTTGTATGGCCTTAACAGTAAAATTCGTCTTTGACTATCTCTTATATGACATCGATTTGAGCAAAGATTACATTGTAGATATTTAACAGATGCCTTTATCTAGAGTGAAAAATGATGGTGTAATGCTAGAATAAGCCTTCACTTCTCATAGGGTCATTTTCAGCCACAGCAGGCAGCCCCCTAACTAAAACACTGTGATAAACCCACTCAGCACCAAACAGCAGACAGACAAAGTCAGCGACCAGCTGTGAACATGGTGGAGCATTTAGCAGATAAAGAGCCAGACATTTCCCCTAAGAGTTAGTGGAGACCAAAACAGAGCTAAAGGAGAGTGAATATTCATCATTCATAAGGTGGCCACATGACTCCAAATAAATGCTAATATTGCTCCATACCTGGTAGATGTGTAAACAGGCAACTCTTTGCTAACAAGTTTGCCATATCAACTTTATAAAATTATGATAATATGTCAGTGTTGTGTTTCCACTGCCCCCAAGTGGCCATGTTTAAGGAAAGAGACAGGAAATTTGTCTCCATTTGCATTGTAAGTGGACAAACTTTTGGGAACTCACAACATACTGAAGCATTATAACAACTATGAGCATTTCAATGTAAGAAACCACATATTTTAATCTTATGCCAAGAAATTTCACAATACATGTTTGGTCTATATAAAGACGGAGAGGGTTACATTAGGACAGGTCCATGCAAATGTTTCAAGTTTAACCACAGTCTGCCCCCATTATAAAATTACACCAAATGTGAAAACAAAAAAAGAGACTCTTTTTCCACCCACTACCTGGCATCCATTTATGAGCGAAAATAACAGGGCTTAGTGGAAAACAACAGTGTCTGACAGAGAAAATGACTCATCTTTCACTTCATCCCTCCATCACTCTCTCTCTCTCTCTCCTTTCCTCTTTTCTAGTTACCAGCTCCAGCACATCCTGTACATAAAAACATAGCTGAACTTGAATGAGAACATAGACTCCAATACTGTGCACAACACGCTTTCCCCTCTGTTCCAAGAACTGATGGGGCGGCCTGACAAAAGCTCAGGAAATAAACACAGTGTCCAAATTAGATATAATATAGAGTTCATGAACAAGTTATTTTAAGTTTTTTTTTTTAAATTAGAAAATGGAAAAAAGGGGAAAAAGAGGAGCACATAAACAAAACGAAAGGACACCAATTTTCAACCTCATTTCCATGTATTAGTCATAGGGTGGGGTGTCTATAATGCCCAGATTACTTGCCAAGATTGTCTATGTAGCTGTGGCAGCCTAGTTTGCTTCCACCATCAACGGATGTATTCTGACATCAGAGTGAGAGTTTGACTGAGATAAGATTCATTTTCCTCTCTCTCATGGGAGCCTTGGGGGTTACACTGAAGCCCATACAACTATTAAAGAACAGCATTTTGAACCGCAAAACGGATATATGCAGAGAATAAACATTATAACATGTTGTCAGTTGTCATTGGTGAGGAATTGCAACAGAGAGAAGTAACAACTAGAATTACAGCCCCGTGGTTGTCAAGTTGTCAAGTTGCAGTTTATATAATATATGTAGTGAAGACTTTGAAGGAATTTAATAAAAGGCATTAAGTGTATTTTTGGGGGAATGGAAGTTATCACTATATTGATATGTATGATTCCAGTGAATAATTTCCAGTGAGAAACATGCTGTCTTCACTCAGAGACTATTTTTACAGAGGAGTACAGAGGACTGATACAGAGCTTCGTCACATGGTGCAACGACAATCACCTGAAGCTCAATATCAGCAAAACCAATGAGCTTGTGGTGGACTACAAGAGGGGCAGGAGGGCCCCTGTCCTGGTTGTCATCCAGGGAGAGGAAGTGAAGAAGGTGGACTCGCCTCCTCACCTACAAGTACCTTGGGGTCCAAAGTCAATAAAAAAAAATTCCAGGACATTATGATGTCACAGTGAAGTTGACCTTTGACCTTTTGGGTAAAAAATGTCATCACTTCATCATTTTATCCTATTAGACATTTGTGTGAAAAATCTGTAATAATTAGCGTATGAACTCTTGAGTTATGGCCAAAAACGTGTTTTGTGAGGTGACAGTGAGTGAGGCCGAAAAAACTAATTCAGAAGCTCCGCTCCCCAGATTTATGGGCGTGTATTGCCAAGGCAACGACACTAAAACGGTGGGTCTAGAACTCGCGCATGCGTACGTCTAAAACGGTGGGTCTGCGGGGGCTCTCCAGCTCTGCTGGTCACTGACATTGAACAACTGGGCTAGCTGACCAAAAGAGAAATATGGCGGAATACAGAGCGTCTGCTGCCCGAGGGTAAGGTAGCCTCAATACGTAATGTTACACAGGTGAAGACGTGTAATTCCAAGGGAGAGAATGTGAAGTCTGCCATAGCAAGGAAAATATTTTTATAACAAGTTGGCAGGGTAAATCTCTGATGTTATTTACATTTCATTACTATCATGGAAGAGGGGGAGTAGCTGGTAGAAGCAGAGGAAGAGGTCGGAGTGCAACTGGTTCACCCCTGTTGCTGATTGGCTGGAATAGTGTTGTGTAGCTCAGTCCAAGCCACTTTGTTTCCCATTTACAGAGGAGGACATATTCGCTGAATTTGACAAAAAGTTGGATTGGATTAGAATCGCTGACTGCACCTTTAAGCTGGTTCTGCATAAACTTGTACCTAACGCTGCATTCCAGTTTTGCATGTAAGCTCCTACCAAGTTCAGACGACATAGGTTTTACTTTCACACATTTTTACATTACAATTTTCCTTTATACCTATCATTTTTTCTGTTCACACAGTTCTCTTTACCGACATGCAGCTCAGAGGAGAAGAGCACGAAATTAAACTAAAATAATTTCAGCAATGCAATACAAAACTAACTGGTAGTCAACCCTGTCTTCTGCATTTGGCAGTTCTCATCAACATCACACCTTATGTTCTCTCTTGCAATTCACCTGGGAAAGAATCTTTTTGCATGCCTGATCCATCCCTGGCAATCTTCTACAGATACAGTGTGTACAGACATCCAGCCTTCATTGCGTCCAAAAGGGACATTTGATCATGTGGCTGGTGGTGATAAACTTTCCATCTCCATGAGGAAAAGAATTCCTCTATGGGGTTGAGGAGTGTAGAGTAAGGTGAAAGGAAAAGTGACACCATCCTGGGATGGGCTGTAAACCGCTGTGTGACTGGAAGAGAACAGTGAAACACCACATCGCCCCATACAATTACAAAATGTTCTGGATTACGCCTCACTTGCCCCTTTTCCTCACCAGCGCACAAGTCTTTCATAGAGTTTTGACAATAGTATGTAATGTACTGTATGTGTAAAATGGACTCTAAATACACAGAGTTTTGGCGGTGGTTGAGTTTGAGTGAGAAAACAGTTCATGAATTTTGAAAGATGAGGTCTTTGAATACATTTTGTGTCAAAGCAATGAAAAGTGATCCACAATTTAGTCCACATTGACTGCTGCTGTGCTGACTGTGTGAAGAGTTTTGAAAAAGTGAGGTCAGTATAGTGAAATGCGTGTTAGCAATTGTAATATTTCGATATGTTTAGCCTATGCCGCGACATACAATATGTATCTCGATATACACATTTTCTCTAAAACAACATACCACAAATTCTCAAATAGTGGCCAAGGCCTTTATTTAGCTCACCTGCAGAGGCCAGAGGATACCAGCCCTTTATCTGAAGCAGGCTTATATTAGACAGGTCTTTCCTTCATTTCCTTACAAGGCTTGTATAGTGAAACATTTGCAAGACCGCGTCATGGAAAATTCAGCGACTTGCACGTTTCCCATGACGTACTTCAAATGTAGCTGCTGCCATCTTGAGGCACTTGTACGTTACTATTCGTTATATATACCACATATCTTTTGGCATATGCATTTGAAGAGGATAATAGTTTATTTCACATCTGTCCTCCTGAAACCAGAATTAATCAGAATTAATTCTTCTGCCAAGGACTCAAACAACAAGTCCAGTAGACACCGGATAAGCTGTCCCCTTTACAAGGAACTGGACAGGGTGCTCGGAGACCGACCGTCATTCTGTCTCGGTGAAGGTGACGAGCTTGAATTTCCCTTCAACTACTAATATAAATGACCGTGTAAGTTTTTCAGTAACTTTAACGGTGTAAAAGTGAAGTCTAACTTCTTAGCTTCCCTACTGAATATGGTTTTAACCATTTACTTTTGCTTCGTCTTTGCTAGAGTGTGAAAAAGGACGCTAGCGCTACTTCACAGTGTAATGTGAGTTGGAGCTAACTGTTAGTCCTCCCAGTATTTCTGTTGCTTTGGAAGCGGAACATTATCCTTGTTATCCTTGCTTCAATCAAACTGGGTGCCTTTTCATAAAACTTGCTGACTGATGGTATTTTTGCTCGCGTTAATGCTGGTTTGGCAACAGCTCGTAATTCCAATAAAATACGTCAAAATTGATCTCATGTCTCCTGTGTGTCATTTCACTCATACAGTAGCATAAGTAGCTTTTAATGCATAAATAAATTACTAAAATATGCAACGAATAAAAAAAGCAATATTTGTTTGCTGTTATTTTACGAGGATGCAATAAACATCATATGACTTATTGTTTTAGCTAAATAATGATCTTACATACTTGACAAATGCTGTACCGAGTATCGTATGAGGAATGCTATAAACGGTATTTGATTGGTATGATTGGTATTCTCCAATCATTATTTGCTCTCTACACAGAATGTTACATCTCATAACTCTTGTTTCAGAGAATTGAGCTTTAAGGCAGCATATAAGCCACTCTAACTCCATAACTATTATTAGTAGTTATGGAGTATTTTCAAATTCAAAAATGTAATAGTATAGGATACAAACAATGTACTGTATGTGTTTGTGTGTGTGTGTATGTGCGCATGTAAAGAACACAAGATGTGAGATGCTTGTTTATCTTGATACGGCAATTAGATTAGAGGGGTTCCTGCAGATTGCAAACAGCAGGACTATTACTGAATAAGCGTGTGTGTGTGTGTTTACAAACACATGTATGTGTGAGAGGCCCCTGTAGAGAAAGCTGTTCAACAACATAACTCCAGCCTTGGCTGGTTTGATCACTCCTATTTTGTCCTTGTCAGCATCCTTGCCTGTTGCCCAACTAACATGTAGTTAGAGCAACAGAACTGTCTTTGTTTTACAGCTTTTCCATCTTCAGAAAATAGAGTAGGGAAGAAACAGGATTTCCTCCACCGCCTGCAGGGTTACATGGATTTTCACAGGATTTACGATCACTAGACCATTTTGTGATATTATCTGTGGCCAGGGCAAAATCGAAGGAAACATGACAGGAGACAGGCAGGAAAAACAGGAAAAGAAAACAAATTTTGTTCTTAATTAGAAAAGCACATCCCTGCATAATTCTGGCATCTCTCACGCAGGGAAATGGAGACCTCATAGTTGCACCCCACAAATGCTGACTGATAACAATGTCTTTCAGTATCTAAAGCAACTACAAGGAACTTTCATTTTGTGTTGATTTTGGCAGCCCCTGTGGAAGTGAAGACTGCATTTCCCATGAGCACCACCGCCTTGTGTCGTAAAGATCTTAATATGGCTAGCACGTGCATTTGTTTTGGACGCGAGTGAAAGAAAGATGCAACTTATTTTTAATACTATTTTTCTTTTTTAAACACAGCTGTTCGTAGGATGCATAGCGATGAGGTAATGTATCTACTTATGGCTATGTAAGATTAATAACTGTAATATGACGATGGTGAAACAAAGTAAACTTTGTTTTAGTACCGTTCACCTAGGTTACATGTAAGCCTAAAACTAACAGATTCGGTTTGCTCGGTAATAGTAATTTTGTTGAGAAAGCTAAAGTTATCAACATTCCCTAGTAATGTTATGTCTTCATAATAATAAGCCAACAGCAAGATATAGCTCGGTAGCAAGGCAAACATTAATGTTACGTTATAAGCCAGTTGTATTACAGTAATGTCCACCATTCATAATTCATATACTGATGTAAAACCATGTCTCGCAATTTCATAAATAAAATAGAAATATTACATACCTGTCTAAGAGGAAGAGGGCCAATTCAGGATGAGTTTTGAATCCTTTCAAATCCTGTAATTCTCTCCATCTGTTGAATGACGGACCAAGGCTGACTGGTGTTTTCGCCCGTGCTCTATCACTGTTATCACTTTTTTTTGTTCTTCAGTCAATTCTTTTCTTTTTCTCTTTGCTGATCCTGCCCCAGTATCAGCCATAACCACAAAATATAAAGTAGGGCTGTACCCTGAAAGTCGAACCATCTATCAGAATCCCCTCAGTCAACTGAGATTCTTCAAGTCGAGCAGTTGTTTCTTATTTTTTTTTTGTCATTCAGTGTGCATTACAATAACAGGATAAAACAGATAAATTGTTTGTCGTAAATCATTTCGCCTGATTTCACAGGGAATCAGACCTGGGGACAGGCATTAAGAATAACTATATAAAAATAGCCAATCTTCTCGCTGTTGGTCTCGTTTGCTTATGTAGGTCATATAGAGGCATCAGTATTAAATTGAGACTGTTTCATAACCAGTTAAAAACTCCATGTAGTTACTTTAACTGTAACTTTAACTTGGTCCAGGGATAATTGTCCTTAAAAATGCACTATGCAATTTTACCACAATGTACCCCCAAAAATGGCAGTGACAGATAAGTATTTGAATTTCAAAAACTTCATTACCCAGAAATCCTACAATGTGATGTCAGTAAACCCACCATGCTTTGCTAACCAGGCCAAAAACATTTTCCATGCATGTTTCCAAATGTCTTTTAATGTGGCATGATTGGCTCTCTTTTTACTTTAGTTCTCCATATTTATGCTTTATTTTGAAGATCTTTGAAAGAGATGCTTTGTCTAGTTTCAAATAATGATTTCCTGTATGTGAAAACTCTCATTACTGGTAACTGCAATTTCTTTTGATTGTCAAATGACATTCCTTCATTTTGAAAAAGTCATTCCTTTTTTGAAAACTGCAACTCTCTCTTCAAAAAAAGATATTGAAGTTGTCCTGTCTGCCTCTGCTTCTGTGGATTATTTCTGCTGTGCTTGAAAGCAGACAGAGGAGGGAAAAACAAAAGCGGAGAGGAAAAATTGTGGCATTACACACAATGACACACCGTCAAAGTCATACCAACCAAGTAGAAGCAACTGTCAAAATAGGATTTGTGAATCAAGTCTGTGGTGAAGCCATAAAGTACACATCTGTCAAACATGATGGCTTTTTTTAAACAGGCAGTCTGAATCGCCACATGTGAAAGCAGAATCTGATTCTGAGTGACAGTTTCAACTATGCAGTGTCCAGCACAAGTGTAAACAATTGAGATAAAGGAGTGATCAGGCAGAGCAAAGTGTGTTTGTGCAGACGTTTAGTCGTGCTTTCATCTGTTCATCTGTATTAATGGATTTAGGTGTGTAATAACATGCATGCATACATGCATGTACCAAACGATGCTGAGTGCTCTGTATGTCCCAGCCAGACATGAGGTCTTCACCAAATCACTTACACACACAAAGAGTTGCAGAATACAAAAACCACAACCAACCGACACCATATGGAGAGCAAAGAGAGAGAATGGGAGAAAGGGAGGGGGGGCTGAAGAATTATAAATCATTACCTCTGTTTAGACTTGTTGCGGCTGTTGTTTGTTGCTTGGTTTTTCCTCTCTGGGTAAACTAGCATACATCCTCGGAAAACATAACCACTCTCTCCTGGTTTCAGCGGCTGTGTATACATACACACATTTACACAAACATGCGCACACAGACACACACAGAATTATGTTAATTGGAATAAAAGTGGAATGAAACTGCGTGTTGTCTTAGGCAGACAAACAAAATACCGTTCCTGGCATCTGCTGTACGGCTAAATTCAGTAGTTACTCAGTTGATTCAGGTTCAGACATTTTCGGGGCCTAACTTAAGGGTGTCAAAACGTACCACAGAAGAGACAGGGACAAAGACTGGAACAAACTCAACAGCCCCCACTCCCCCATCTCTCTCTGCCTCCTCATCTTTCTCTCTCTCTGAGGGATGTCGGAAGTGTGACATTGAGGTTACATAACCTTCTCATGTACAAACACACGCACACACACACACACACACACACACACACAAACACACACACTGCAGTGTTTACAATGTTACAATACAAAAACTGTTGATTCACGAAAAGAAATAATGAGATTTGAATAAATACATGAATATGTATATGTAACAAATGTTTAAAGAAAATGTGAACTAATTTATAATTGAATCATTTCCATTGTGTTATATTTATGCCGTGTATCACTTTTAATCATCAAAATAATTTTATTGTAGAAAAACAGCAATTCTATAATTGGAACGGCCAGAATTTACTTCAGGATGGTTTAAATTGTATTTCGGAGCGGTGGTGAAAAAAGTTATGTTAGAGCCCCTATTTTTGGTCAAACATTTGCGAATATGTCACTTTTCATCACTAGCCAAAGTTACCAGTTTAAGATAAAGTAGCTAGAGTGATTTAAGAAGCTGTTTACAATTCACACTAGCTGGAAACGTTTGGCTCTGTGGTGACAGGCACTGAAAGCATCACCAGGTGTCTGGTAATTGCATAGGACGAGAGGCACAAATGTGTATCACTGCCATGAGTCCTGGTGTTAACAGAGGGTTTTCAGTGGCCTGGAATCTTGTTGAATACAACAAAGATTTAGCACCGTACAAGAAAAAGTAATTGGGTTCACTGTGGAGGAAAGGTACAACAAATGATAGATACTGCTATTTGTCTCCCTCTAATTAGTATGAAATTTTTAATAATGCATGACAACAACCCTGAATAACATCACTGGATGGTCACACTGATTGATCACACAGCAAAAAAACTTAACAATCTCAGGGAACTGTCCATAATTTTTATACATATAGATGAGGACCACAGTGAACTCTTATCAGCCAGCAGAGACAGCAAGATGATTTATCAGAGCATCAACACATTTAATGCCTAGTGACTCCTCAAAATGGCAAGAGGACTAAACCTTCGATTCAAAGACAACTGTGTAGAAAAAAAAACGGCTAAGTTACGAGGTATTCATGGAATGACAGCGTTACGTAACTGATGCTGAATCCAGTCAAAGCTGCCAGCAGGGAAGCTGGATAGAAAAGAAATGTGCAGGATTTGGGTTCTTCAAAGGTTTTCATTTTTTACTTCAGTTTACTTTATTTCTAATCATGGGTCCTTATTAGGAAAGTTAAATTTCAATCATCAATGCCATACACATACATATTACACAAACATACATACATGTGGTCACAATAGAATTATAAAAAATTGTGGTATCCCTGAACAGCCAGACCTTCGCATCAGTTCAGCACTTGTGAGCATACCACGTAGGAGATTTTTGTAATGTTGTTTCTAAAACGACGACTAACATGTTTGACCTCACTGCTTACTTCAAGAGCCTCTCCGCTTAAGAGTTTTTTAGAATTGCTTACAATTGCTTACAATACAACAGTTAGTGAAACCTGACACTCAAGGAGCAAAACCTCAGCCCTGATCTGCACAACTATAAGCACATTCTCAGTCTCTCTCTTTTTTGCACAACACCAAACACACTTCTCTACATTAGACACAGAAATCTAACATGATGTCACTTCTTTGCCATTTCAAGGCTCTGCCTTTCAAAATACCACACTAATGAACCAACTGATCAAGCACAACCGTCAGGTGTACAGACACTTAGGTGCTAAATTGTAAACTCACCAATCGTGTGTAGTGTTTTGACAAAATGCGCCCTATTTTCAAAATGCTTACAGTTTTTCTCAGTTGTTTACACACTAACACATGAGACACAATGACCACAACCTGTCACTCATGCACCAACACCCTGAGCCAATTCTGCTAAAATACAAGCACATTTCCTGCTTTACACTCAGATTGAAGTATTAAACCACAATTTTTTCAAAACACTACACACAATTCTCTACATTTGGCATGTTCTTTCTTGTGTTCACATGGATCACACTGCCATTCAAAATGCTAAACTCTAGACTCGTCACATGGGCAAACACATGTTGCACAATTGTTCAATTAGCGATCAGAGCTTTAGCAACAAAAGGGCCACAGGTGAACTCTTCTGTTTTGAAGCAATGGATGTCAGCATTGGAGAGAGAGGCATAGCAAGAGGAGTGAGAGTCAGGGGAGGAGGAGGACAAGGAAGAGGAAGAGCAAGACCAAGGAGAGCCATACAGTAACCTCTGATGAGTTTAGAGCCAATTTGGTTGACCACGTGGTGACCTTTTCTGCAAGCTATGGAAGATGCAAGTGCGGATGTAGCTGTAGAAGCTTTTCAGGGCTGAATTCGTCATGCTAGGCGATACTTCCCCCGCTGCTTGGCCAGGGAGAACAGAAGCAGGAGGTTTATTTTCTTTTTTCTATTGTTTGTTCTGTATGAAGAACACTTTACAAATCCAACTGTGTTTACTGAGATGTATACAGTATTTCAGAATAAAAAAAAATTCTATTCTTGTATTTGTGTATTTTCTCTTTGAGTATGAAAACATAACAGTTTTCAACAGGCTACTGCACATACAGTATGTAGTGTAACACTGAAAATGCAAAAGGCCTACTGCTAAGATTATTATAGTAGTGTTTTCTGCTCATCATAGTGTTTTCCATTGAGGACATCAGTGTTCAGTTGGTTCTTAGAAATGTCTATTCATTTGATGGTGTGTGTGTGTCATTTGAAGACATAATTTCATTTTGAGAAGACATAACATTGTTTTGAATGCAGTGTTTCCTTTTGAAAGAGATTTGTAGTGTTTTGGGGTTTTTTGTGTGTTTTTGTATTTGTGTTTAGGGTTTTAAGAAAATGAGCCATGCTTTCAGAAAATGTGTGTAAGCAATTGAGAAAAACTGTAAGGAATCTTAAAAAACTGTAAGTTTTGTAAGTAGAACTCAGGAAATACTAATTTTTTAACCCTTTTCATATCAAAGCATAATTACATTCCTCTTTTTGGCATTGACTCTGATGTCAGCACCACATTAGGAGCTTATATTCAACATAACAGCTGCTGCAAAGCATAAGTACAGTAACACTAAAGGTTTGTCATGATTGATTTGAACGAACACTTTCGATGCATCTGAGAAGAATATGAACATGGTGGAATTGTGACTGCGACAGGATAACAGCAGAGCAGGCCACCAACTTTCAAACCAAAAGCACAAGTGCAAAATTGTGCAGAGCAAGGCCATTATTTCCTATAGAGAGCGGCTGTGCTCTCCCAGGCAGCTGTGCGAGACATAGCTGTGTGCAATGCCCTGATTTTCAGCTAGGTCTTGCAGCCAAAGTTCAAATAAATTGACCTTTGATCCTAAATACACTGATCTCCACAATGGGCGTCCAGTGGGATTCTGGCATTGCCAGGAGGGGGAAGTTATGACAGCAACAATTTCACTACAGAGATTTTGTGCATTTCTGAATTCCTAAAGTTATGTAACTCTACTCTCAGATGGCAGAAAATATCAGAGAGGATGGGGATACCAGGTAAGGAAACTAATATTGTTATTGTTTACATTCCGATGAAGTCTATAGCATCCCAGTCAGCTGCTTTGTAGGATTATTTGCTGTATTTCATTCCATGCACTATTAGCTTCTGTGTCTTCAGACTACGGTAAGTGAGTATTCAAATCATCAACAGTCAACCTTTTTTTTAGTAATGCATCTACCATAACATAACTGTCAATGTTAGACTGTTCCTTCATAATACTGTAATTTCTCCAAAATGTATAGTATCTGTTACTTTGCGACTTCTCAGGCCACACAGGTTTTATGAGACAACCCAGACTTTGTTAGATTAGCTCTGTACGATGGCATCTGCACTATCACAAAAGTTGTTTCCGTTGTTTGATTCACTCTGGTGCAAATAGTTTCCTTTCCTGGCTAAGGTGAATGAAAATACCTCACCTCCCTGCTGCCCCTGGCTCCCAGCCAGCTCAGAGGCCTCTCGGCCTGGATGATGGGGGCTGAAAACCTCTATCTTACCCTGACCGAGTATCACTGGGTTTCCTTCTAAGGATGTTTGCGCAATGTCTAATGCATTGCATTAGAAAAGTAAGGAATAAAGACAGAACTTTATATGACATAATTTCTATGCTTGCTGTAAGTGTTTTTGTTGATAAAAAAATATATTTTTTTAATAATTAATGATGTAAAGTAGTCTGTATAATATATCCTCTCAGAAATGCGTTAATCCTTCCAAGTGATGCTCTGCCAGGTAGCCTATCTTAACTCTCTGCTTGTTTAAGGACTGTGTCTTCAGTATGGTTTTCAGTGAGTGAAAAACATGTTCAGTTGGACTGTGGTCAAGCGACCTAACTTGACCAGTCAAAAACATTCCACTGTTTGGCCACAATAGAAAAAAAGTCATTGGTTGTTTTTGCTGTGTGTTGAGTATCACTGTCCTGCTGCATTGTCATAAAATTCAGAACTATGCATAAGTAAAGGGATACAAGTCACTACACAGCTAATCCAATATGGATGCAAATTGTCTCAAACACTGCTAAAGCTGAAACCTCATAGTCATTGTATCAATTCAATGCCAACATGATCGAGCAAAAACGCAAAACAATGAAAAATGTGTCACTGTCCTTACATATATATATATATAAAAACAATGAAAACAATGAAAAATGTAAATGTACACACACACACAAACACACACAAGGACAATGACACATTTTTCATTGTTTTGGGTTTTTGCACACACACACACACATACTGTATATACTATACAGTATATAATACTCATTTATTCCTTGTTTCCAGCTGACTAAAACAAATTAATTTACATTCTCGTTTTTGTAACATTTCAAAGAAATTCACAGTTGGATAGAAATGTAGCTGTATACAGTGTATTGCCTTGATTTGCTGTATGCTGTCTGCTGCAACAGTATGTTTCACAAGGTTACAGCACTGTGTCCTGGCACACTGGAGCTGATTAACTGGCAACTATCATGGTCACTCCCAATGTCTCCTCACAATGTCCAGTCTTTGTCATGCTCGCCATTTTCACACCCACTGGGTTTCAATGTGGCTTCAAATTGTAAATGGCTGAAAGAGGACATTAGAAATCTGTGAAATTGTTTATTATAATTTTTTGTTTCTGCCACAATAGCCTGAAGCCTTCAGCTTTAACATTTAGATAAACTGAATATGGAGGGTTTGGCTAGAAATGACTGCTGTCAAACACAGTGTGTGCAAACACACTAAAACATGCTACTAACACGCTTAAATTCTGAATCTGTGAAACAAAGTGGGAGGACAGACAGAAAGACAAAATCTGAGAAAGTGAGACGGAGAAAAACAGTGATAAAGGGAAGAGGCAGGAGTTGATTGGGGAGAGCCAGGGAGTGAGATTATAGATAGTGTGGAGAAACAGTGTGGTTACTGTGAAACAGCTGTGTCAGCTTTCAGCATACACACTGGACACCTCGCACACACATACAGCATGGACAAAGTCAAACACGTATGCATTCCCTGTAAAACACAAGTTATGGACACAGAGTGACTGACACACACACACACACACACACATAGAGGGCGTGGCTGTCAAATCAAAGCTTGTGACATCTTGCACATGCCCACAGCCACCAACATTCACATAAGTGTCATCCACATAAGTTTACATCTGACTGCTGCGGCTTTATTTTGACAGCTTCAAAAGTACGTAGCGCACACACACACACACGCACACACGAGGAAGGATGGAAAGATCATGCAAAGACACGGACAGACTTCACAATACATTCATCCATCCATCCAAATCTGACTAAATACGCAGAATGTGCCATATACACACAGGATGGATGGTGGATGAGTGAAACTGAGTGTTGTGCGAGCCAGCCCGGTAAATAGGCCATCTGCACTACTCAGGTCTAATTTTGGAAAGGCAGGGAATGAGTTGAAACGACCAGTGTCAAAACTCCTGCGAGGAGCCAGAGAGATGAGCGAGTCCGTCCAGTAGCGAAGTGACACAAATACTGGGTGGAAAGAGGCATATTACAAAAATTTACATGATTAAAAACAATATCAGCTACAATTTTCTGCTTCTTACAATAACAGACACAAAATATTACTGTTAACATACTGCAAATATCAACACACCTATTCAAATTTCCTAGATTTTATTGCCTCGCGGCCTGGAAGGTAAACCAGTAATGCCACTGTTCTAGCCAAAGAATGTAATAGTATAGCATCGCTTTAGAGATGTGTGGGTTGATTCAATGATAGCAGGGCCTGTGGTTTTAGTTGTTGGGCCCCTGGGCACAGGTACAAGATAAATTCTAATCCTGTCTGTTATGTGGTAGAAAATAATTGGATTATTAAATTCTCTGTGGTAGTTTGTTTCTTCTTTTTTGGTCGTTGTTAATGTTTGTCTTTGTTTGTGTGGGCCAGGAGTGGATCAGTGCTTGTGACAGTGCTCAGTCACAGCTACAACTAATTAGAAATGATGACAGTTTATTTCCTTTCAGTGTGGCTGGAATCTCAAGACTGCCAACTACACACACCAGCAAGCTTGTCTACGAAGAGAGCATTTCATAGACTTATAGGATGATGGTCAGTATGAGTTTTAGTTTATGAGCTCAGCCTCGGTGGCCTGAGCTTTCTTTTACTTTTCATGTGAATAACACTTGTGTGCATCGCTCCCTGCCAAGCCTGCGTATGTGTGTGTGTGTGCCTCTGTGGCTGTGTTCTCTATCCAACCTTGTTACCCAGCCCAAACAGCTTCAGAAAAAAACAACCCTGCAATCCACTTGTTTCAGATGTGCTGATCAGATGTGAAGATTCATTTTCAACCCTTTTACTGTATGTTCAGAGTGAACACTGCAGCCACAATTTAGAGCAACAAACCTTTGGCAATTCTTTTTGGTTATTGTAGCCTTATTTTTGTTATTATATAGCCTGTGGAATGAATCCCATTCCCATTAAGAAAAGAAAACAAAAACAGACCAAAATAGCCAAGTTTGATTCTGTGCTTGAAATACGAAGAAAATATCCAATTAGGTGATCTCAGATCATATAGCCTACAGTTTGAATAATATGTTTCATTATTTATTTTAATTTTTGACCACATTAGCTGCCTGAAAAACAGAGACACATTTTTTTGTAAACTACTTGCTCTGTACAATTAAAATAACTTCCATCACCTTTTGGCTCACAGAGGCTTTCATCAAACTGTAATCCATTGTATTGTTGCACTTGATTATCGTAATGATATTCCATTCGATCATAAACTAGTGTCACTCTCAACTGGAGCTATAGAGCAGACCGATCAGCCACTCACACAGTCCAAACAAACGACTAAAAAAAGCAGTTCACAACAATCAGAAAGCAAGAAACAAGCAACACCCCTACCACCACTCTGTTAAAAAAACTGACTCTACTGATATATAATATTTTCAGTATCAAAAAGCTTTTTATTTCTGTCCATTGTTTGGGTCAGTTCTTTCAATCAACATTGTGAATATTCAGAGAATATAGGCCACACACATATGCACTGTCTCAACCTACGTTGGTGTGTGAAAGATGGTAGGCCTTTGTCTAGTGTAAAGAGAGAGAAGCGTGTACGTGGGCCCACACACACACATTAATACACCAACTAGACCTATTTAATCTATTTTATGGTCTTCCAGTTGCGTCATTTTCCCGATTCAGTCAGAGGGGCAAGGCTTGCAGTGCGCATATGTTGGAGGGAGAGGGACTACAAATGAATGTGTGTGTGCAGCAGCGTTTTTTCGTCTGCAGCAAACTCTGGGGCATATAGTCTACCACAAGCTACGATCAGTGTAGCGCTAAAACAAATCTGACCCAAGCAGATTCCAGCTCCTGCCAAAAGCAAATAGAGTCTTAAACGCTACATAATACAGCACACAGCAGGAGTAAAAAGGGGAATGGGATAAAGCAACACAGAAAAACAAGGAAGAAACGCAGTATGCAAAAACAAGGACAGAGAGGGGGAGAGAATGGAACAGAGAAAGAGAATAACAAGCGTAAAATGCTGGCCATGGAGGAGAGGAAGAAGGGCAAACGACAACAGCAGGAAATGAGGCAGAGACAGACTGTAAGAAGAATGAGACAGAGCATGTTATAGGCAAATTAAGACTTTACTGCTACCAGGAATTTGACCAATTTTGTAACCAAAACAAAAAACAAAAAACAAGGAAAGCTGTGTTGCATTAAAGCCTTTCTGTCTTAAGTTAACAGTGGACCAGTATGCAAATAAAACTTACTTTGACCACCTGAGGTGAAGTAACAAAGACAACATCAACATGAGAAAATAAAACCAACATTGCTGCATGTCCATTTCTCATCTTTTTGTGAAAATTCAGTCTTTACATTTGTCTTTAATTCCAAATAAATATCCATGCATGCTACAGTTCAATGTTATATTTCTATCAAGATGAACTGAAAATAAATTTCAATATCTACGAGAAGGCATTTGTATTTTGAAAGATGTGGTTTTGTACGTCATATATGATCATTGTTTTGGTGTGATATAACAGTATAATCAATCTTGTAGACTTACAATATAATCAATATTACTGCATTTAGCATCACCTTAACTGTGGATTTAAATGAACATGATAATTGAGCTCAACCTTTATGTAACAGACTGTATTCCACGCAGAAACAAACTCACCATGGATCCAAGCACCAAGACCTTAATCAACAGGGATATGAATCTAAGCAGGACTATCGAATCAGTAAAGCCTTATTTTGTGCTGCACTCTCAAAGAGGGCAGGACACATTAACCAAAAAGAAGGGCAGGAGGTTGGACTCTGTTTTAATAATCATACAGCCCACACACACACACAGCTTGGGTTTGGGTACTACACTAGATGGACAAATGCAAGACGAGCACAGTGAGAAAAGCGACAGAGAGAGAAGGTGAGGTAAAGAGAAGGGAAAGAGTATAAAGGAAATATTGAGATACAAATAGATAATTATCATGTCAACTGAAAAAAAAAGATTTAAAAAAAAAAAAGATGGGAGGCAGAGGAAAATGTGTAAAATTTAAATTACATTAATTCACCCTCCTGAACTCTATATTCCCATTTAATTTCCCCTGAAGTAGCTTAAAAGATTCGACAATCATCTGCTATTACCATACACTTGTTCCAGCACTTCATTTAAGCTATACTATAATGTGCATTTGAGTGGAAATTTAAATCTCACTTTATGGCTTCATCACAACATGGAATAAATTCATCAATGGTGGCAAGACATCAAGAATATAAAATCCTTTATTCACACGACAAGTATTTGGCACCTCTGGAAACTTCAGAATTTGTGATAGTCTTTATGATTTATAAATGAGTTTTGTATTTGTAAAGATGGACACACTGGTAAGTCCAGCAGAGTAGAAGACCTAAAATACATTAAAATGCAGAAATTGAGACATAAAGACTGAGTCTCCTAGTTTTATAGATTTACAGAGAGGATAAAGAAACCAGGTTTCAGGAAGCCAATTTCAAGACTTTCCAAGACATTTGTAATTCTACCGGGGCCTGACTTTACAACCAATTATAAATCCAAAACCAGACATAAAGCTGTCAAATCTAGCTTGTCTACCGTACATGATGAAACTATAAACGAACAGAATAAGAAAAAAGACGAGAGGTTGTTAACAGACCCCCAGACTGCCATTCTACTACTGCCACTAGTCACACTGTTACCCATTTTAGAGACAGTTTTGAGGTTTTAAAAGTGCCAATGAGATAAAAAGAGACATTTGCACAATGAGTAAATGTCAAATATAATTTTCTTTTCTTCAATTCTAAAGCCCAAGTACCAGCATTGGTACTGGTGCTCCTTGTTAGCCTGAAACCCTGTCTTAAAAGCCATGAAGTCCTCCTGTGTTGATTTGTAAAGCAGATTGGATACAGAATTAAAAAGTAACTCTGTTCTGGACTTATGCGGAAGGTATATGCAGTACACAACTGTGATTACATGGTGAAAATGGGATACCGAATGTTTGTATTGAAGACTTTCAGATTTTATAAAAAGCTAAAAAAATACTGCTTGACAACTAAATCCAACTAAAAAGTCCATGTAGATCATAATACCACATGCTAACAATATAACCATGAGAAAGAGCGTTTGTGTGTGTGTGTGTGTGTGGAAGAGGGACAGAGCGAGAGTGAAAGTGTTACAGCCCTCAGCCAAAACATGCTTCGTCCTGTCCTGTCAGCTTTGGCCTGCTGTTCTGCATTTACACTGGATCCATGGTGTGTATGTACACGTGTCAAAAAGATGCAGACAGGAAGAAGACGTGACAAAAAGACAGTGAGGCATAAAATATTTGCGCCAATAGTAATAAAGGATATTGACTTGAACCGCATTCAGAGCATGTGTGAATGCAGCGGGGTGCCCGGTCATCCACAACACTTTTGGATGACTAATTGTCCAACAAACAGGATGGGATGGGTGGAGCCTTCTGTGGGGGGCCTGTTGAGTTACAACCAATCCCCCTCAGTGGGCTTGTCTCTCCCTCTCTTTGCTACAGTACCATCAGGAAAGAGAAAATGAGGAATGGAGGGGGAAAAAAAGGTTGAGGAGGCGGGTTAGTAGCTCACTGAAAGCCCCTTACACTGGGCCTCAACAGACAGACACAGAAAGAGTGAGCAAGACGGAGACAGAAGCTGAATCTCATTTGCAAGTGTTTTAAGTTTCCTCCTCACTCTGGAGCAATTCCCTGCAATATCACAAAATGTTAACACCCCTTTTTTGGAGAATATTATTAAATGATAACAGTCACAAGATGACATTATTTCCTTCCCATTTTATGTGTGTGTGGAAGCAGGGAGAAACAGCTTGCCCTGCTCTCGCCAATGTTTGGAAATATGCATCTCTAAAGCTCTCTAACTAAGTATTTTGTTTGTCTAATCCGTACACAAACAGAAATATAAGAATGATTTGATAATTTGTGGTTTTAGGGGAAGTTCCATTCTCAAAATTCAATTTTGAGGGTCTGCCCCCTAAATATAGATTTTTCTTCATCAGTCGAGAAGCCCCTGAGTCAACTCACATTGCGCTGGACGGTACTATAACTGGGCAGAGGAGTGAATAACATATTTCTCATAATTGTAGGCAAGAAGAATAATATCAGTAATAATGTTTAGTATTTATAAAATTAAAATATCTAGAGATATGACAAAGTATGAACCACAAGCATGTGACACATCAAAATATAGAAGTCCACAAAAACCTTTGTTGCATAAAACTAAAACAAAAAGAAGAGGAACTAAGAAGAACTGCACAGTCGGGTGATATTTCTCTGTGGGTGCGTCACAACAAGCAACCTCTTTCCTGTTACATGTAGTAATTTGATCCATTGTTAATATAAAAGTATTGATTAATGTAACTTTAAGTCATAATCAAGATGCAAAAACTCTTTGTGCAACTCAATATCGCACAGGCCCTGTCTCTCACACTGGACTGAAGGCCTAAGCCTCTAAAGTTAAGGGCTGTCTGTCACTCTCTCTGTCTCTTCTCTTAGATAGTACAGAGAGCAGAGACATTTTAATACCTGCACTGCTGCAAGTCCATGGGAGACCACTTCATACTTACATACATACAATACACACACACACACACACATAAACACACACTCTCCCAGGTTTAATGAGTGGCTGCACTAATGAGCCAGTCGAGCTTTTAGTATGGCAGTAAAACACGTTCAACTTAACTCTCACATCACTCTAATTAAAAGACCTCAGTTCAAATCAATGGAAACTGAGTCTATTCATCCACACAGAACGCAGTGATGGTTACAATAGACTTTTGGCTGTTTACGGAAATATCTTTAACTTTGAGTTTGGTAGTCTGATTCCACTTAAACCAAATCAAAGTCAATGAATGAGCTGTGCATTATAGGAAACACGGGCAGATTTTGATTACTTCTTGTTAAAGGCCTGTGTTTGTGTGACATGGGAAATGCTGGGGTTTCAGCTTGTTTTTGACAGTAAAATTTCAAGGCTTTTTCCCATGACATCATGTCATATAGCACAAGTTGCATGAATAAAATTCGACTCAGTTGTTTTTGTCAACCGAGGCCAAATTTCTTATTCCAGGTCTCTTGCAGGGACAAAAAGGGGATGAATAAACTACCCTGACTTTAACAGAACCTTTTAGAACATTTTCTTAAACTTCACTTTATTCTGTATTCTTATCTTATTCTAGTTTTCCACTAGTAGATCCACTGTATCTTTTCAAAAAACTTTATGGGGTTTAGGGTTAGAAATACAGTTTTATGATTTCACAACCTCTTTGCTTGGCCACTTTAAACATATACTTTAAAAAAATATGTTTCTTGCATAAGGTCTTTACCGTTCCATTTATTATTTTAAAAGCCGGCCTATGTTACTGTCACCTGAACGCCAATCCAGATCTGCCATCTGAGTTACCTCTGCAAAGACAGACTGATGGTGATTTTAGATTCTTGTTAAGCATTTAAGCTGTTCTCTGGCTATGTTAAGCCCTGCATGGCCCTGCTAAAAGAAAAGTGGGCCTGTGCTTTATCTTAAGTCAGCCTGACAGGTAAAACGGAAGCTGATGAACATTACTTGAACGGCTGGCTGGTCTCAGATCTGTGCCCGAAGGGATAGCTTGGCCACCATGGCAAATATTAAGTAGACTCAGCCAATTTAATTTATATAGATTTGGCTGGATTGGCTATGGGAAGAAGTAGGGAAATATGAAATCCATGTATTTTAACATTTCACCATCCTTGGGCACATTGCACGGTTAAATGCAATTCTAGAATGAATGCGTATTAAACATATTGTTCAAAGCCATAGTGCATAAATACTACACATAGGCTCATCCCATATTCAACCCATCCCGCATTCTTGAAAACTAAAATAAAAATTGTTCTACAGGAAACATTTCAAGAAAATAAACTGCTAGAAATAAACAGCCCTAAAGCTCCATGCCTCTGTAACAACATAGAGGCAGTGCACTGTATGTTGGTGCAGACTTATGCTTACATTTCCAATGGTGAATACATTTTCGCCACGTGGGACTACCCCAGACCATAACATGCTGCACGACACCACCACCGTAACCACCACCAAGTCATTCAGATGCTGAACCCTGAGAACTTGCAATTCTATAAGCCCTACTTGCATGGTAGCCTGTGACCTTAAACTGTGAGGTGAGCTGCTATTGATGTTTATCTCGCCAAGCCCCCTAAGGGCTTCAAACAAGACCTAATCACACCAGCCACAATACCAGGGCCTCTACTACATTTATGTTGTAGCTACACAATTACCTCTCATAAGGAATCCATTAGCCCCTGTTCACATTAAGGAGGGAGGAGGAGAGGAGGAAACTGTGGCTGTATGAATAAAGGAATAATTAAAAAAAAAAAGAATAATCCATTACATGTGAATGTCACAAAGCAGACAAATGTCAAATGTTTTTCTCCTCTCTGTTGCGGCTTTATTCTTCACAACAGTGATTCAACCTCTGGTCAGCCCATGAAAGCTTTTACATTTTGCCACTGCAAACACCTGGTGTCTGGTAGGTCTTTCCTGGGGGAAAAACCTCTACCACACAGGGAGTTCTGTGTTTTGTTTGAAATAAGCAGAAGAGAAACGGGTTGGTGCGAACACCATGGTTTAACAGACAAAGGGAAAATTCAAGAGAAAAGACAACAGAGTACTGAGCTGTTTGAATGACAGGAGAACTCAGAAGTCCAGAGCAGAAATACTGCAGCAATCAGCACTTACAACAAAAGATGGAGACAAAAACAAAAAATGTAAGAGTGGGATTATTGCTACTATCATTGCTTCAAATGTATCTCTACATAAAGACCTGCTGTGAAGAGTAATGGTAAAAGACGCATCGCTCTGTGCAACTGTGAGTGGAGTGAGGAGTTTTCAACTCCAACAGTGATACATCTTCTCTCGCTTCACATTAATTTCATGAGTCGCATTCTCCCAGTTAATGTTTCATTTATATTATATCAATAAATTAAACTTATAAACTTAATAGTTTTGAGTGCAGATGGAACTAGAATCAGTATCCAAATATTTGTCTTGTCTGAATCCCTATCTACAGTGTTGATTCAGGACAAGGCCTAGCCAAACCAGCATCACAGCTTGCCAAATATAAATACATCACTGACTGGCATCAATATACCTTCAAACAAACAACCAACTGTTGTTGAACATAGTCGACAGACAACAGTATCATCCATCTACCCAAACCTAGCATTCCACTACACTTGCCAATACTGTACTCTATATCTCATGGAAAGGCTCTACACACTCAAATCCCAAATCCTGCACCTGATGCTTAAAAAGGACAGGCTGAGTAGTAATTAGGGCCAACAATGACAACTAGCATATTCTATTAGTGGTTAGCAATATTACAATATATACCATGAGGCAATATAAATTTGTCTACCATAAAAAATTCTGCCATATTGTTTATACCATGGTAGCGCTTCCTTTAATATCTCTAGATTTATTAGCCAACTATGGTTAATGTTGCAAATCAATTTGCAGGACTGCTTTATGGTTATATTTGACTTTTAAAAGATTTTTGCATCAATGTTAACAAGAATTTAGATTTTTCCAGGTATTTAATTTGCTGGATTAGCCAAAAACACACATATGTGTGGGGTTATTTTCTCCGTTAACAATTTCTCAATTGATTTGATTTGATTTTCTGGTTTAACCTCTCAAATTGCTGCTTCATTTTGTCTTAACAAGCAAATTTTTATAGACCAAACGAATAAATCAATGAATCAACAAAATAATCACCAGACTAATCCCTAGTGAAAATAATTGCTAGCAGCAGCCTTACTAGTCAGAAATTATCGAAACATCCTCAACAAACCTAAACTGTCTGACCATATCAGGGCAAAGACGTCTTGCGTATGGCAACAAATCTTATTTTAAATGTCTGCTCCCTCTCTCAACACACAACATGATAGAAACAGTCATAGCTGTCTAACAATTCTTTTATCTGTGTTGTAATGAGACATCTGCACAAATTAGTTTAAAAGCAAATAAGCAGCACTGACTTTAAACTCCATGAGCCGAACAAAGACAGTGGAAACATTTAACTCATAGCAACAAAGTGTGTGAGTGTGTAGGCCTGTACGTATTTGTGAAAATCTGTGAATGTGTGTGAGTGTGTGTGTACGTGCACATATGCACACATGCATTCCATATTGCTTGGAATTAGCTAACGTTTCAAAATAGTGTGCTGCACCTTGAGGCCCCATGCATCTGTTATCATTTTACAACCTGCCTGTAACTCTGCCGAGTACAAACCTCCTAAGCACAATGTGCTCCACTAAGCACCTCATTACAGAAAAAGGCCCTT
Organism: Oplegnathus fasciatus; assembly: GCA_003416845.1. Lineage (NCBI taxonomy): Eukaryota > Metazoa > Chordata > Actinopteri > Centrarchiformes > Oplegnathidae > Oplegnathus > Oplegnathus fasciatus. The sequence continues at coordinate 45,937 of NTHP01000315.1, read as the reverse complement.
TGTATCCCACTGAGGTAATAGGTGGGTGGGAGGAACCTTTAGATGGAGGAATCAACACAGCAAAGTGACAGAGTGATTGTCCCTTTCATGACAAAACCTCTCAACTTCCAGCTTTTTCCAGATTCATAAAACTGTCGTAAACTGTACGTTGACCGCATGGATTCAGTGTATGATGTATATTATTAAGCTGTCAACGTGAGCGGGTGACGGTGAGAGACATAAGTCTATATTACTAAAGATATGATACTATGCACTCTTGGAGATACAAGGTTTTGGTCCAATAGCAGTGGGAGGTAAGAGGTCAGTGAATCATGTTATTGCAGGTTGTCACACGGTGTGTTTACTCACAATGTAGGAGAGCAGCAAACACAGTAAACAGCCAAAACAAGGCGAAAAACATACAGACAGAGCAACAAAACCACAATGTAGCAAAATAACACAACTTGCTCTTCAAAGAATAAGCTCATGTTTGTCATGGCATCAAATCTACAGAAGGTACATTGTCTTTCATCATATTCAGCGGAATCAACACTACAAAAAAGAGACTGGAACAGTCCCTGTAATTCCAGCTCAGCACTACAAACACAGCAGTACAGCTATAGTGTTTTTACATACTATGCTGGAAAAAAAAGTCCAAATAGAAAATCCTAGAGATTTCATCTCATCACACAAAATTTCTTAGTATAAAAGTATAATCAAAAAGCAGGGAAGCAAGGAAGTCAGTCCAGCCTTATAGGTCCACCACATCCATACTTAGAGATAATGCTTCCTTTTCAGTAAAATTTAAATAACTATCATTTCTTATTTAAAGCAGGACTGATGGTCTTGTTTAAAACTTCAGATTCAAAGTGAAACGCATCAGCTGAAAATTCGCTACACAAATAACACTTAATGATGGGCAAAGACCACCAAGGAGAAACATTTGAGATCACGATTTGAAATCATGAATGGCAATATCCACACAAATTCCACCACTGCAAGACAGTTAAGACTGATGTATGAAAAATAAAATCGAATAGAAGACCTTGTCTTAACACTGGACGTTGTACTCTGATAACTTGATAGTTACACATGTAGGATACAATATAGAATAAAATAGAATAAAATAACTTTTCTACACACTGCCCAGTACTGTCTATGGTTAGTGAGAGTCACATCAGAACATTTTCTCTAATTGTAGTGACTGACTGATGTCTGTCCGGGTGTATTCTACTCCACTCAGCTTCATGCAAATCTGTCCCTTTGTCTTCCCCGCCTGCAAAGAAGAGCAGTCTCATCATCCACATCAGACTGACAACCTCCAGGAAGGAAGGAGGGCATGCAACACCTCCGTACACTTGTAAAACCACATCATAACATACACCTTGCTTGCCAATTTAAAAACGAAGTCATAGCTACATTTTAATTTAATAACGTTATAATAACCTCCATTTCGGTTTATTTTCCTATCGGCGTTTTTTGATTTGCAGGGATTTGCGCACTGGCCCTGCTGCAGGCAGGCAGGCAGGCAGGCATACACATGTGGAATGTGGAGGGAAGCACCCGCCTATAACAATAACACCATACACAAAACAAAACCGGGACAAGGCTGGTGTAGAAGTTGTGCTGAAACACTAAGAGGATCTGTAATGTGAAATGCCATGTGGCCTCAACGCACGCAGACGCGGTACAGCGAGGAAACAAAGGGAAAAGCCTTTTTTTTTTTGTGCAGCGGCTAGCTCACAACATTACATGCTAACCGAGTCTGTGGTGCATTTGTGTCACAAAACCAAGCTAGTGATTTCTATCTTACCTGATGTGGCATATCAACCTTCACTTTGTGCAGTAGCAGAGGGGGTCCCCAATGTTGCAGCCAGGTCGCCAGATTTTCCGAGCCAATGGAGTTGAAGGCGGCTTTTTAACAATATCCCCACGCTGAAAAACTTTTCCTCCGTATAAAACAAAACTGTCAACAGAGAAGAAAAGGAGGAGTGATGAGGCAGGGCTATCTAACGGTCAGTCGGGGGGCTGGGAATTGGGTAACGTTAGAGCCCCGATGACGTCCCGTTATTTCTTGCATGGACACACTGTTACGCCAAACGTCATTCAATAAATCTGGCAATTCAGTAGTTGCACTGGTCAAGCAGCGGTAAACACCTCTGAGAACAAGACTTCAGAGCTTTCGCGAATCATTTCGGGACTTCTGGGATATTCGGCACACAACTTACACATAATGCAGCACTTCATCCAAACAAAACTTTCAAGTTTTGTAATTGTTCACACTGCAGTTACCTTCCTCCACTGCATATTTTATTAGGGAGACGTGGACTGAAATCAGAACCATAATTCAACATCTTAGTGAGAGAGGCGCTTGCTTGTGGGTAGGGTCTATATGGAATTAAAGAGTGGATCCAAACCATTTACTGTACGTCTGAAGTCATGTTACTAGGTTTGTACATTTGCCAACTCGCACGGCCATATTCAATTGCCACATTTTTAAAAGGGGTTCCGCGGTCCCCTGTCTCCACACATCAGCCGACAGAACTGTGACGGGGCTCGGACACTGGCTAACAAAACCGCCAGCAGCACCAGCTACAGTTACAATACGAAAACGTCCTTTAATATTCACACACCGCAGATATTAGTGCGTTACAGTAGTGGCGCGGCTGTGAAATGGCCTCTCAACAATGACAGTACGCATAGGCTGACTGAGTACATTGTTTGTCAGTGGCATGTCAAAATATTGCAGCCCGCTGGAGAGCAATAACAACAGCTAACGCTACGGTAAGAGCAGCACACTTCACTGGCCTGAAAAGCGCGTGTGCCACTCGGCCTGAAAGCACTTCTCAGCAAGACGAAACAAGAAAGAGCGAAACTGCAATGTTGTTATAGTGTTACAACACCTTTCACTACACGGGACCCTCCCAAAGGTACCGGAAAGAGCAAAATAACTTACATTAGTCCATGCGAGGGGAAACGTAAGCAGACACTCTATTAGTCCAGTTTTTTAGATCTGTATCAACATAGATGGACTGCACTTCTCCATTGTCCCGCCCCCACGGTTTAGCAGTCAGGCATATCTATACATATATATAATCCACCCAGCGTCCAATCACAGCTCTCCACTCTGGAATTGTGTCCACTCCCATTGGTCGAGAAGCGTATCAGTCTCAGGCAGAGACCCCAGCTGTCTCCTTACCATATAGGGGTGTGTCGTGACGTAGCAGACAGCCTGGCTGGTAGTAAACAATTTCGTTAAAAAATAATAGTTAATGAGAGAAATTAACATACATGACTGAATATAAAAATGATTAGAACTATATTGTGGACTTTGCGGTGTTCAGTGCGTTTGCTTGCCTGCATTTTTGGAGAGAGAGATGGGCAGGAACGTCACAAGAACTGTCATAATTCTTTTAGACATTTGTGTGTGCAAATTTGTGTTTTAGCAATGTTGAATTTTGAATGTTAAATGTACTTTGTAACTCCACATTTCTCATCATGAATTATTAATGATTTACCTATACATAATATATGAAAGTTCCAGCATCCTCTTCTCTCTCTTTCTGACCTCTCTGTCCTGGAAACTGGCGGTAACTGATAGTATCCACATACCAAGAATATAAGAGGTCAGTGAAAACATTTTCACAGACCGACTGGTCTGTGTCCATGGCGTATGTATGGAGACACAGCGGAGCTAATTTGTCTACTTGTTGAAAGAATTCAGTTGGACTGATAGGGCCCTGTGGTGCTCTACTGTGTCACCCCTGGGAGGTTTTATTATAGCACTTCAATCACCACATTACCCACTCTGTAATTAGGAGTTATTCTCTTCTTATATCCATCTCTTGTCATTTCCCTGGATGGGCCATGCAGTGCACAGTGCCAGCCTGGAGGAGTTGGACTGTGTTGTCTGTTTTTTTCATCAAGGGCACACCAACTGGACTTCAGGCCATTTGGCTGTTACAAGGATCCAACCTATGACCTTTCAGTGCAAGAAGGTCCATGTTGGCAACATCACAGTGAGTAATCCATAACCTGCTGTGTGTTTCAGGCAATGATACAAATGAGACGGGGAGCATTAACCCCTTTTTGACAGATGGAAAAAGGCAACTTGAAGCTTGCTTATTGGTGGCACTGAGTTCTCTGTGAAAGGACTACGATGTTTCAAAGCTTGCTTTCTGTGCTGTATGAAAGGAGGCTTTTAAAAAGCTATCCTAATTCATCATGTGATATGTGTCATATTGTTATTACATGTTAAAAAACAACTATGTCACTATCCTATACTATACTATACCATACCATACTATACTATACTACAGTATACTATAATATACATTATACTGTTAAACAGCACGATGTCCTATGCTATACTATACTATACATTATACTATTATACACTACTATACTATGTGCTATGCTATACTATATTATACATTATACTATTATACAGTACTATACTATGTGCTATACTATACCATACTGTACATTGTACTGTTGAACAGCACTATATTCAGTGCTATACCATACTACACAATACATTATAATGCTATACAGTACTATACTCTGTGCTATACTATACTATACCTTACTATACTCTACTATCCCACAGTGTGGTATATTGATGTGGTTATAGATTGGGTTAGTTCATCCGAATTAAACCAACAAAACCAAATCAAACTAAACATAATTTCATCATTATCTTCATCATTGTCTCACTAACAAACAAAATTCTATATATATCTATTGTATTGTGGTGGCAGAAATCTAAGAGGCAGGTAACCCTGGACAAATAAAACTAAAATGATCTACATGGCTAGATACCTCTAGTGGGAGATGACAAACGTGTGAGGGAGATTTGAGTGAAACCACCCTTTCTCTTCTTTTTTTCCCCCCTCCAGTTCTTCCATTACAAGAACGTTGTCAGGGCTCCCTGGCTCTAAAGTTAAGTTCTTTGAGGCCAATTCAGCTCCTGCAATCATTATGATGCTAATCTTGTACGACTGTCCGCTAAGTGCCTAAATATAAATGTCAAACCTAAATGGTTATGGACAAATATGTTATAGTCATACAATGGTAAATATGTGGTTTGACTGAGAGCCATTATATACGTATATTCAAGAAATCTTTGTAACTCCAATACATGCACAAATCCCATTTAAAACAGTGTGGTTCTATACAGCTCACACCTGCCGTCCCCGCAAAATCCTGTAACATTTTTTTCTCTGTGTTCAAAGCTTTCAGTGTTAATGAACATCAAACACAAGAACATTGAGCATAAATCAAAGTTGACTCTCTTAGTTACTTTAGACGTAATGTACAAAAAGAAACTGTGACTGTGTGTGTACATATACAGACTATATACTTGATATTCACATGCGTATGTGTGCGTGATATTTTTCCTTGCATCCTGCCTGTGTGTGCATGTGCTGGAATCTAGGCCATCCCTTGTGGCTTTGTGTCTGAGAGGCGGATCAGTCTATACGAGGGGCAGCCAGGCATATGGGCGTGTTTGTGAGGGGGGCATGCGCACACAGGACTTCATCTTCCTCTGTGTGTGTGTGTGTGAGAGAGAAAGAGCATATACTGTATGAGGCGCCTGAGTTGTCCAGGGGTGTTTCCACTGTGCAAACACACTACAGCGTTGTAGGAACAGGAGACACTCGCTTAAATTTGACACACACACACACACCACACTTTCTCTGTAGCTCTCTTCCTCACTATCTTCCTTCCTAGAACTCGGAATCTCTCCATCTCACTTCAACACCCCCGCTCCCCACCTCCAAACCAACACACACATGCACATACACACCACTTTTTCTCCCACTCACAGGGTGAGTCTAGGAAACAGCTGGAAAAGCAAATAGTCGCAGGCAGGCCGAGCCCTGGCCCACTGGCTCTCACACATGACTGGACCTTTACTTGGATGAATGCAGTCCTCACACTGATTTTTCAGCTGCAGTCAAAAAGCACAAGGAGCAGTGCCATTGCACAAACCTAAAGGAATGCTGCAGCAGTTGGCAAACACACTCTTTGATCAACTTTGCAGTGTGTGGCGAGAAGATTGGTAGCAGCGTCACCCTCGTGTGCCACAAGTTTCTCAGGGATATTTTGGCAGCTACGGCCGCACAGAGGATCACACAGTCCAGGGAGGGAGCTGTCTCAGTAACAACCGAGCCTTTCCTCTGTCCCCATTTTAAATTTCATGCTCTCTGCCTCGTTCTCCAACTCCTCAACAATGTCATCATCAGCTTCCAATATCAATAAACTCGACCCATATTCACAACAAATTTGCTGAATTCTTTCCGATCAGACATGAGGGAAGTTGATAGCTGAGCAAAACTGGAACATTGGGTCAGTAAGTCAGCATGTACTGTGTGCTGTACCTGCAGTAAGCTTTCAGTTGACAGTCCCCTTTGATTAAAACCCATAAATTTTGATGTGATATTATGAGGAGTATTCCAGTATAGAGCACATGTACCTTTTGTAATAGATTACATTTATATGAAACCAAATGAAATGACAACATACATCAAAAAGGCATAAAATGTGTTGGGGAGGTTTCAAGAATGTGGATATATTGGGAACGTTACATAGACTGCATAAGAGAGCACCTTACAGAAACAGAGGCACCCTACTACAACCTGTCATTCCATCGGCCTGTTTTACTTCATCACACTTTTATTTAATCTTTTGTGTTAGTTCCTGTTCTTGTTTTGTACATTTTTCTATGTTAATTATTCAGTTCATTACATATTATCTATATTATATAATCGGTAGGTCGCTCTTTACATACATTATTCTTGTTCTGTCATGTTTTCTTTGATTTTCTATTATTTTGTGCATTTATTAAATATCAAAGTGATTGTGCAGGTGTGATTCTTATGTCTTTCCTGTTTGTAGGGACACGTACATGTTTGATATTTCCTGAGGAAGTGATGCAGCTCAAAATGCATTACCCGTGTAGACTACACACTAAGCCATGTTTGTGTTCCATGCCTCTGAAGCTCATTTTATTTGTGCACCCTCTGAGCAATTAAACATGCTTGCTTTTGCATTCCATTTTTCTTTTGCTGCTGATCCAAAATAAAATCAGAGTAATTACCAATTTGTGTTATGTTATATCCACTTGGCCGAGGGGGAAATATATTTGATACATTATTTCCACTCATTTCAGCTCTTCAGGAAGCGCTTAATATGAAGTGGCTGGGCTGCAGAGAGGATACACACCCAGCTTCGACACTTCCAGCCAGACTGAATGCAGCCCAATGCATAAAGCTACACAGTCATAAATCAGCTCTATTACACACCACCTGTGTATAGCAAGTGTCAGCAAAAATAGCTTCGATCAGTGCCCCTAGCACTGAAAAGAAAAAAAAAAAGTTTTTTGTGAAATGGAATATGTACAGATTTTTTGGAAAACACTATACTGCTGTAATACACTACTATACTACACAGGTTGTCTATGGTTGTCATTTCTTATTTAATATGCCACTTAAATCCAAAAATGGAAGAAGTATTCAGATCTTTTACTTAAAAAAGTATTAATACAACAATGTAAAAATGCTCCATTACAATTAGCTAAAAGTCTTCTTTCAACATCCTACTTAAGTAAAAGTACAGAGGTATTACCAGGAAAATGTACTTAAAGTATCAAAAGTAAAAGTAGAGTAAAAGCAGAAAAAATGTCCCCTATGACTGATACATTGTTAAATAGATTTATACTGGCGCAACAGTACATGAGTGCTTTTCACTGTTGTAGCCAGTTGAGATGTAGCTGGTTTTAACTACTTCACAAAATAAATCTGAGATGATTAATGGGATAGGAAAGAAGAAAAAACTGAAGTGAGAAAAAAACTTCTTTTTTACTACTCTTTTTTGTGAAATATTGGATAATTTTACCTCTTTGTGCCTCAAACAGTTCAACAAATAAACCATCTGAGAAGTTTAGGAAGGAAATCATTCTCTGGTGTAATGGTAACAACCCATGGATTTGTGAAACATGTGACCCCAAGGGGCCCAAAGTAGACACCGCTGTTTTATAAAGGGTCACCAGCCTAGATTGGGAAACTCGGGTTTAAAAAATAAAATTAGATTGTTACTAATATAATCTGAAAAGTAATCAGTAACTATAGCTGTTACATAAATGTAGTGGAGTGAAGCAGAAGCATAAAGTAGCATAAACTGGAAATGGTAAAGTAAAGTATGAGTACCTTAAAATTGTAGTGGCTTCAATCCAAAAATGTCTGTGACAGCCTTCCAAATTCATCCCAGTGGAACTCTTACTATATACAACCAGACATATGCACTCAGTTGAATGCACTGTGATGTGACTCAAGACCACACTAGACCATCACCAGCGTTCTCTATACACTAAATTGATTAGGAGCATATTTTTAAAGAAAAGGTAAAGAAAGGTGTAATTCCTCTAAGGTGAGAGCTGAAATTACAGTTCAGTCTGAGCTGTTACAACAATGACACAGTCTACTGACAGATGTTTCTTTAATGCCCACCATAGTTTTTAATTTGTATTGATTCTGTATCTAAAATATTGAGACATGGAAAAGAAAGTTTCCTGGTGGGGAGAGTTGACACAGAGGAGAAGCGAAAAGACAGAAAAGGGAGGGACAGACAGCACACTGCAGACAGATGAGACAATAGGCTGCCGCGTCACCATTCGACAACTCTGATCAATGTCAAGCTGTTGCACAACACCAAACCCCCTCTCCTTTTGTCTTCTTCTCTTGCTTCACTTCTTGCTGCCCCGCATGCTGTCCCTCTTTCTTGCTCTGCTCAGTCCACACAGCAAAAGTAATTCCTGCTGCAGAGAAAACAAGAAACATGCTACACTGTGTACAATGTGGTGGTAGTAAGGACAGAATGATGAAAAAACAATAAATGGATCATCTCATCAATATTCAGATAGTTTCCAGTTGTCTACACTGTGTCCCATCATGTCTGATCTTGCAACAGAATATTTTACTTTATACAATTTTTCTCATTTGGGTGAAGATTTAAAGAAATGTGACAATTCAGGGTCTCCGTCCTTTCTCTGCTTGCTGTTTTCATTCCTGCCACCCTTCCCTCTCCCTCTGGTCCCTCATGACCTCTGCCCTAGTAGGATTCGTCATGAGTGGTGAAGAGGAAACCCAATCGAAGCTTCAGATGAGCCGGTCTGTGTTTGGAAACACTGAAGATCCCCTCCCACAACAAACAGATAAGAGTCATTTGACTTCTGAAAACGCAGTTGAAATTCCAGTCTAATTGGTGCACTCTTCTTCACTAAGATGTTACAATATTCCCCTTTACGTACCACATATCATCCTCTGAAAACATCCCTCATCACTGGGTTAATTCCATGTTTCATACAACGGTGTAATTTTATGCTCCTCCAGCATTACGTCAGAACCCAAAATGGATCCTCACATCACAGGAGTGCCAGTGTTAGTTAGAAGCTCAGGTCCACAGACGACACACTTTCTCATGAGGATCCCCAGCCAGAACAAGCTCAACAACTGCTGCTATAATATAAACTTCATGTATAAAAGATGAGGATTACCTTTTTATAACACAGAGCAAGCAGAGCTGCCCAGCAGGGTAAGACTTTTTTTCTGAGTGCATTTCTTGCCCCCTATTTTAGATTTTTTGTGGCATTTTTGTCCCTTTTAGATTCGATTTCAGTGAACTATGAAATCATACACTTTCACTCCATACTGGCAATTTCCTACCACCAAGATTTCTGTTTTTATGAAGCATGCCACACATCCCACTCTTGTTCCCCACAGCTGGAAACTGGCAGCAGGTTTCAAAGAAGAGGACGGTGCCATTCTCCCTTCAACCATTCCATCATCAGCCTGCTGTACCATTGTTGGTTATTTCATTTTTTGTTGACATAGTGGCCGAGGTCGGACGGTATTTCCTTCCACTGCAGGCTGTGAGGTGTAATTTTCTTCGAATTTATTTAGTATACTTCTTGTTTTCTCATCTATTTTCTTGCCCAAAATGAACTGAAAAGTATCACCAGTCACGTTCACTCAGCATTTTACGATATTTCAAGGATGTTTTTCTCATAAATGACTTCTTAATTCCAGATTTTTGTTTTCTCAGAGGACCACAAAGCACACACGTTATACTAAAGATCCCTATTTGCTAAGATCTAGTCCCAAACAATCACAAGCAAAGCAATGCTTTGATAGCTTTGAAGATTTCTGCAGACCTGTGGACAGCCCAGTTTTCAGACGAGTGTACAAACAGGCTCTTCTTGCTTGTCAACAAGAGACAGTTTCAGTGTGACCATACGGATGTTGCAGTGCACACATTTCCCCTATTCGTCTCTGTTTTCTAGCATGAACATTAGTCCATTCATGAGCAGACGCATGTGACACAGATCACAACATCCTGAAGCACATGCTAAGCTCTAGGGGTTAAAGAGAGCACAGAGCATGTGACTGCAGGATCATACAAGAGGATAAGAAAGCAAGGGTGATGAGATGGATTGTTATTGAATGTGCTTGTATCTATTGCTTGCTAGCAGCTGTTAATATTAAGAATATTAATGTGGCTGTCTTACACATAAGCAATATAGATTTTAGTTCTATACCATTATGGTTCAATGGAAATGAACCAATCTGAACTTTTCTTAACTGAAGTTAATTGAGTTAAACTGTATTGAACTGAGATTTCACCGTAATATTAACAAATGAACTGTATCTGTCACATTGTGCAGACATGTGACTTTGAAATGCTTGAGGCTGTTTTGCTCACTGCATTACGTACAGTAGTAATAAAGGCACTTGTGTGATTTGGAATTGTTATAATAATAGCTGTAATGACAATAATTCTGAAGAAAAGACAACAATTTTGGGAATCAACTATTGACTCAAACTACTCAGTTTGGGTCAATAGTCAATGGTCAATTATTTTTTAATATTACTGTTGGCATATTTGCCCAAACTAAAATGTAGTCATTTTGACCCAGTATTCGACACAACAAGAGTCAGAGTAGATTATAACATTTCGCAACCATACCATTTAGTTTGGTTAAATAACCCAACAGAAATATGAAAATAAAAATCACTAACACTGGGTCAGAACACCCCCTTGTCTGGAATGGTTTTCTACCCATGAGTACTGGGTAAAATTAACCCATGGCTGGTGCTATATTGACCAAAATTGGGTCAATTTTGTTCCAATGATTTTTAGTGAGTGACCATTTAAGTACTTTGTCGAGCAAAAATTCAAACATTCTCAGGTTCCTTTTCTAATGTGAGGATTTGCTGCTTTTGTTGTTTTATATTACAGCAAATTGAATATCTTTGAGTTTTGGACTGTTGGTCAACAAAATGAACAATTTGAAGAAGTTACCTTGGTCTCCTGAAAATTGTAAATGGTTTTTTTTTACCTACACAATTAATCAAGTAATCTATAAATAAATAATCGCTAAATGATACTCATTGTATTTTATGATTTGTTCTGGACACTCTCCTCTCTTGTCTTCGACCTCTTCGTGTGTGCAAACAGATGGCAACTGCATGTCTATACAGTAATTACCTTAAGCATTAAGCACTGATGCTTAAATGCATGTTTGCATGTGTTTGGTTATGTATACAGAGATGTCTGTGAGTGTCTTTGCTTTGGTTATTTCCTCTCTCCTTTTGCTCATACCCCAGTAAAGGAGAAGCTGTCGTAGATGTTTTGTTCTCCTTCCAAAACAACAGGTGCAACTCAGTGTAAGCTCAACTGGTTTCTGCATTAGCCTGCATAATTTCCCCAGAGGGAAAAAGAGAGAGATGGAGGATTAAAAGAGGTAGGGAAGACTAGAAGAGGTGTTGGTTTTTCTAGAGCTGCACAGCCAAATGGATAACTATTTGTATGTGTTCCCTAAAGTCGCGTGAGGATACATGTTTGTATCCATATGTTTACAGTTTGCAGGAATCTGTGTATGTCTGCTTTGTGTGTGGTGTGTGTTTAGATCTCATTTTCAAAGAAAAAAGAGGAAAAACATAAACTGGCAACCCTGACCGTAATGCCTCGGAGCCAGAGTTATACATAGAAAATTACACACTAGTGTGCCAACCCCTCCTGACTCAAGCCTGCAACACCGGGATACAAAGAGATACACACAGACATAGAAATACTCCACACAGATGCATACATTGGATAAAATCAAGTACATAAAATGACATAAACATACACTCATACACACACCCATACATGACGCTCATTAATGCAATGTCCTTGACTTTCTTTCTTCAATAAACAATTGGCATGAGCAGCACTTTGCTCTTGACATCCTGGCTTCATATTTACACCGCAGATGAAGTTCTGCCGCTGCTACATAACCACCCAACTGTTATGCAATGCAAGCCGACTCGCTTTTAATTTTTTAAACGTTGAGTTTTAAAAAGCTGTGTGGTAAAAGAGGAAAAGCAGTATTGTTGGAACTCTCCAGGCAAAGCAATAAGCTCCCTGACATGCCCAGGTTAAATCTTTCATACAGGAGGGGAAAAGGGAGTTGTTTGTGTGTGCGTGTGTGTGTGTGTGTGTGTGCGTGCGTGTATGCATGCATGAGTGACAGGGAGGGCAGATGAAGCTAGGTCAATCTGTGAATAAATGTTTAAGGCGACCTTTAAATTGTCAAGTTTAGGTAAAAGAGCTGAAAAGAAATAAAACTATAAGCTCTTGCACGTAAATGTTTGATGCAGACTAATTTAGCTTACATTTTAAATGTGTGGTTGTACAATTTGACTCGTGAGAGAGAAAAGAAACAGGGCTGGTGAGGGACCCCTAGACAGCGCTGTCCCTGACCTGCCTTGGGTAAATGTTTGACTAAGAGTGTCCCTGCTTGCTGTATTTGTTGCACGCTAGTGTGCAGTGGAGGCCTAGAAGGGGGAGGAGACACTGATGTCACCAGGAAATCAGACACTGGAATAAGCACGCACAGAATTAACCTTAACTGAACTTTTCACAGATTCCTATCTAATTATTTCTTCTATAGCTGTTCACGCTGTGCATACACACGTATTTACTGGGGCCGAGTGTACTTATGCGGTTTCTTATTTACTTAATCACTCCTGTGTGTACTTACTCACCACCTCACTACACACTTACTCTTTTATGTATTTATTTACTTACGCACTTAAAGTATTGCTCACTTACTGTATGCACTTAACTACAGTGACTGTGTACTTATGTCGTTATTCACTTATTCTTATACTTACATTATGTACTTACTCGACTACATACATGCTTACTTGTGGAACTTCATTATCATATGTAGCAGTGGTTCCCACGACTCCAAGGCAAGGCAATTTCATTTATAAAGTGCATTTTATTACAAGTAAACTTAATGTAGCTACATTCATGTGCTTTTACCCTTTCTTAAGTGACAAGTAACATGTACCAAAGAATATAATAATGTACAAGACAATGGAACAACAGCAAAAGAAGAAAATGAGAAAAAAAATCACTCACCAAGTAACCACAGACATTAAACGTGAACACATACACATACAGTTGGACATACAGTGGTGGCCAAAATTATTAGAACACCTGACAGATCTGAAAATATTGACCTTTTTTTTGCCCCCAAAACATGATTTCAT
>NTHP01000315.1:0-28651 GCA_003416845.1 Oplegnathus fasciatus | reverse complement strand
TATATATATATATACATATATATATATATATACACACACATATATATATATATGTATATATACTTTGGATGGATGAAGCAGCTGTCTGTGTTAAAGAACTGTGTGTCTTCTTAAAATATAGTTGGGGACCCAAAATAAGTCACAGGCCATTTCTGGTAGAGTATGTGGCTCAGATTAAATCTAGTCAGGCTGACTAAGATCAAGACCAAATTCAAAGAAGGTAGCTCATAAAAACATCACCTTGTGTGGGTTATTTATCAATTTTACATATCCATTTTTTTATTTTTTTTTTTACATATGGTTAAAATGTAATGTGTTTATGTATAGCATGTGTATTACACTTTTTTAATTATTTGATAATAATACACATGGTTACCCAGGTACTCCCAGGCCTAACAGTCATAATGTGATTACCACTTATGGCCACAGTGGCTTCTTTGTAACAAAAGTACATACAGTATGCATGCTTTAAATGTGAAACTTAGGGCAACCTGTATAAGTGAACACATTTACTATTTTTACTTTAATTTGTTAGTTATCATGTGCTCCATGGTCAGTAACTGCAGATATGATCTTTAAATTGACCAAAATTTAATTTCATTCCCACAAACATAAATTATAAGGGTATTACAATTTAATTCAGAAGCCACTACATTTGCTAGTAACTGCTGATGTTATTTGGTGGATTGGCAAGTGTTAATTTCAGGCTCTGACCACTACACACAAATCAGAGTGTCAGGGTAGACTAATAATTATCTTTTTCCAAAGTCCAATCCAAAGTATCGCTGCGACCTTTTATTCTACACATTGATTACAGCACAGAAACTAAACAGATGAGACAGTTGTAACAAAAGAGAGCGGAGATACAGAACAGCAGTGTGACAGCAAGCAGTCAGACAGGAACCAAGGACAGTCCTGGGCCAAATTAAAGTCTGAGTGAAAAGAGAGGACAAGGAGGAGAAGGCTAGGGAGAGGGAGAGAGAAGAGAAAGAAAGAGAGGGAGAAGAGAGAGAGACACACACACAGATCGGTGGCTTGTTGGAAACAAAAACAAAAACAACAGGGTTAGAGAAATGCAGTGCTTAACAGAAAGTTTACAATTTGTTTCTTGTTTTCTCGTTGGCAGGACAAACATGGACCATAAGTACTAGTTGAGGCTAAGACCGACTGCCGGATGGATAATGGTACAAGGCCCGAGGTATCGAAGAATAAGCACTAATTGAAAGTTAAGGTGAAAAGATGAGTTGGGGGAAATCCTGTAAATTGTTGAGCAAAAATAAGAGTCTCAAATTGTCTTCACTTAAGTATAATAGCACTGAAGAGATTATATCTAAATCAAATTTATTTTGGACCTGTTTCAGGGTAACAAATTACAATTCTGTGGTGCTCTTATCATAATTTATGCTCATTATCCTTGAATGAAAATGTATTGATATCCTTATCTTGATATATACTGTTTTATAGTGATCATAAATATGTCATCATCTCAAGATAAGAAATTTATGATTTTGCCAGTAAAAATGCCTTTTAATTTCTCTTTTGGCTATTTTCTTCTCAGTCGTCAGTGACAGTAGTCAATAACAGAACACAGTGCCCGTGTCTGACTCTGACTGAAGTTCAGTCAGACTAAGCCAAGATAAACTCTTGAGCAACAATGCAGCAATCAAAAAAAAAACAACACAAAATGGTTGATATTTCAAGATAACAGTAATGAAATTCTCTCAGTAAAATGGACTTAAAAATAACTATGACCAACACAAAATCTCAAGTTGTGTGTTCAAGAAAATAATTCGATCTTTGGGTGTCAGGTTAATGGTCAACTGTGTGTTGGTGCCACCACAACTCAACCAACCAGAGCTGAGGATGTCAGGTGACTGTTTTTGTTTGCTTTACATTGCTACTGTCTCCTCTGTGGAAATCGGACAGGGTGACTCTCACCATGGCCAGGCAGGCGTGAAGTGAGGACACTGAGTGAGTAGATCACATGTGACAGAACTGCGGTGAAGGAACGTTGCATGCTAACCATTGTGGAGGGAGAGGAAGGCAGGGGGGCGAGATGATGGAAGGAACAAAGAACGAGGAGGAGAGGAGGAGATCTGGAGACACTGAGGGAAAAGGCCAGTCACTGCCCAGGGGAACTGAAGAAAAATCAAGGAGGGGGTTCTAGTTTGCTCATCTACTGCATATTAATATCCAGGATTTTCGTGACTAAGAAAGCACGAGAATTAGAGGAAGCAACAAGACTGGAGTAACCAGCAAGTGGTGTGTCAATGTGAAATAAATCCTTAGATGTGGGTTGCCATGGGACCACATCCTGCCCACTAGAAGAAGATTGAGAGAGGTGTCAAAATGAGATCAAGTGAGATTATAAGAGCGAGGCTGTGAAGGGGGCAGGGGTCCAAAGGTGCTAATCTTAGGCTGTGTGTGTTACATAAACACTATCCCTGCCTTCCTGCCAGGTTGAAGCCAGGTTGCAGGATCCAATCAGAGCATGCAAGGTCACAGTCACAGATTGGGACATTTCACGTAAAACCTCAAATGTCAGCCTCATGGTGGCGCTAGAGGAAAAGTCAGTATGCTTCATCCTCTAGGGACTATGAATGTTTACACAACATTTCATGGCAACGGATCTGATAGTTGTTTTAGCCTGGACCAAAGTGGAAGCAACACTGCCATCCCCAGAAACAGCCCTTAAAACAAACAACAAGCTCTATCACTGATGAAGAAAGACAGGATGACATGGCCTGCAACACGTTTTGTGCCAACAATCTTGCTCATGTGTGACTCATTGTCATTGGACACTGCCTGCATTTCCTCTCGCCTGTACACCTGTAGCTACATGCCGTACATTTTCAGAGTTTGGCTAACATCAGAGGGTGGCAGATGAAATGCATGATGGCTTGGAAGGCTGATATTTGGACACACTTCACTTATAATGCCGAAGAGGGAGTGAGTGTGTTGCCATGTCTGCACAGTTATAAAATAGTTGGAAAAAAAACCTCAAGAGACACTTAAAAGCGCACCTGGACACAGAAATGGGGGTTATATGAAATGCTTTCCAAGATGTTTTAAGTTCAGATGAGGGCTACATTTTTGAATGCAGTCTGCCTCATTTCTGCTCTGTTGTCACTACACATGTTGGATATCATTTTGTTCAGCTATTCCTCTGTCCTTTTTGTTCTAAGTGACTTTTTTGAAACCTTTAGTTAACCCAGAATAAGCAACCGCCCTAATATAATACTTCCACTCTTCATGCTTGCCCAGGTGCTCCTGAGGCCAGACCCCCGGCCCTTCAATAGTCTGTGCACGCCACTGATGCTGATGCTAAACACACACTTTCTAAAAAGCTTCATTCACTTGTTCAAATTGAAGCAAACTTTTGGGAACACTGTAAGCTGAGGAAAGACTGGAGGGGTAAATAAAACAAGCTAAAGCTAAAGTTTCCGATACACTCTGTGTCCTGTTTCATCTCCAAAATAAATTTTTCAACCAATAACAAACATTCTCAGCGGTTAACTCAGGAACCACCTCCTGTCAATCTCATCCCGTTGAAACCAAACCAGGCAAACCACAGCAAGGCGCTTCTGCCGGTTATAGCCTGTAAAGTTAAATGGAAGTTAAATCTGCTGTTCTCTTATTCACTGGAAGAAAGTTATAGTGTTTGCACAATTTCAGCCTTGCAGGATTCAAAACATTTATTCTAATTTCTTTTAACTATGATAAAAGAGAAATTAGAACATATCTACACTGACCGGCCACTTCATTAAGTACACCTGTACAATCTAATGTGATCCAATACAACAGCTCTGCTATGAATTCTACTTTTACGAAGCTTATAATTTTTCAGTTTTTGTTGACACTGTCAGAAAGGTAATAATTCTACTTTATGTTTATTATTGAGGTTGTAGTTGGTGGTGGTGTTGGACTGGAGTACATTATATTGAAAGGTGGTTTTAATATTCTGCCCCCCTCATGTATGTAAATGTAAATGGGGGTGAGCAAAATTCCATTCCTTTTCGTCCAGACTGAAATATCTTGACAACTATTATATGGATTTCCATGAAATTTGGCACAGATATTCATGATCCCCAGATGATGAATCCTACTGACTTTGGTGATCCCTTGACTTTTCAACTAGCGCCACCATGAGATCAAAATTTTAATTTGTCCAGTACTTTGGCTTATAACCAAATACCTACAAACCAAATGGCATTCTCATCTGCTTCAGCTGTAGTGTTTAGTGCTTTTTAGCAAATGTTAGCATGCTAACATACTAAACCAAGATGGTGAACATGGTAAACATTACATCTGTTAATCGTCAGCCTGCTAGCATTGTCATTGTTAGTATGTTAGCCAGCTTAATTAGTATTTAGTTCTAAGCACCACTGTGTTACAGTCTCAAAGTGTGTTCAGACCAAACACAAAGCAAATTTTTCGCAGGGCGCGATTACATACAAAGTCAATGTAAAGATGTGAATTTGCACCGGGCAGCACAAATAGATGCAAATACGTGTCAGCGCAAGTTGAAGTGAAAAACTTGAGTGACACTGTGCCGCGAAAGCCTATCAGCGTTGAGATTCTCCTGACACCAATAATCAGAATGAGCTGACGAGCTGTGTGCACCTCCGGATGATGAACCCAGACACGATGGTGTTTCCAGCAGATTTGGGACTTCCACAGCAAATACAAGGCAGCAATAGTGGCTATTTTGGTCATGGTTGATGCCGGAAATAAATGTTGCTAAGGTACTATATGTCTGGTATCTATGGGAGTAAGCCCCTTCTCCTGTCTGGAAGGAGTACTCCCATTGGCTGTTAAGGGCAAATTTGTGGGTTGCGAAATACTCCAGAAAATGCTCCAGTGGCCGTATTCGCGCGAGGCAAAAATTCGCTTCGCGCTTGGTCTGAACACACCTTCACAGATCCACTAGTATCCGCTATTATGGCTATAGACTCTTAGCCTTGTTTAATTTAACCCCTTTCATTCCTTTCGTTCAACATTCTTTTCCATTAACATTAGAAATGTTAGTGTTGAACCTGTCTGTAACATCATGATAAAGGTAGTGGCTATAGACCAAACAACATACAATACATCTGAAGCCAAATACAGGGAGAAAAAAGATAGAATAAAGAGTATAAACAGAAAAAAGAGATAAAGTGATTGTTTGGTGCTAATTTTGATTTATTATTAGCTGGGAGTCAATTTATTCCCACTGACATTGAAACAACGCTTTTAGCATTAGGTTTATTGTAACACTGGTATAAATCAACCAAGATCTCAGGATGCCTTATATATAAATTAATTTCAGCCAATTTGACCTCAGGAATCCAGATGTGTTAAGAAGAAAATGCCCTGAAATGATGTATTTAACAATCCTTTTGTAACTGGTTATGTCTGTCACATCTTATCATATGTCTATAATGGCTAAAATCACATTTCTTTTGTTAGCTTTCTCCATTTCACCTTTCACTGTAATTGTCATGAGCAATAGTGGTCAGGCTAGTGCTATTATCTTAATGTTCCAATTTATGATTAAATGACTGACAGGTATTTTTTAAGCATTAACTTGATGACTTTCTTGTACCAAATTTCTAGCTCTAGCTGTCATACATATTCTTAAAATGCTGATGCTTTAGGTTCTACTTATGATTTCTTAAAACAAGGAAATAAAAGTCGAAAGGTCTTATTATGTATAAGACCTTTCGACTTTTATTTCCTTGTTTCCTTGTCTTATACAACTTTGGGTTGCAGTTTTAGTTAGTACTGATATTAGAATTTATACAATATTTATTCAGTTATGTACATAATCTCCATATACGTTAATATTTTAAGTAACCTATTTGACATTCAGTTGTCTTTGTTTCACTTGTGTATTTTTATTGAATATGTTCTGTAATTTTAAATAGAGTTAATCTGGTGGTCAAATTTATAGATGTCAAAAAAGTTATTAAATAATAGAATAAAGTTGTTAAATCAAGTTATTTAAAAAAAAATCTTTTTTAATATAAATAATAGATAATCTGATTAATGTGGAACTTATTTGAGCCTCCTCAGGGTGAGAGGAGCTGTTTTTTTATGTTACACTTGACGTGTTAACTGATTTAAAAGTCAACTAGACCAAAGGGAAATCTGATGACTCCCAGTGACCCACTGACCAGTGGTTTGTTTGGACTGCTCCCAGGTCAGGTTTCAGAATCCCTTTGTAGCAGTGACCCTGAGCCAATATAGAAATGCCTTACCGTCTGATTGAGCAAAGGATGCGATAAGATAAACTTTATTGATCCCACACAGTGTCACAGCAGCAGAAGTACAACAACACATGCAGTGTAGATAAATGACTTTAAAAAACCAGAATTCTATATACATCATGAACATCTACTATATACAAAATGATGCATGAAAAAAAAAGAAAATAAATGGTACTCAGTGCTACAGATAGTAACTGTAAAGTGTATTGAAAAGGAAGAGAAATGTGAACGGAAAACTAGATGGACTTGTTGAATATAAAATGTAATAAGGGGTCAATTGTTAACTTTCTTTTGTATCCTTATGTTTCTCTGCATCTACATGTCCACAGTATGTGGCAGGTACTGTAGCATACCACACAGTCCATCGTATCTCATTGGGGTCTGGTTGTTTACCAACTTCAATTAGGCAAAAGTTGAGATTATCTCTGAAATAGGATTTGGCCTAAATTACACAGACTGGGATTACGGAGGGCACTTTTCTACTCCTGGGTGTGCTTATGTGCGACTATGCCTGTACAGCATGTATTATGTAAGGTGTACGTGGTACATCCACACTCGTACTGAATTTTCCCTATTAGACGCTTCATACCATCTGTCAGGGAAACACAGCAACTGGAATTTGATTACTGGGAGAAGGAAACATTTCATTTGTTTCATTCCCTGTGGCCTTTCATTATTCTGTCTGAACCACATGATACGTTTGCAAAATAGTTAGAGTTAGTGATTTGAATTATTTTAGTTTTCATCAAAGGTAAAATGATTTGCTCTTGACGTGTTCTGATACAGGATTGATTGTTTATGATCATTGTGTGAAATTATAAATCACATAGCAGTTCCCTGGCAGGGAGATTGAAAACAAATAGTCATACAATATTAATTTCTTTCTGTGTGGTTGACCTACTTCCAGCATATCGAGTATAGGTTGAACCAGCAATGACATTCGGTATAATCAGCCTTACATCCTTCTGAATTGATTTCAGTCACATTTCTGCATCCAAAGTCCAGCACCACATTGATTTACCACTGATCCTTCTTAGCTGTGTGTGTCTGCCTAATCATCTCTGTGTGTGTGTGTGTGTGTGTGTGTGTATATACTAGTCTGTGACGGGGTGACAGGAGCGGTGGGTCAAGTGGGAGTAGTCTGCTCACGTGTTAGGGATTGTGATAACAGGGCTGAGTGTGTGTGCATTAAGCTGTTAGTATAGACTAAGCTGTGGGACGTATCCTCACAGCACCTCTCTATTGAGCTATGGGTGGATGGAGATGTATGGGCCAGGCTTACAGTCGCAGAGACTAAGGGAGAGAGAGGCTGGCCCACAAAAACAATCACGCTTTTTTGACTGTAATGTAGAAGTTCAGTGACCATGGTAATCTGAATTTATTTTAGATTACATTAGATGAAACTTTAATCATCATCCCCATGAAGAAAAAATGTGGTATAAATAAGAGCAAAGCAAGATGGAGGTGTTAAGCATAATGTAACCAACATTTGTGAGTGTAGAGACAGTTTAAGCAAAGGTGTACCTTCGTATCCATCAACCGTATCCGTACAACACATAGATAGATAGATAGATAGATAGATAGATAGATAGATAGATAGATAGATTAGGATCCTCTGCTGCCCCCACGTGGCATTTGTAGTTACAACAACTCAGCAATAACCACACAACCACCACCATAACAGTTTAGACAAACACTTATCTTTATTGCATTGACATGTCATTTTAAGATACCTCATGCAGTTTAAATCAAAGTCCTTGCCAGCTCTTTTAAAATGTTAACCTGGTTGGTGGCCTCTGGCTATAACCAAAAATACAGTAGTATCAAAATAAGTTACACCCCATTACAACCTATAGATGGCTGGTGGTATCTTGACAACTTTTCAATCCCAAATGAGTATACTGTATACACTATACCCATAGTATATACCTGTATCTATCTTTACTTTACCTTTTTATCCCCCCTTCGTTAATTACATATCGAAGTACATTTGCAACAATGACTGAAGCTGGAAGAAGTGCTCCAGTCTACCCAACACTGCCTGCGCGTGCCACCGTAACAGAAGTGAAGAGGGAATGAACTATCTTGTTATGCTGTTGTGCTTTGTAATTAGCTTAATTATATAATGCGGCGCTTACAATTAGAAGTTATGGATACATTAACGTGCATAACCTCAGCATTAATTACTTAAGCTTCGCTAGCTTTGCGTTACCTTGGAGATAGCATTAGATAAGAAGGTTTTCGCTTCACTCCACAGACAATCCACCAAGTGTCTTTGGGGCTAACGCTATTAGCTAACCTCAGATCGGCTAACGTGAGCTAGCTAGTTTCAGCTGTGTTGTCGTACCCCAGCTAATAAAGGCATAACCGGGTTTACAAAATCTGTGATATAGTAACGTCAAACCTGGCTCCACAACAATTTTGCTCAGGATAAATAAGGTTCTATCTTATCGTATGTTAATAGACATGTGACAGTTAGAACCGTCTGTGTGAGGTTAACGCAGGCGTCTGTTAAGCTTCATAAACTGACGAGGTATGATGGCGGTACCATCCGGTCCCATGGTGTAATGGTTAGCACTCTGGACTTTGAATCCAGCGATCCGAGTTCAAATCTCGGTGGGACCTCATCCTTTTCTTACATGTTACACAACATGCAATATACTGCACAGTTTTGGGTATACAGTGCTCAGATCCTTTACTAAATTAGAGCAATATCACAACGTAAAATCTCCATTACCAGGAGATCAAGGTGGAGCTTATTTTAACTACTTAATATACTGATATGTAGTTTAATCTATAACAACCCATCACATTTGGTCGTATATTTCGTATGAAAATCTATCTGCAAAATAACTAGCAAGGCAGTTTTTCCCTCTGTAATAGTGGGAAGTAGATGTATTTAAAGTAGCAATGGAAATACATAATGAGTGCAGTACAGTATTGTAACAAAGACATTTATCAACCTTGGAAAATCATACTGTGGTACAGATTAAATAATTATAAAATCTAATAATATAATCACTCAGAAATACAACTCACACTGAATACCACTCAGGTTTACGCTGAAACAACTTTATTTCCACACATAAATGGCAGTGTCAAAATATATATACAATGATATAGCCGTGCCACCATCACATAGCTTGAATTGAACATTTCTTTTGATGTTTTATTGGAATGTTTCTCAAATTTCTTTACAAATATGTCCATGACCGCAGTTTCTCTACTGGGCAGCATT
Source organism: Oplegnathus fasciatus (assembly GCA_003416845.1). Taxonomy (NCBI): domain Eukaryota; kingdom Metazoa; phylum Chordata; class Actinopteri; order Centrarchiformes; family Oplegnathidae; genus Oplegnathus; species Oplegnathus fasciatus. Next base: position 19,165 of record NTHP01000315.1, on the reverse strand, counting down.
AGCAAAAGTGTACAGGGTGGGATCCCTGTGCAGAATGAGTTGACAACCATCGCTCTTTAACAGAGCCTTATCATACACATCTGTTTTCTTACCACAATTTTGTTATATTCCTCATGCATCAGTGTACAATGCTGTATCCACACTGGAACATCATTTGTATTCCCAGTACGTTGTGCGTGGATCCATCCTGGAAGAACACCAAAATACATTTGCTAGCACCTCACTTTCAAGCATAAGACTTGTTCAGTATTCCAGTGGAAACTGAAAAGGTGCTGGTACTGTAGCCTGCCAGTGCACATACAGCACAGTACATGTAATGGAAACACAATTAAATTATATTTCTGTGAAGTGGCAGTAAATAGTATTTGTGCACTTGAAAAAAAAAGCATATTGTAACAATAACACAAACCATTAGAAATAGTAAAACTGCCACAACAATAAAAGAATATTACAAAGCAATAGGAACACTATGATAATAAAGACATGACAAGTCTTTGAAATAGTCTCCTTCCCATGCTGACTGAAATAGTGTTAATACGAGATAGAAAAAACATTTATTCCTAACAATTTATACAATAACTTGGCACAGTAATGTGTCGGCAAAAGCTATATTTCACACAGAAACATTTTAAAATGGAATTCTAAATGTGTAGCTCTATCTCATCTTTGTTTTCATCCTAAATTTTCAGTGTATTAAAGCTTCAAATCAGATCAAGATTTCCCATCATATTACAATAAAATTAATGTCATAATAGAAAGTGAAGATTGTCGGAAATTAAATAAGTAACATTTTCCCCACCAATTGTTACAAAGTTGGAGGGACTATTTGTGAAAAGCACATGTGCACACACTCCTCACATACACTGTTTCACACAACATACAGTAGTGTTTTTAAATCTATTGTATATGGGCTACTTTTTGGCCCAAATCCCCCTACATATCCACCCTATGTTCACAATGGAGTGAGTGAAGAGAATGACTGATATTGAGTTGGAGTGAAATTATTGCAGCACCCCACAGCTCCATTCTGCACCAGTAATTATCCTGTACTCAAACCACCGCTAACCCACAATGTTCCATAGTTACATACAGATTGCCACTTTTTATCTCCTACTCAACTACATGAGCTGTGTACAGTATACGAACCATCAAAGTCAGGCGCCCTTTCAACATATGCTCCACGTTCAAATGAGTTCTGTTTATCTGCCATAAAAGTAAATGAATCATTTTAGCACACTGAATATTTGTGTAAGCATACATAGTGACCATCGACTTTAACAGACTTATTTTACAGCAATAATGTGGGGATAAGGCGTTTCTTCTATTCAGTGTCCAAACTTTACATTTAAGAACTAGTTTTACCAACCAAATTCTGTTTTCAACATTACTGCCCTACAAAGGCAAAAGGCAGAAACTACAGAAACAGTGAAGTTACTGTGTAACTGATAAAAAGGTTGTAAATGCCTTCATTTTTTGCTGTCTGCCTGTATTTTCTTATTTTGCTGTGCTCGGGATGTTTCTGGGCATCAACCTTTGGGCAGCGGTGTGTAGCCCCCAGCCAGTAACAGGGTAATGATAAAAACGTAGTGACCAGGATCGTAAGCTTGTGGGACCACCACATGCACGTGCACTTTGAGCCGGGGAGGAGGGGCCAACTTTGAATGTTGTGTTTTCAAACAGCAACCGACAAATCCTACTCGTTATACCTTTAAGAAAATTAGCTTTATTTTGATTATAGACATTAAATGTATCTCTGTTTTACTAGATGTCTGTCTGTCTGTCCACCTACTTTTAATATTTATATTGAAACCAATATAATGAATTAATTTATAATTTAACACATTTAATTTTAAAATGTAAAGGTAACTGACGCGCACTGAATCAATGAGCTCTACTAGAAGGCAGCTGAGATGACAGCTATTGCTACTCTGCTAAACTGGGTACCGTTAGCAAGACTTAAGCTTGGTTTACGTTAGTGTTAGCATTTTTTCTCCATCATAATTGGATTTTAATACCGTCTCATTTAGTGATATGGAATAACAAACTGAATAACCAGATGTCAGTTGTGGTTATTTCATCAGCTAGCTTTAACTTGATATAGCTCTCTTGCTTTAGCTAATGTGTTAGTTGTCTTTTTATGACAGACAAGTGTGACGGCAGCTTCTAGACAAAAGCGCGCACAGGCAAAACCAGAGTGCAGTTACTACAGTTTGGGTTTTAGCTCAGTTTTTCTGTTACACCCTGTTTTCACAGAAATTACATATTTCTAGTTTAGCATTTATGGTATTACACATTTTTATATGGTAAAACAGATGTCAAAAAGTCAGATTTCTTTACTCAGTTTTGACCAAATATGTAGTTACTGCATTTTTACCTTTATAGGGCATATTAGTCCAAAATGCTCTATAAAATGAAGTAGCGTATGTTCAAAACTTTAAGCCCTCTGGCCATCGTACACTTCCTCTGACTGAGTTTAAATCCTATTTCTGTTGCATGTCATCAAGAAGTGTCATCCTCAATGTGGTGTGGTATGTATTTTCTGAAAAACAGCTGAAATGGGGCCAGCTTTCCACAGGCCAGTGACAATTATATTATCTTTCTTAGATACAAGCATGTAAAAGAACATATAGGTCACATCAGTGGGCTATGACATTCATTGGTCACAGTGGTGCATGGGTAAAGCATTCATAAGGCAACAGATTACATAAACACACAGCTCTGCATTTGTGATATCAAAATGGCAGGTTTGGGATTTGCACCTTTCTCCATTCTAACAAGAAATACATTATAAAAACTAGAACAAGAAACAAACAATAACTGAAATACATGAGTGGACTTCAGTCCATCAACAGAAAACATGTAGACAAAAACCATTACTATACTACGATTACAGGATGACGCCATGATATCTCATCAGTTCATACAAGTCCAAAAACTGGGGCAGTTACTGTAAAAATGTGTAAATGTACGTGTGTGAACATCGCATGCTTTTTAAGTGCTTTTCAGATATGTTGTACATACTGTACGTACACTGCCCAATCAGTGTATTTTGAAAATTCACCAGCAACCTCTCTGTTTTTTAATCTTCTATCTTCTGTGTCTACATGTAAGTGAGTGTGTGTGTGTGTTTGGCACCACAACCATCACCTCCATGCTCTCTCCAGTCAGATGTCGGTGGTCTCCAACTTGTTGAGCATGTCCACCTCCCCGTTGCTGTATGTCTTGCTGTTCTGCTGCTGCCCGTTGGCTTTCTGCTGCACCGTGGCTAAGTGGCTATTTTCATTTTGTTCAGAAGGCACAGTAGCAGGCTGCTCCAGGTTGATGGTGGCACGGCTGGTTTCGGTAATGGAAGAGTTGGTGTGGTAGTTAAAGTGGTTATTGGCGCTAGGTTTGTCTCCCCAGCCGGTTTTACCCCAGGCAGACTTCCACTGAGCCCACTTCCTCCGCAGCGCTGTCTGGGCCTGGACGTCAGCAAAGATACAGTAGTCAAGCAAGACTATCAGTTTACATTATTTAGGTCATAACAACTGATCTACCTCAAGTCTATGTTACTTTTTAGCAGTTTGTGGTATCTTTAAAACATGAAATATGATAATTTTAATGTACCTCAGCATTGCAGAAACAGAATATAATTGCCACCAGGAGTCCCTGCAAAGTAATAGGGCATAGATTAAATATTAATACAGAAACAGATGAGATTATCTTGTAAATAATAAATGTAAATTAATCAGTAAAATCACTTTTATTTGAAAAACACAGATAAAATGAGGTATTTTTCTCTAATTGCTGTGAATTTGAAACTGGCTATCATAAGACACCAGTTTTACCAACATTAATGCAAGAGCAGCTGAATGTCCAGTTTCCAAAAGCAATTCATCCAAATTTAGTGGTTCTATCATACTTTGCAGTGTAGTGGAAATTGTTAAAAAGTACTGATGTTGTTAATGAAAATGAAATGAGTTTAATGATACTTAATACCATGAAAAGCCTTTACGTCAAACACCAACTGTGTTTGGAACAGAAAAGGTAAAATCTTGTAAATTGAGATGTATTCATGAGGAAAAACTTGCGGATTATTAGTGTAAAATTTTTAACTTCACAATAGGAGTTTGTTTAATACATCCATGATTTGAATGAGTGTCTGCGGTGAGTAGCAGCATTAGCGTTTAAGTCTAATGTGCAGTTTATTGTCGACTGTACCTGGAAGTGGCAGAAGATATTTACAAAGAAATCATAGATGGCCCGGCTGATGCGTCCCTCTGGCCTCCAGGGGAAAAGGATGAACTGGACTCCCAGCAGAGGGATGAGGATGAGGGTGGCTCTCACTGCCTTCATGTACGCTGTTGACTCAGCGCAGTGGGTCTCTTTCAGCTTGGTGATCAGGACCCGGACGATGTTCAGGAGAAAGAAAAAGTTCACCTAGATAGATTGATGGTGGGTGGACGGACATATGGATGGGTGGATAATATTAAAGTGTAAAAGAAGGGAGAGACAGAGATAGAAATCTGTTAATGTTACTGATTTGTAAATACTGATTTGTACTTTATTTGACTTGAAGGCACATCTTTGCCTTTTATCTATAACGACACCTTCAAATAAAGAGCTCATGGAAGTTAACCTATTACTTAGCATGGCATTTAAATGGAGAAAGCACAATTTCATTTAATGAGTTTTTGTTGTCAATTTAAGATAAGATGACATAAGATAATCTTTTATTGATCACCAGAGGGGAAATTCTGGTGTTACTTCAGTGCAAAGAGATGTAAATACAGATAAATAATAATAAAATAAAATAGATAAATTATAAGTATATAAAATAAAAATAAGAATAGAATAAAATAGAAACTATACAAGAGCAACTAACTCAAAACTCAAACTTACAGGCAATAGCAGTACACATACAGCACCCACAACTAGTGTAGTACATGAACTGATGTGCAATACCGTCTCAGGCAAAGTGACATAGTGGTGTGATTAGTACCAGCAGAGTCAGCAGATTAACATAACTATTTCCTGGCAATAGATATGTTAAACCACTTCAAGGTTGAATTTCTGTGTCAAAAACACAACCTCACCAGTTCCATTTGAAGGCAGCGTACTATATTTTCACCCAAAATTTAATGATGATGTATGTTGCCCCAGCGTTCAACATTACAAAGTTACTAAATCAAATGAAAGCACCACACATAAAGGTCAAAATGTTTACATTCTCATACATCTCAGTGATGTATTAATATCAGAACTATTTGGTAATCCAGTCTGCCTGCTGTTGTCACTAAGTATTTGAAGAGCAGTTTTGAAAGTCAGTTGTGAACAAAAATCTGTGGCTGATAATTTCAAAGTAATCCTAAGTGATGTAAGGCAGTACCTTATATGTCAATATATAAAATATACTTTTATTAATTACTCACTAGCAGTGCAGCTTGAATGGGCCCATGAATGATATAGAGTAGGTATGTGTGTGAGCTGATCCAACACCTGAAACAAACACAGAGAGCAAGAAAAACACCTTTCCGGTGAGCTTTCTCATGCACAGACACATAAAAAGCCTGGGGGCTTACTAAAAGCCTGAATCATTCATCGTTAGTAGTAGACTGAGCAAAGGGCCCGCACGAATACCACTTGATCAGGCAAATCAATATCTTTCAAATCCTCTCAGCCTGAAAGTGATCAAACGGAAAGAGGGAGAAACCCTGTCCTGTAGTTATGTTACAATAGACTGCATACTGCAACACTCCTGGTCTTGATCTGGACTTGGGCTTCACAGTTGTGGCAACAGAAGAACAGTAAACATATTAAATCTTACTTGTCGTTAAAGTAGAGGCCACGAGCCACAGCATACGTGATGGCAGGAATGATGGGAAAGCCTTTGCCAACGAGAGAGAAACACAGGCAGAAACATCAGACTGACGTCCTGAAGCTCTACAGAGGCTTCTGCAGTTAGGTAACAAGATCCACGTACCAGCACCTCTAAAGCTCTCAAATTAACACATTATATGTTGTTGTTTAATCTGTACAAAAAGTGTGTAAAAACGACAAATATGCAGTTTTATGGGGGTTATGTATTGTTGATTTTACACTTCAGTTTTTGTGCAGATTAAACAAACGTGCTATAATGTGTTCAGTGCTAAGCTAAGCTAACAGGCTGCTGGCTGTAGCTTAATATTGCTGAGTGGTATTGAACTCTCAGCAAGAAGATGAATAAGCATATTTACCAAAATGTTAAACTATTCCTTTGAGTAACTTTAAGTGACTTACTCAACTCAAATGGCTATATACATTTTCAGTTAAAGAAAGGTTAAGTCAGGGCGTTTTCAGCTACTGTACCAGAAGCAACAGCAGTGATTTAAAAGTAAAGGGGACACATAGGACATGTTCCTCCCTCATTACAGGCAGGCTATACCGTACAGATATAAAAAGATGTGAGCCTTAGAGAGACATAAAAAATCCATCACTAATACATAAGAGCTGGATGCCTGAATGAGAATTGAAATGAAAAGCCCATTTATCTAAGCACAGGTACATCCAGGCTTCAAGGTTACATTTTTGTATTGACTTATGGTGGAAAACGTATTTAGGTGTCCTAATAAGTAATTCATGTTTTGGCACTTTCATTTGGAATACTTAACATTAGTGTTTACCTTGAAAATAGTGTCTGTTAATAATTCAGTAACTCTTCACTTGGAGTGGTGCTCATAAGGTATTAGGAGGTATTGCAAGTACATTATTAGCATCTTGTGAGTGAATGACACTCATAATCAAAGCATCACCTACAAAATGCAACTGTGAAGCAATTGTATTAATGCAATTCCTTCATATTTGTCTGACAATTATATTGTAAGAAAGTTACAATATAATCCTCTGTGCAATCTGCTGGTAGCATATCCTCATGCACTATGATACTTAAATGTTGTCTCTGTAGACATTGAATCTTCTGGGCCATTTGCCCAGTGTAATTATAGGCATATAAATTGTTTGATATGGACACGACCACAAGATGGAAGCAGCTTGCACTGAAACACAAATGGAAATAATTTGGACATGGCAGTGAAATATCAGATCGTCCTGACTCACCCCATCCCAGGACGTAGTACCAGAAGAGTTGCTGCTCCCCGACAAAGACAGCCACTATGATGAGCGTGTGGAGGTAGATGCCTTCACACAGCATCCAGAAGTAGTTGGAAGTAGACGTATACTGATTCAGCACAGCCAGGACCTTACAGCTCACCTGACGGACAGGAAATGGTGAGACTTCACTCCAAATGTGTCATGATGAATTAGAAGCAGCTTTTAACCCATAAAGAATATAATTAAAAACAGAAACCACCCCCAGTTTGAATGATGCACTAAGCTATGCACTATAATGCCTAATGAGCACACCATTAAGTTAAGTGGAGGATAGGACATTTTTTAACATGGGGAAATTAGGCAAGTGAAAGTGAAATTCATTAGTGTAATGAGATGAGATATAAATTCAGTGGCTCACTGGGTTGCTGGAATTTATGGCTTGGTTATTGGCCACATTGAGCGAGAGCCACATTATAGTAACAATGGAGTTAAAGATGAAGGAGAGAAACATGTTCTTGTGGAGGGAGATTCTCTGGCAGCTAAGACTCCTGAAAGAGAGAAACGGACAGAGATGGAAGGGAAGGTGTATTAGTTAAGGTTTCTTTGGATTTTTAAAGGCTTATACAAACATTTTTTGACTAGCTAAGAGTTGGTGCCAGAATTCAATATCAATCAAAATCTGACCATACCATTTTTAACTTTCCCCCCACAATTACATTCATTAGATTTTTCACAAAATAGAAAACCCTTTGAAACATTTGCATTATGTGACACTGACTGACTAAAACTAACAGCTGAGAGCACAGTACACATGGAACCATAGTGTTATTTGCTATATAATGGAAATTACACTGAGCACACAAGTTGTGACTATGTTAAAAACATCAATATTGTTTCCATATATTGTTCTATATAAAATCAGCCTCTACCAGTTTATAAGCCACACACACTGACAGTGAAATAGGAAAGAAGTGTCAGATCAGACATTAGAAAGCACATGACTCACTTGAAGTAGGAGAAGATTATCAGACAGATGATCAGGGAGACAATAGACAGGCCATGACCCACCATGGCCAGGTAGTAGAGACTGATGGCAAACTGCAGGGACAAAAATGGTTTATCCATGATAAATATAAATAAATTCACCACTTAATATGCTGTAAATGGTTGGATGCTAAACCAGCACAGTAAATCAGTTACAGTGTTTGCATAGTTTGCATCTATACAGTATTTTGTCAAAAGCACAGGCGCCTCTTTGCAGCACAGAAGAAAGCAAAGGAAACATCTGCAGAGAATATGAGCCTTTTGGGAAAATTCAGAAAAGAGAGTGTTTCCTGAATGGCCAAGAATTTAGATGCAATGAGGAAAATAATCATATTGTTGGAAAGATGTCAATTAAATGAGATTCATGGAACAATGTCCAAGACAATCTTTGCAATGACCATTCCTACACAAATAATCTGTGTGCAGGGCTCTGAGCTTCGCCGTCCTCCAAGTGGAACAAATCCTAAATGACTTGCAGGTTTTAGTCAGTTTAGAGTGTACTTGTAGACATGAGGTGAATTAAAACGATTAATCCAGCATCAAAAACTAGAGGTCAACAAAAAAAAGATTCACAGTACATGTACACTTAAATCAGAACTCCACAGAGACATACCCCTTTGTGTTAAATGTTGAGTTTGAATTCCAAAGATGTAAAGTGGGGCAGAAACCTGCACATCAACGTTTCAAAGAATTTTAGGAGTTTTCCTGTGATATCAACAGTAAGTTCGCATCTCAAAATTTGATTATATATAACCACCTTATGGAAGAAAAAACAAACAATGTCACACAAAGAGTAACCGCATAAGAACATAAAAGAGATTTACGATCAGATATCAACATCTGTCATAAACACTTGTGGTGTTGTTTCCTGTAGTCAGTTCAGATTACATTTCATGCCGTGCACTTTTGCATTGTTGTATTTCCTCCTTTCGCAGTTCACTCTATAGGGTTTAGTGCAAATCGACCAATGTTGTAAAAATGTGCAATTAGTCCAGGAACATTAAGCAAATGAGGCTGCACTTGATTGCCCTTGAAGAGATTCAAGTCTCATGGTTACTATGCATCAGTCCACTTGAAAGAGGACTAAGAGCCTTGTTTTCCGGTTATATTCCAATGAATGACATTACTCTAATTTGGTCAAAGGACCCAAACTAAATGTCTTTTTAACATGGTTAAACCTTTGAAATCATCTCATACACCGTAGTTTCACGGCATTGTGTTTTACCTTGAGTTTGTCTTTGGTGTAGGTCTGACACTGGGTGTAGTTAGTCCAGACTCTGTTGCTCTCTGGGTGGTGGAACCACTGGCCATCAGGATTACACACTTTGGTAACCTTCTCTGTTGATGACAACATTAAAATTCACATAATTGTAAACATTTTCTACAGTTTGTGCCAAATAGACAATGAAAAGCTCACTGTAAAGTCTAACTATTATTTGTTTCTGTGCTGTTGCATTGGTGTGTCTGAGAGAGACAATTAGTTTCAGTTTTTTCTGTTTTGCAATTATACAAACAGCAGATAACCGAGGTCAAAATGTCACAGGGGTAGAAAAAAAGACTTGTTAAAGTAAAAGTACATATCAATTAAAAACAAAAGGAAAATACACATGCACTTGCATATGTGTGTGTTAAGGCCTCACCAGCAGGGTCAAAGTCGTGAAAGTATTCAGGACACATCTGCATCACAGTCCCTGGAGCTGAATCCCCCCAGCACAGCCAGCCGTCCCACGTACGGTTACAGTAAGTGCCTACAGAGGGCAGTACAGACATGACATTGAACTTGCAGAGCTTGCAGATTACAGATGTGTGAGTGTATGCTTTCTAGCTCAAACGCACACATGCCATGGCTTTTTAAATGAGACTTTAAAGTAATACTGCTTGCTACAAGTGCAGCCTTTAGATATAAGGCTGATCTGACCTGTCACCATTTAGAACAGCAAAACTAAAAGCCAGTACCTATATTATATAAAATATGAAATATTTCTCAATAATAATGTCTTATACTATACTATACTTATACTACTTAAACTACATGGCTATATCACTTTAAATTATGATTCAATTTAAATGATCAGGGGCAGCACTTGACATTTAATGAGGAATTTTAAGGTATTTAGTGTTATAGATTTAAGGGATATAGTGTTATAAAGTGTCATAGATACATATTATTTTACTATTCCACAACTTCTCTTTCTGTGCTCTTTTATTAAATAAGGGTATTGTGGATCAAGTTATTTTGAGCGACATATTCATGCTAATTTTCAGCCTGTCTTTGTAAACCTTTAAGACCACTAAAGTACACGATTATACCACAGTATTCCACTCATATTGTACATTAATCATGAGAAGAAATAATAGGTTTGGATTGAATTTCAACAAACATTTGAGAAACAACCTAGCCAAAACTGAAGTCCATTGTAAAGTATTGTCACTCAACACATAAAATATAACAGCTGTGCAATGAGTCTGTGCTGTCAGTGCCTCACGTCCACAGAGAATTATAAATGTAGGGAACTTTTTAATTTTTAATAAACTCCCTGACAGGATGAATCATAGAAATCTATTCAACATAATTGGTGTGTTACACTTATATAAACTATGTGTCTAACCGCAGCTGGCCCGCACAAAGCTTGTCAACAATAGACGGAAACCTGACGGTACTAGGTTGTACTGTGGCATGTTGGGAAACAGAGCACAAAATAACATTTCAAAGGCAGTGAAGTACTGAGCAGGAGTAACAGGCACTGGGAAAGAGACAAAGGGCAAGTTTCCTTTCTTTCAGACTCGCTTCCTCTCTCTCTCTTAGTGTGTGCACACACTGGAAACTGTTAATAGGTAGGACAACCAGTAATGCATATATGCATATAAATGTGCATGTTATAAAATGTTATCAGCATGTGTTATATTCAGTAAGCTTTATAGTTTTTTTCATCAAAAATCTTTTATGTTTTATTTATGAACTGACCTGTTAATATATATTATATTCACATGACAAGTGAATTAATGTTGCACTAAAGGTTAAGTCAGGGGATTACCAAAGTCAGTAGGATTCACCCTCCGGGGACCATGTATAAAATATTGAGATATTTCAGTCTGGACCAAAGTGGTGGACCGACTGGCCAGCAGAACGACATTACCGTTCATAGACCCATGCTGCTAGTGTTGCTAAAAATTCTACACACGTGGTTTTAGGTTGACATAAACTTTTAAAGAGATTAATTACTGTAGTGAGCAGTATCTTACTTATGCAGTAAAAGTGTTCAATAATTCCTGTAAAAAAAAATTTCATTGTTTGCCTGATGAAGGTCATTGACTGAAAGTCATACTTTTCCTCCTTTTCACATCTTCATTATAACAGTAGTGCTAAAATAGGAGATGGAAGTACTGGCAAGGCTATCTAAGCACTATTAAAGTGGATTTGTTTTAAAAAAATATCCTTTAATGAATTTCTTACTTGTGACATAAGTGATTAAATTTGTAGAGCGAGTGATTTCATTAAAACTGCTTCAGCACTTCAACTTGGATGCAAAATGTGATTAACATTTATCTGCCATCCGCCAGAAACAAAATGTGTTAATACCATTAAGTTGTAAGTTCCAGTTGGACAGCTGTTAACAGCTCAGCTGTGAACAAACAGAACAATGGGTACAGTCATATCACCTTCTTCTGTACGTAGTGGATCATGGATTATCTTCAGGTAGCACTCAAACTGAGCAGCCAGGATCTGGTGTCTGGACTTTCCTAGTACGGTGGATATGTCGCTGAAATTCTCCTGCTGCACCTCCACAGCCTTCTCAACAGCCACCATGGACCCCACATCCTCAGACTGGGACACCTGAGTAAAAATTCATATACTGTTTATTAGAGATGTTAGAAAAAATTTGCTGACAAGAATGTTATTATGTCTCTTCTCAGTCAATCGGATCAATCACTTGGACCTATTATGCAAGTATTAATGGACTGATGTGACAGATCGTTTTTTGATCGATTCATTGCACAAGTGTTGAAACTGTCCAGAGCTACAAATACTTGGGAATTGTGTTTGACGACGGATTGAGATTGAGATTGAGATTCAGCGAAAATACAGATGTGAGTGTGAAAACGACTCTACTGTCTATGTAAACTAAACTCATTTGAAGTAGATCAGAGAATATTGGCAACGTTTTATTCTTCTTTAAGCAAAAATATTTTAAACTTTTCATTTATTTACAGGTTTACATGCCTTTGTCAAAAGGATCTCTAGTACAGCTTAATACTGAACAAATCCACAAAAAAGCACATAAGATTATCAACGACTCCACACATGTCCTCTAAGACTTCTTTAAGCTGCTGCCATCAGGAATGTGTTTTAGGCTATGTAAAACAAATAGAAGGAAATTTGGCTTTATTTCCAGAAGCCATTAGACTTGTGAACAGCCGCAGTACAAGAAATGGTCACTTTACCTTGTGTATAGACTGATAAATGCACTTTTGACATTTCATATTGTTTTTACTATTAATCCTTGTGTATGTCTTTCTAACATATTTATCATGTTTGTATTTTTAGATTGTTTTTTATTTGTGTAAATGAATTGTCTATGTGTACTTCTGTTTGCACGCTCGCTTGCCTTGAATTGCCCCTTGAGGGACGAATAAAGTACTTCAAATTGAATTGAACTGAATTTAATGTCTGTTCTTGACAAATCTTTCTTGTTAGACTCAAATATCACTTTACATTACATTAGAAACTACAGCACCAAAAGTTCCCAGGGAATAATTGTGCCATTAGCATTGTAAGTTGTAATCGGAAAGTGAAAAAACGTATAATGAAGAAGAGAACAAATGGGCTTTTATGAACACATGTAGCTGATAAACACTTGGATATATCAGATAAAAATGCATGGCTAAAATATAATGTAAAGGTAATGTAAAGGTGGGAAAGAAGTAATACTGTATGTGAAAACCTACTTAGTGTACACATTCAGGGTGTCGTGTGTGTGTGTGTGTGTGTGTGTGTGTGTGTGTGTGTGTGTGTGTTCAGTAATTAGCTAATATTTACGTAGAATGAAAAGGAGACACAGATACACACATATGATCGCACTCACCTCTGTGCCCAATGCCACTGCAACTATCAGTGAGAGTGTTAGGGTCCTCCACATGTTTCTGAAAGGGACAGAAGAAGTTGATGGGAATTTCATTAATATTGCAGGTATTTGGTCATAAACTAAAGAATTTGACAAATTAAAAGTCTGACCTGTTCATGGCACTAGATGAAAAGTCAGAGAATCACTAAACTTGTTACAATTCATCTTGAGGGGGACACAGATATCTCTACCCAATTGAATGTCAATCCATCCAATAGTTGTTGAGAAATTTCACTCTAAACCACAAATGTCAACCTGCTGGTGGGTAAATTCAGAGGTAGAGGTAAATTCAGGGGATCACCGAGTCATTAGGATTCATCAAGGATTAAAGTACATTTTGAGATATTTCACAGAATAAGTTAAAACTTTGACCTGCTGGGGGCACTAGAGGTAAAATCAGAGGATCACAAAAGTCAGGATTCATGGCAGTCCATTGAACAGTTTTTGAGATATATCAGTCTGGACCAAAGTGGTGGACCGACCAACAGTAAAGTTAAAGCAAAGTTTGAGACCCAACTGTAAAGACTCTTTTATTTCTGTAACTAAACATAACACACAGTATTATAATTCCACATGAACTAAGCGGGAAAAAATATATTTTGATCTAATGTGTCTATCTGAGGGTCCCCGCAATGAAGAAATCTGTCTGTTTTAATTTAAATTCAAATGCTTTGCGTGAGTGCATGGTCGTACAAGCGTTCTTATGTATGTTTATTTACAGTATGTGTACTTTCTCATCTATCAGGACAGGAAGTTCATGCCCCACCAGTCATTCCTCTCTGCTGTCCACTCAGGGTCACAGAAACAGATGTGTGTTTATTATTATTTTTGGGGCGAAAGGGCAGCAAGTTCCCTTTAGTGTTTCCTCTTTAATGAGCCAAACAAGGGTGAAATAAATACTCAGCATAAGGAGGCATCAGAAAATGAGTTGACAATAGCAGAGTCTCTGAAAACAAATACATGTGACAAAAAATGTCTCTTTGGTGGTAAAACATGACGGGAGGAAACAGACTCCAATGTGTTTCAATGTTTGGACCTCATGGACAACATGACATAATATAATATCTTCAGCTGTGTTCTTTAATTTTGTTGTAAATGCAATATATGCAGTAAGTGCTCTTTTCAGGTGTTAATGAAATGCAGAATTGTGCTACATGTGCTACAGTGCATTTTGTTTGACCATGACAAAGAGATGGCTTTGGAGATGAAGGCAAAGGAGCCAATTCAGCTTCATGTAGTAAACACAGCCTTCTCTTTGGAATCGGCTCCAAATGATAAGCACTACTCTGACAAGTTGAATTTGTCTTCACAGCAGCATTTATTTGAACCTCTTTCGCCCCCATGGTTTATTTTCCATGATTTCAAATTTATGTTGTGCAGACAACATGTTCAATACATAAAACAAACAATAATCTTTAGAATTATTTAAGGGCAGAGAAGAAGAAGAAGAAGAAGTTGAATTTTTAAAGAGAACTGTAAAATCTACCCAAAGACACCAAACATATCAACAAAGGCCGTACATTAAATTGAGAATTTTCAATTTAATTTTATAATGTTGAATGTAATAAAGTGCATACGTAAAAATTATTCGGGCTTGAATATCTGTATGTAACATTAAGAAAATGCTGGTTAACAATGACACCAGTGGCCGTTAAGTCCTGTTGCTCACACTCCATAGGCGCGAGCGAGCATCGGCCAAAGCAGTGACGTGACATACCTAACACTGAACGTGACTGACAGGCATCATGTTGATAGCTTGCAAACCAGCTTTATCAATCGCTGTTTGTCTGGCTTTCACCGAGAGGCTCAGCAACGTCAGCATAGCTACATGCTAATGTTTCAGCATAATATGTTGACCTGAGTTTTCCCCCTACGACAGTCACATTCCTGTTTTGCCAGACGGGCTTCGCTAGATAAAACTTTTGGTTTTTTGTGCTCACGTGGAGTTTGTGTTGGCGTCTGTGTTGTGGTGGGTGCTGGTTGTTTGTTGATGTTAGTGGATTCCACTTACTACAGCTGTATGATCCCAAAATAAACAGATTTTACTGTGATTTATTTGCAATAAACGGATCAAAAGGATGCCCAAATAACTACATCATGATGCCGATTTGTAAAAAGTCTGATTTCATGCTTTGTCAGGTTTGTTCGCAAGACGACAAGCAAACAACTTTTAAAATGTTAGTTTTCTGAATGGAGTTCGGATCGATCAGGGCTATGCTAACATTGTAGCTGCTCCATCAACATTCAAAATAATGTCATCTAAATTAGACATAAATACGGCAGCGACGTTATTGTTTATACACAGATATCTACATATTGTGTAACTTTAAAATTATATCTGTATAAATATGAAGCAGTATCATAGAGCTAACGTTAGCTATTGTTGCACACTGTTTTGACGCTGTAGGGAGCTGAAGCGAGGCAAGGCACTCTGGAGTGCGCATAATGTCACATCCGTTGGATTTTCCGGGGAAAAAAACATAGAAATCAGTCCACAGGCTGTTATAGGCAACCGAGAAAGTTGAGGAAGGTCTCATTTTTTAAGTTATATTACAATTCGTTCACACATTGGCAACAAAAAATGGTTAAAAAACAATTAATACATGTAAATTGTTACATACAGGACCTTAAAGTGGTTTGATACTGTCAAACTGCAAGAAAAATGTTGTGTCTAGGTAACTGTGAAGGACATGTAAAGTGGAATATTGGAAACATTAGGGATCAAGCAATTAAAGCCCATGAATGCAACCACTTTGAATGTTAAAAGCGGTTACAGGTCAAATTCATGCCAAGATGCCAGAATGAAAGCAGAAAGATAAAGGAGAAAGGAGAAAGAAATGTGGGAAATGTGCGTCAGGTGTGTGAGGGTTTTGGGAACCAGTGCTTTGAATAGTATGAAAAAAACATTCTTCATTCTTTGTTAGGACTTCCTTTTTTTCTTTCAACCTCTACTCACATAAAGCAAGAGATGTAGAGCACGAGTGCTGTCTTGTTGATGAGTATATAAAGAGAAATACAAGACAAAGCCCAGATTTAACTGAAACAGAGCATTTTAATAAATGATGTTTCAGTGAGCATTTAAAGCATAATTTAATGCATAATGTTCAGTGATTTTGTGTTATGTCTCATACCCAAAGGGAGCGATGTGCAAAGGTTGTACAGAAGTATGCTCTTTTGACTCACCCCAAGACACAAAGGTAATTATTAAAACATTTGTGGTAAATAACTTCTCAGTGTTGAAGTATTTAATATTTATGTGTAGCTAACCTGTCAGTAATTGTCTGCAGTGACTCACGCTTTGATGCTGGAAAGGTACACAATATTGCACAAATTAGAAGATCACTATTTCATTTCTGTGTGTCAGAGGCTGTAGCTCCTGACATGTCTGGTCTAACATTAGCTTAGCAAAATGACTGGAAGCAGGAGGAAACTGCTAGCCTAGCTATGCAAAAGATATATTCAACAACTGTCAACAACCCTGTCTTATTTACAAGTTGTCTGTGGATATATAAAATGCCTAGAAATAGAAAAGGAGACATTGTGGTTAAACAAGCAGCTAGTTTGTAGCTTTGCACACTTCCCTAACTGAACAAACCCAAGGTAGGTGAGTAGTTTTCTATTTAACGTGATGAACCGTAATAACATTAATGATGGCTCTGTTCCATTTAGGTGTCTCCATAATCCCTGACAGTGAGCAAGCATGCACAACCAGGGCTCGGAAACTGACAGACCTATACAGAATGCGGCCATTATTAATCAGTGCTGTGCTTTTCCTACTATTACACATCAGAACGTCTTCAGTGAACAAAGTCTATTGAATTGACAAATATTAAACTGATAAGTTATTGATCTAAGCAAAAAGGTGAATTTCCTAAAATGTTGGAGCGCTCTTTCAAAGCTGAAGCAGCCTTGCTCCCTCGATGGTGTGGGACACATGTTTTTGCTGATTCTTTGTGTGTTGTTTTCTTAAATGGATCCAGGGCTGCCCACTCTTCAATGGAAAGTAGCTAAAGCCTGCTCTAGATTGCTACATCATGTAATGTGCTAATTTGCATATGTGCAACATAACTACACCAAGATTTGCATATTAGGATAGATAGAAAGGAATTGCCTAAAAGGAGACCATGAAAATAATACAAATCATATGCTAATATCATTTGCTTATACATGAGCTGATTGGCTATCAGGTGGCTACCAACATCCATCCAAACATATTCAGAAAAATACACACAATAATAAATTTGTTTTCTGGCAGCGAGTTAGATGAGAGGATCAGCTGTTTCCCCCTATTTCCAGTCTTTGTGCAAAGCTAAACTAACCGGCTGTTGGCTGCAGCTTCATATTAAATGGTCAGACATGAGAGAGGTATTGTGTCTTCTCATCTAACTCGCTACCAAAAAGCAAATAAGCATATTTTCCAAAATGTTGAACTATCCCTTTAACACTGTTTGGTGGTACAGCTTCCTCCACACCCCCCAAAAAGGTTTGGGTATTATTTACTCTGCTAAGATATAATGTTCATATGTTGAATTCTGTATAACACAGTCCAAGTGTTTCTGCTGGGAAGTAGTTTGGAGTCTTTGAGACCAGCCTTCTCTGCCAAATCTAATTGTATACAAATTTACAATTGATGGTGGTGGAAGGGAAATCCTAATGTCCAAATTAACTTTGTAACTGATAGAAATAAGAAATTAAGTGACCAGTGTCTGTGTCAGAGAGTTGTTGTTACTCTTACTGGTCACTGATAGATGTGATAGATTGCAGTCAACATGTTCAATATTTAAAACAAACAATAATGTTTAGAATTATGTGTTATGTGTTAATTTGCATATGTGCGATGTAATTACGCCAAGATTTGCATATTAAGATAGTTAGAAACGAATTTTCTCAAAGGAGACCATGGAAAAGATAAATTACAAATTATATGCTAATATAGTTGGCTTGTACATGAGCTGATTGGTTACCAGGTGACTCCTAACATACAGTACATCCAATCATATTAAATGAACAGGGCAGCCTTTATTTTTTATTCTCCTCCATGCTGTGTGCCTTTTATCTGATCTTTAAATTGTTTCCCTGTAGCGAAAGACGACACAGCCATATGCTTTGGCAGCCTTCTGTAATTTGAAACAGAAAGCAAAAACATTAAAGAGTTTCAACACCTTTTTAAACGCAGGTTTGACTTAAAAGTCCTGTATGTAACTATTTACAATATTAATCGTTTTTTAATAGTTTTTTTTATTGACAAAGTGTTAACGGATTGTAACATAACTTGATGACACCTTCCCCGACTTTCTCGGTTGTCTGTAACAGCCTGTGGACAGGTGTGACATTATGCGCTCTCCCGAATGCCTTGCCTCTCTTCAGCTCCGCTACAGCGCCAATAGTGTGCAACACTAGCTAACCTCAAGGAAATTGAATCGAACGCAACTGGATTTTTGGTTTTGTCTGTGAAGACGTTTCACCTCTCATCCAAGAGGCTTCATCAGTTCGTGCTCGTTTGACCAGGCTAGACCAGAAAACCAAAAATCCAGTTGCGTTCGATTCAATTTCCTTGAGATAACTATGACCTGGATGAATGAGAATATTCACAGGCTTAACACTAGCTAACATTAGCTCTATGATACAACTTCATATTTATACAGATATCATTTTGAAGTTACACAATGTGTAGATATCTTTGTGTATAAATAATAATGTTGCTGCCATATTTATGCCTGATTTAGATTACGTTATTTTGAGTGTTGATGAAGCAGCTTCAATGTTAGCATAGTCCTGATCAATCTGAACTCTATTCAGAAAACAAGCATTTTAAAAGTTGTTTGCTTGTCGTCTTGCGGAAAGAAAGAATTCCTGTAAAAGACTTTTTACAAATCGGCATCATGATGTAGTTATTTCGGCATCCTTTTGATCCATTTATTGCAATTAAA
>NTHP01000314.1:643319-717167 GCA_003416845.1 Oplegnathus fasciatus | reverse complement strand
GACGAATCCAACTCGTTATAACTTTAACATAAATGAAAATTCTGTTACGATTGTTTGTGTACGTGCGCCTCTGCCGAGTAAAGCCACCAAAATTGCCCTGTGTATGTGTTTGCAATGAGAGACAAAATGCAATTTTGTGGCAAAATGAGCACCAAAATTGCATTGCGCCACCTAATCAGCATAAACACAGCCTCCCTCCACACGTTTTCCCCAGCGCTGGCTGCGCGCCTTGCAGGAAAATAGAGCCCTAAGTCTTTTTGGTCTGTCAACTGGGCATGCAACAGTGGAGACGGAGAGAGAGAGAGAGAGAGAGAGAGAGAGAGACAGGGAGAGAGAGTTTGTTAAAGCCCAGAGTGGGTCCCTCACTTCCCCATTTCAAATTCCTGAGGTTTTCAGTGCTCTGGAAGGCCTGGAGCTAATTTGGCTTTCAGGCTTTCCCCTCTAATTCTTTGCGACTAATTACAGTCGTATTCCCGCAATTAAACTGATAAACTCTGCTGAGCTTGGCAAGGTTAGCAAAGAAACCCCAGCCCCTCCTTGCTGGCTCAGGGAACCACCTCTTCGCCATCTTCCTTTCTTTTACTTTTCACTGTAGTAAACACACTAAAAATAAAATCAACCTGAATTCTTCGACAGAGTCTCTTAGGCCCCAGTATTTACTGCCTTTGGTGACAATGCCAGGAACATAGAGAGGAGCGTCCAGAGGTCAGACAGATGTTGCACATGAGGGGATTTGCATAGTTATGTCTGAAAAACCTAAACACCCCAAAGGGATATTACTCTGTTATCATTAAAGCATGATTGCAATTTAGGGACAACTTCATAACATTGTCACAAAGAAGTGCTCTTATGTATTTCTCTTGGATTCAAATGCAATTAATGTTTTAATTGGGCCTGCCAGTACTGTCTCAGCTCATGCATACAGATAGGATACCTAGGGAGAAAGAAAAACAACCATGGAATAAAATGAGGTTGGCTGTCTAGACCGTGTACTTGGACTCACTGGGTTGTTCAGTAGGTTTTTCAGCACATGTGAATGTTTATCTCTCTGAAATGAAGCATATGGGCTGAGCTCCATTAAGTGCCAAAGGGGTGGTCCCTCCTCAATATGGCAAGGCCAGTTTCCCTGTCAAACGCGTATCAGCACTTCTTTGCCCTCTCCTCTCCCTCAATTTTGTCTTTTTTGTGACTGTTCACATTTTACAGCTGGATTCAGTGCAGCAACCACCACTTTTATCACTAGTAGTCAGTGTTTTATGACGTGCAAAAAGATATTGTCCTCTGGTAAATGTCTGAATGTATTCAAAATATGTTTTTTAGACCAGCAGTTTAATGCTAGAATACTAGCATGTGCCTTTTGTGTTTGTGTGTGAGTGTTTTGCCGGCTATGAGTGTGTGTGTGTGCCCACGTACTGGCCTTCTGTCTGTCAGTTTGTCAGTCTGTCTGTGTCAAGTATTTGTGTTTTTTGTCACCCCTTGTGGCCATTTTGAAGCAGACCTACACATTTGTGATGACGCACTGTAACGCAGTACACTGTATAAACACTGCAAAAGCCAGACACCTTATTGTGTAGAGGAACATGTGTAAAAATACGCAGAGCATATTTGTAGAAGCTTTGAAATAACGGTTGTTATGGAGTGTGAAGGATGGGTTTCACCAATGTTTAGAGAGAGGGTTTAATTTTGGAAAGGCTGAGCTCTTTTTTCAGTCGGCCTGCAGGTTCTTCATTTTACTCTCACATATCTTTAGTAAAATAGGGATGAGTTGACTTTTACATGCATATCCTACCGTTGGCTGAAGTCTTGAAAAAAGTTATACTGTTAAGTGAAATACAATATTTGATAGGTTATTTGTTTTAATTCAGCAAATAACTCAAGTGAAACGGATGCTGGACATCACTAAAGCTGAATAAACTGAAGAAAACATGCAGTTATCTCTCATGCATTTCAGCTTTTACTATCACAATGCGCAGAACTGAGATAACAGCTCATCACAGCAGTCCTCTAACACTCCTGCCTTTTCCCCTCCTCAAGGTATCTGAGGGCTCAGAGGTCCACTTTCAGCTGGGAAACTTCTCCCTCTCCTGCCAGATCCAGAAGGAGACCCTTCCCCATGGCAATGAGCACCTCCTCAACTGGGCCCAGAAGAAGTACAGGGCAGTCACCTCTTTCTCTGAGCTCAGGATGACTCAAGACATCTACATCAAAGTCGGAGAAGGTGTGTACTAGATTCCCAAAATTCCCAACATAGCTCTAGGCTCCAAGGCACGTCTCCCCATTCCCCCTTCAGCTCTCATAACTTAACTTAGCTTTTGTGTTTGAGCCCTTGCTAGAGGTTTACATGCACTACTCTGAGAAAAGAATTTCCTTCCCTCAACAGACATTCACACTATTTAACAGGCTAGCTGTGGTAATTCTGAGTTGTGGCTGCTTATAGCCTTGAGAATTATTGTGTATTACATTGCCCATTTTTTCCATGCATGCATGATACAAACAAAAAGGGGACCCACTCATAAAAAACATTTCTCTATAACACAACTAGTGGTCAAAAACTTCAAAGGGTACCTTTACATAATGAATGACATCATCTGCATTAAAATCTGTAATTGATCTGTAATCTAGCCGGCTAGTAGAAAGCTTAAGAGTTGAAATTATTACCAAATGTCCTTGTTTGTGGGTGCTGTGAGTCTTGAGAGCTTTCAGTTTTAGTTTCTGTGTTATAAGTATGTGTGATAAGGTGTCAGTGGGAGACAAATAAAGATATCAAAGTTATGGACACTAAAATAGAAGCCATAATAGTGATTTGAACCAAAACTGTAAAGTAGGCAACTTAGTATTTAAGACTTTGGATAGACAAATTGGCAGATAGTCACTGCTAGTCACGGCTACTGTCACTGATAGTCATATCTCATCCCTGGATACAAATCCTGTCATTTGTCTCTTTTGCCAAGTGGTGTTACTCCCATAGTTTTCATTAATACGATAAGGCTACAATAACAACAATGTACAAAATCCAGTGGAGGACATTCGTGGATTGACCAAATGTCAGGTGGAAAAAAGCAGAGGTAAGCAGGAGATATAGACCATGCCTTTCACATTTTTCCAGTAAGTGAGGTAAGGGGGGAGCGTGTCTGCAGTGAAGAGGCACTGGGGGATTCTCAGGGGAGATGATTTATCTTCACACGTTTCAGCCGTGGACTTTCGATTCTTCATTCTGTATTGGCCGGACCATACAGTGAACAGACAGCACATCCAACTTCACAATACATCAGCTCTCAGACAGGACATCTTGTTTTTAATGAGCATCTTTCACTACATGTTAATAAAACAAAGCCCACGTCTGGAGAGAAATAATGGCTCAACTACTGCCGGTGATAAGTTCTCTCTATGTTGTTAGCTGCTGTGGAGAGCAGAGTGGTTGCTCAGCCTTCAAGCGTTTGGCTTGTGTCATTAGGGAGCTGCGGTTTGGCAAAAGCCCATAGTGCCATGATGTTTACTTCAAGCAAAGAGCTGTAGATTTCCACTCCTTCACATCATCAGTAGTGTTTCATGAAGATGGACAGATTCTCACTTTGCTTCCTAACCAGGCCGGCGCTCTCTTCAGCTCTTTATAGTGCCACAAGGGTTCCGGAGAGGAAGGTGCCAACCTTCAGTTTACATTTTGTCCAAGGCTCTGTTTGCCAAATAAGGAAGCAGCTGTCTTGTGTTTTCTCCCAGTGCTGAGAAGGGGCCTAACTTTACATATTCTGAAGGTACTCTAGCAGTTAACGAATTTTTGAACAGTCATGAAAGTGGAGGAACAAACACTAGAAGGTTTGATTAAATGTGTTTATGAACATTATTGTCCTGTTATTGTGAAGGAATTCTGGTAAAAACCCTTGCTCAGTTTTCCCACGTAAAAACCAAAAGAGAAATTTCCCTGTTGATAAGAAGACAGGTCATGCCAACCAGAGCGAGCCCAACCCTACCCAACACAGGGCTGGGCCTGGTTAGTGCTGAGACAACGGGAATACCAGCTGCAGGGCTGTGTAGTGAAGTGAGCAGGGAAACTGTTCTTCAGCTGGAACCGCTGGGTCAAAGCAAACATCCACCCTACTGAAGTCTCCGTGAGCAGGACATTGAATTCCTCCCAGAAGCAGGGGGTGCTGTTCTGTAGCTGACCTTGTGCTGTGACCTCCCTGTGGTGGAGGGGTAAGAAAAAGCTGTATTTCTCCTTTGGGGGATCAAAATAGCCTCCCAGAACCCCCGACCAGTAACATAAATATCTCTCCACTTTTAGATCCAGTGTTTTCTGACACCTGCAAGATTGATACCAAGTTCCTGTCTCTGAACTACCTGGGCGGCTACGTGGAGCCACAGACATCAAAGGGTTGTGTCGTGTCTGGACCCGACAAAGACAGAAAAGAAGTCCACATCATTGAGCTCCAAGCCCCCAACTCCAGCAGGTGAGCAGCAAAAGCCAAGAAAACATGTTGTCATAGTTTATTTTTGAGGTCAAGATGCTCTCACTAATCTCTGTGGAGTTTGTTTTGGATGGAAACTAGGCCGAGGGGTGGGGGGGTTACTGTTCACTTAGTGGTGTTCTTTTGAGAAAGATATTTCAAAACTGGGTCTCAAAGTCCAGGTTGCCAGATAATCTCCTCACTCCCCCAGTGGAGTGATTATTCTGTACACCCAAAAGACCGCAAATCTGGGAATGCGTTGGTAGTTGTGCCGTATCTCACTCTAGTGCTATCTGGTCTGTGGTGCATATGTCTGCTTTTTTCTGGGAGTGCATCCAGCTTTTTAATTAGTTGGCCAGACACAGAAGGCACGATAGCACTACGTCGACCTAACGGTCCAAAATTCTTTTCTTCTCTCCTTTTCTGCAGTGCTTTCCAGGTGGACGTCATAGTGGAACTGCGGCCTCTGGAGGACGATGCCCCGCTGCATCGCGACGTCGTCTTGCTGCTCAAGTGTGCCAAGTCTGTCAACTGGGTCATCAAGGCCCACAGTGTGATTGGCAAGCTGGATGTAGTGGTAAGCCAACAGCATGACAACAGAAGCTTTTCAGGACTTCACCACTGAGATTTTATATAGTCTTATCACACATCACAGTGGCTCGCAAGTCATGTCACAGACAGAAATGTCATCACTTTGCACCACTGACCAAAGAATTTGTCACACCAGAATGTGTGCTGAATCGGCGCCTGGTCCCCGCTGAAGGAGAGGGTGGGGATAACAGGTTAGGAGGAACTGTGAAATTTCATCGCGGCAGCTTTAGGGATTGTCATCACATTCAGAGAGCCAGGGGCGGGAGTGGTGGGGGCATCACATATTTTCAGAGCCAAGGCTACTGCACATAGAGCCCAAGCTGCTTCCCATCAGTCATAATGTGAATTATGAGCAGTGCTTGCTTTAGGCACTTTCTTAATCTGCGAGCTGTTAGGACCTCCTCGCCACACACAAAAGACAAACACTGGCTAATTACTGCAATATATCAGGGTGCCCTTTACTTAGAAATATGGTTTTATACATATCAACGCTGAGTATGAGTATACAGTTTTGATATTAAATCTTCGTTAGTGTTACTCAAGTCTCTCAGGATCCTTAGGAACTATAAAAATATGACCCCTACAGTATGTACACTTTGGAAGGCTAGTTTAAGTGTAGATCCTGCCGATGGGGAATTGGCAGTTGTCCAACCACAGTAATTTCTCCAGGGATAGAATTTTAAACCCCATTTCTAGAACGAGACCTTGTGCAGTAAAACGGAAAGAAACTCACCAATATTTTACATTTCCCCAAATATTTCACTGTGCTGAGTCTGGAGACATTTTGCATTTACTGTATGGTTGACCCTTGACACTCGTCCTTTTGCTGTTGTCTTGCGTGCACCTCTCAGCTGTTAGCCCTGTACTTATTTCAGTGGAGGTGTGTGGGGGGGGTTCTGTGCTTCCTCAGCATGTAATGCTGATACTACTACAGGGCTGCTGCAGCCATCACACTGCACTTTTTTGCCAGGCGCGGTGTGTTTGTACAGCTGCCTGGTCACTGCAGTACAGTAACTCTGTCAGGCTGTGTGAGTGTAATGCCAGGTTAAAGCCTGTGGTACTTACAGCAGCACAAATGGATGGTAATGCCTCTGGTGGAGATGTGCCCAACAAATTTCTGTTTCCTTGCACCCACTTAACACTTTGACCAACAATACTGCAGTTTGGGTTAGGAATTTAGATACATACAGCCCAGCAGATTCAAAACTGTCACTAACTAAGGATTATTTTCATTGTTGATTAATCTGTTGATTATTTTTTCAATTAATCGTTTGTCATAAAATAGTGACAAATGCCCACCACAAGTTTCCAAAGCCAAAGATGAGGTCTTCAATTTCTATTTTTTGTCTAACCAACAGTACAAAAGCCAAAGATATTTAATTTACAATGATATTAAACAGAGGAAAGCAGCAACTTCTAACATTTGAGAAGCAGAAACCATAAAATGTTTGTCATGGTTCTAGGGATGGCAATGTTGGTCAGTCTGTCCACCACTTTGGTCCAGACTGAAATGTCTCAACAACTATTGGATGGATTGCCCTGAAATTTAATGACATTTTGTACAGGCATTCAGGTTCCCATCAGGATGAATTTTCATCACCATCAAGTCAAAATTTAAATTTGTGCAATACTTTGGTTTATGACCAAATACCTGCCAAACTAATGACCTTCCCATCAGCTTCAGCTGTACTTTGTGTTTATAAGCAAATATTAGCATGCTAACACGTTAAACTACAATGGTGAACATGGCAAACATTACACCTGCTTAACTTTAGCATGTCAGTGTTGCAGTTCTGAGCATATTGGCATGCTGACGTTAGCATTTAGCTCAAAGCACCATTGTGCCTAAGTACAGCCTCACAGAGCTGCTAGTGTGGCTGTAGACTCTTAGTCTTGTCACTTGATGAATGAAACGATTGTCAGTGTTGTTGATTGGTTGGTTTCTGTACACACATTATCTAATTGATGCAGTAAACAGTATGTTTTATATCATTGTGATATTTTAACAATATTTACATGATATGTAATGTGAAACCTTTGCAGAACCAATTATATCAATTCAATATCAGTGGTAATAGTGGTTACATATATAGACCATAATGCCTAGCAACATGCGGAGAGTGGCGTCCATAGCAGGGTCTGTTTGGTGCAAGCACATTTAACAGAGGAAGACGCTGTGGTAATCACCTAAAAGCATGCTAATTTTATTCTGTAGTATCTACTATATTTTTAGTTCAGACGTTTTTCAACATGTAATGTTCACAAGATACTAAAATACATGGTGAATGTATGTTTAAATGGTTACCTTTGAGTTTTACCGGTTTTGTTTGTGTTCACACCAAACCAGAACCTGCTACAGACAATTGCAAGGATGGTCAGTATAAACACAAGTCCATTTTTTTAGTTCCCAAATAGCTGACATTTTGACTTTTACATGACAACAGTGGTACACAGGATCCAGGATGTGCTTGTGCAACCAGTGTTTGGGAGAGTGTCAACTATGAATGTGATATGATAGCCTTGTAAAACCAAGGCCTCACTTCTGTTAGAAAACGGGCTCTCCTCAGCGTTGCTCAAGAGACTTGAATGTGTGGGAAATGGCTGTGAGAAAGCAGCATTACTCCCTCACACAGGGAGGGTATTCAGCAGGGCAGGACACAAATTTTGGAGCAAACTAACATGTTGGTTTCTCAGCATTGATTGGGCTGTGACACGCCCATTACCTCACACTCACACATGATTCACACTTGACACAGAACGAGTGTAGGACTGTACTTGAAGTTGAATATCCATGTTTATACTTGAACAGTAAATCATGCCTTTGGTTTCAGAAGGTCTTATGGGAGCTTACTTAAATGAATGTTCTTTTAGGAATGACAATTTGTTATTTTTGATGAAAAACATACAATAGAACAAGATAAATTACACTTGTCTTTTCTTTTCCACAGGCCTCTGATACCGTGAGTCTTAGTTCAAACACGGAGAGACTGATGCAAGTGTCAAAAACCCCCAAGCAGCACTTGCCGTCAGGGCCACAAGCCTTGATCAAGTGGGCAGGGGAGCATGGCTACAGTCCAGTCACGTCTTACACCAGCACACCTGTGGCTAACCACTTCAATATCCGACTTAGAGAGCCAGGTAAACTGAAGAAACTCCCTCTGAATTCTCCACTCAGTTTCAATGATACTGAAACAGAAATGTGTTCAGGTGAATTATAGCTAAAATACTATGCGCAAGACATACATTGCAGCAGCTGCTGCAATTTTTTTTCTTATGACTTATATTTCACATTTCACAGTCCTTATAGAGAAACTCGCGTGAAATTGTGAAATGATTTTATAGTCGTAGTCCGGTGTAATTTCCCTGCCTGTAAAATCAGCCTCATGAGTTTCTAACCATGTGTGATTTCCAGATGTGGTGGACCCTCTAGAGAGCATGCTGCCTCCAGAGCTCTCCATCCTACATGACTCCAGTCCTCATACAGGACCGGGGGCTGCTTCACGGCGCTCCGGTCTGCCCTTTCTCTTCCCTCCATCTGTGTCTGAACGCCTGTCCCACCTGCCTCTGCCCTCCGCCCTCGACGACCGGCCCTGGGAAAACGGCGAGCCTGAGGAGCACCAGGGCACTCTGAGTGTTGGCCTCAGTGTGCAGTGTGAGGACACGAGGATGGTGGTCAGCATCGACAAAGAAAGTCTGCAAGTGAGTGGAAACAGAAACATATAGGGCTACAACTAATGATTGTTTTAAATAGTTCAGTTTAATTTTATTCTGTTGTAAAGCCACAAGTATAACACACACGTCCAAATATACACAACATAAAAAACACAGAAAACCAGAAACACAGACAAACAATTTCTGAATGGCATGTAAATATGCTGTTTAAAAAAGAAAAATCTAATATTTATATTCCTTAAAATGCTTTGCTACCAAAACTGTTCATTTATTCATGTTAGTATTTATTTTATGACGATATGTAACTGGGAAGAGCAAGAAGATGATGTAGCTCTAACCAACAAATTATAGGTATCTTATTAAAAGTCATTAATAATCAAATTAAATTAATCAATTTTACAATCGATTAAGCAACAAGTTGTTACAGCACAGAAGCAAATAGTTCCCCTCTAATGCTGAATAGACAAACAGAGCAGTTTTTCTCATATTGCTTGAGAATTCTTTATTCTTTAGTCTGAACAGCAAAAGACTAAACAAATGAAGTGTTTTCTTTTCCAGCCAGACTTAATCCAGTGTCATCGATGATTTGAAATGCGATTCCAGTCACACATCTGAAAATTGTATCATGGTCTGATCAATCAGATTTGCTTTTGGGTATTTAGTTTTTACACCTCTGCTCTTAGAACACAGACTTGATGTGACAAACGGTGACAAGAAGAACAGAAAACAACAAACATGGACACCCAAAGAGAATACCAGTGTCTGGACCAATTAGGGGGCTTAATGAATGTCTTCTGCGCTGCCATTAGAAAATGCCTCCATGTGAGGTTGTTGATATCTGAAAAGTGTGCATGCATTTGTATTGTACCGCAGTGGTCAGAAAAAACTGTCTAAATACACAAATCTAAAGGTCACTAGTAGATTCATATGTGGGCCTTCAGCTGCAGACTTTTGCTGCCGTGATAATACTTATACATAAAGATAAACTAGTTAAAGTAAGTTTCAGGACGACAAAAGTTAAATAAAAAGAAATACCAGTAAGTACAATGAGAAATGTTGACATTATTCCATTGCTTTTTATTTAAATGCCAGCGTCCCTGTTATACACAGGCTGACATTGAAGCAAGTAGGACGGTTCCCAACATTTGGCGTATGAACACGGGAACAACTCAGTCAGCCCACATCACAGAATGGAAACTGGCATAGACTGTAATTAGGAGAAGCTGGGGCTGGAGCTAGACCATCTTGTGGGATTTGTTTATTCCTGGGAAGTCTCACACAACCGCTTTGACTTTTTAGTCTTTTTATATATATATGATTTTGAAAATGAGTTAATAAAGGAAATGTTTTTTTATCTGTATCCAATGTTGTTATTTTTTGATGTTTCCTCAGGCGAATGGGTTTACTCAAGCCAACCTCACGCTCCAAGACCCAGCCTGCAGAGCAACAGTCAACGCCACGCACTACACACTGGAAACTCCTCTGACTGGCTGTCAGACCACCGTATATCCCATGCCGGGTAGCCCTATGGCCCTCTACATCAACTCTGTGAGTACAATACCTATTATTGCATTTTAGTTTAAAACGAGTCATGCCAGTAAAGCTGCTTAGCCTGAACGATGAAAAGTGGCTTTTTAGTTTATGATGTTAATACAAATGTAAATTCAAAGAAAGTGTTTTTAAAGTTAAACTGAAATTAAAATGTGTTTTTGCTAAGAAGTAAGCATCCTTGGTGTTTTTTGACTCGTGTACTTATTTGGTTAAAATTGTAATTACCAAAAATTTTATTTATTTTTCTGCAGTGAGAGCACCCCTGACATTAGAGTTGTGCAGGGGGCGAGATTTTTGTGGTTCTTAATTTGATCGGTGCAGCATCTGTGTGGGCGGGCACCAGAAATAGTTCCGCATATCACTTCAATTCCGACACAGGCAGTTAACCAGCTGGGGGGCTGACGTTGTTAGCCATTGCTTAGCACCATCTCCATGCATTACTCCATGACCTTGTGTGTTACTCCACGATCGAATCACTGGGTGACGTATGGAGAGCCGAGGTTGCGGGACTATAGTTAGCTTCCACTTTCCGAGTAGAAACACTTTCCGAGTGGACGCTAGTTAGCCCAGCTTGCCAGCTTCCATTTTTCAACTGGGATACAAACGTCTTAAACGCTGCATAACCAAGGCTATGTGGGCCTGCTGAAAAAGAGGGAAAAACTTCTCGTAGCGTTGTCTGTAGGCTGTACGCGGTTATGACATGCTCCAGTCAGTAGAGCACCACGCAAGTTGTAAGCATGTTTTCTAGCAACATCCACTCAGAGGCTTGAAGCTTAAACACGGTTTACACGGTTTTTGTTTTATCCTCTTTTTTGGATAAATCGAAAATGGAAAAAATGGAAAATATGATCAATAGCTGCAGTATCATTATAGTTTATATTTCCTTGTGCAGAAATTGACAAGAAATCAATTTTCCATCCAACTTTAAAGTACATTTTTATGTAACGGTGAACACTTTTTATGGGATTTCGGCATTCACATCTGACACCCTCAGTTATCTTCATTATTATGGAATGCATTCATTCAGCGTGTTTGTTCTAACAAGCAAGGATGAATCACTTCCTCCCCAACCTTTTGAAATCTTTTGTGGGGGAAAGTTGGAACAACACATTTTCTGTCCAAAGCAGATTGAAAACCTGGGCACATGTCCAAGGTCGTCTTTTGTGTTAGCACTTGGATGCAGGGATAACCTCTGACCTCTAGTCAAAAGAGATACATTTTCATTGTCTAGGTCCCAACACTTCAAAGATTATCTGTCTTGGCTGTTGTTTTTTCTGTCCTGTGACAGGCTGATTTAATTCAGCTGTGGCACCAATGGCAGGTCCACTAACATTTGGTGCAGACTTAAGAAAAACACTTAGTGTCACTGAGATTGTCCTCTCACCTCATTAAATCAAAAGAAGCACGTACTCATCTCAGACCCCTGACATTCCTCTGCTCTACTGAGAAATTAAAAGTATGTTTAATGTTTTTGTCCAGGGTGAGTCCCACTGCTGAAGCCACAGGACATTCACACATTTTAAATCCTACTCATTGGTTGCAGAATGTTTTGGCGACCCCTCTCAAAGATTCAATCTCTGTGCCTTTGGCTTACTCAACACCCTGAATTAAGCAACACTACTCACAACTGGATCTGTGAAAAATGGAAATCTGGAAATGATTTTTGTGAAAGTTTTCCTTTTCACGTACTAACTAATGTGGCTTCGGGTTTTGTGAGTAACGGACTCCTCTGTGGATTGCAGGTTTTGGTAAGTCATGCTGAGACTAAGGATGGGAGTGGTGGGCCGCTGGATTATGAGGATATGGAATCTGGAGACGTGCTGTTCCCAAGGGACCCAGTGGTGTTAGAGAGGACATTTACGGAGCCCACAGAGCACCAGTCCGTCATAGTGGTAAGACAGTGGAATCACCGTGGTTCTGTCTCTGTGAGAGCTGCACTTCATTGCAGGGTGAAAGTCAAGAGCACCGATCATCTACATCTCTATGTAAATCATGCAGAGTTGGAAGAAACTCCATTTCCCAGAGTCCCTTGGTGCCAGTAAAGACTGATCTGGCTCCTGCAATCTCTCTGTCTTTCCACAATGTCTGTTTTATGAACTTGATTTTCCATTTTGAAGTTTCTCCATCTTCTTCTCTCTACTGACTTATTTTCCTTTGTCTCATCCATTCCTCGTCTCCCACTTATTGTCCTTGTTTGTACAGTATCTCTTATGTTCCTGTGGTCAAACACTGACACACAGTCATGTAGTGCTTAGCAATGGAAACTGATGTCAGATCCCTGCTGATCTTTGTGTTGGCTTTGTCTTCTTCTCCTCCTAGTTCAATTGCACATACCGAAAGAACCAGGAAACCTCAGAAACACTTCCCAGGATTGTACCGAGACCAGGGAGGCAACCGGTCAACAACATGACGTTCAACATGGAGTTGTACAACACCCTGCCATTCAACAACCCTTCACGGCAGGCCTTCTACACTGTTTCACAAAATCAGCAAGTCTTTGTGGAGGTATACTTTGCATTTCTAATACATTACCTCTCGTTTCCATGTTTGTTTTGTGGTTTAATGCATCATTGTCTAACGCACACTTGTGTTTTTGTCCCTAAATTAAAACTTTAGTAAGAAAACTGTGCTCTGTGAACTCTCTGTCTGGGACTTTAGCTCTTCCTGCTTTGATCTCTTAGTGTGGCATCCACGAGGTCTATTTGTATTTTGTCTGGTTGCGACTAAAAAGCTAGCACTCACTTTCACCCCTGATATTTGTTGTATCTCCTCTCTACGTGTCTCCGTATCCTGTCTGTCTGGCTCAAAATCCTGTCTGTCTGTTTTGCAACAGTAATTATGGAGGTCATGTAAGAGATGGCAAAGACTCATACTCTGAGGTCCTTTGAAGAGATGATTTATGGTGGTATCAGCGGGAGACGCTTCACTGACAGTGTGGACGCAGAGCCAGCTGGTTACAAAGAGTTTTCTGTGTATGTGTATGCAAGACCTTTCCAATGAGGATACCATCACTGACAATCCAAAAGAAGGAAAGGAGGAATAATAACTCAAGGGACTGTCTCATGGATGGAAAGATATTACTAGTATCATAACTGTGACTGAAATACTACTTAAAGACATTTGTTGCAGCTGACATAACTAATGTGTTAGCAAGCAGTTGTCATACATCCAGCAGACAGCAACATTAGAAATCATTTGGAGTCTTTTTTGTGTCCACCTGATGAATAAAATATCCAATATCCACTCTCCTCTCAGCTCTGGTGTGGTTTCCAACAACTACTGAGAAAAATATCCGGCTCTTTAGCTAAATGCTCCACTATACTGTATGTTAACTAGCTAGTTGCTAACTGTGTCTGTCTGCTGTTTGGTGCTTGACAAGTAGTGTATAGTGGGTTCATCGAGGGTTTTTTTGTATGTGTGCTGCGGCTGGTTAATGAGAGCGGTGAGAGTGAACTAAACATTAAAGTTGCAGCCGTAAAACCAAAACAATGTCACTGTGAGCAACCCCTTCCTCATTACATAACGAAAGGAATTAGAGCTGCAGCATTTAGTCGGTTAATCGATTAGTTGTCAAGTTGTATTAAATTAATCGCCGACTATTTTGATAATCAATTAATCGTTTTGAGTCGTTTTTTAAGAAAAAGCGTCCAAATTCTCTGATTTCGGCTTCTCAAATGTGAATATTTTCTGGTTTCTTTAGTCCTCTGTGACAGTAAGCTGAATATCTTTGGGTTGTGGACAAAACAAGACATTTGAGGACGTCACCTTGGGCCTTGGGACACAATGATCAACATTTTTCACCATTTTCTGGCATTTTATGGACCGAACAACTAATCGATTAATCGAGAAAATGATCCACAGATGAATCCATAATAAAAAAAATCGTTAGTTGCAGCCCTAATAGGAACTAGTTTGACGTTTTGGAAAATTCGCTTATTCTCTTTCTTGCTGAGAGTTAGATGAGAAGATCGATACCACTCTCATGCTGTGACGCTACACCCAGTTTAGCTTAGCATAAAGGCTTGAAACAGGCAAGGGGAAACAGCTAGCCTGGCTCTGTCCAAAGGTAAAAAAAACAAAAAAAAACAGGCTACCAGCACCTCTAAAGCTCACTACTTAACACGTTATATCTTGTTTGTTTAATCTGTACAAAAAACAAGCTGTAAAAACGACAAGTTGTTGTTTTGAAGGGTTTATTTGCCAGACTGTTTCTTGGCCGGGAGTAATGGCTCCCTGTAGTCAACTAGCTCGTTCCCCTTGCTTCAAGTCTTAACGCTAAGCTAAGCTTACTGTCTCCTGGCTGTAGCTTCATATTTACCAGACAGATATGACAGTGGTACCAATCACATCATCTAACTTTTGGCAAGAAAGCAAATAAGTGTATTTCCCAAAATGTTCATGTATTCCTTTAAAGACTTTTTCCACTGATAATTACTATCTTAACTAAGCGAAAGAACAAGGGGTTTATGAATAGATCATACCTCTATATCGGAGTAGTATTAACGATTTCACTCATCAGCCATAACTTCAGTCTTACTTACACGAAGAGGCTTGTCATGACAAATGACAAATGATCCATGTATTTGAAGAATAAGTATTTTTTTCTTCTCTCTCGTGTGCTTCAGGTCACGTCAGCCGCGTCAGATCCGGAGCTGGGTTTCACCATCATATCGTGCTCCATTTCTCCCAAATCCAACCCCAGCGTGCCCTCAGACTACACGCTCATTCAGACAGTCTGCCCCACAGACGACTCCATCAAGTACTATCCTCAGAGGGAATTCCCTGCCCCTCACGCACAGCCGGAGAAGAAAATTTTCAGTTTCACTTTCAACTCAAAGTTGAACATGTCCCTACTTTTCCTGCACTGTGAGATGTCTCTGTGCGCCAAGAGATCTCAGAGCAACCAAAGACTACCGCTGGTAGGCATACTTTTATTCTGTTGCATGTTTAATGATTTTACTGTACAAGCCATCAGTTTTTTTGCCTCTCCCGAGGTGTGTAGTATTAGCAGTGTTTGTTTGAGAAGACTTTAAGTCGGTGTAGCGGTGCGCCGTCTTTACTCTGGCTGACCTGAGCCGTTCAGTATCAGGTCTGCACCCAAAGCTAAGCAGGAAACATGAATTGATGTGAGGTTTGCCAAGTATCCAGCTGCAGAACAAAATAAGCATCCATCTTAGCCATCATTTTCATTTTTCTCTTCCAGTGTTATCCATCCAACTCATACAGTCTCTTGCAAACACTTCCCTCTACTTTTCTGGCCTCTTTTCACCTGGAAAAAAAAGTAGTGATAAAGTCGTGGCCTGAGGCTGACTTGTGGCAGTGAAGCTGTTATATTCTGTTATATTGTTATATTCTGATTACAATCAGGGTCAGGTTGAGGCTCGTGAGTTTGTCATTTGTTTATACTGTGGGTCAGGCATGACAGACCGCATTTACTTGAGGTTGAGAAATGTGTGTTTGCTTTTGCTTGTACAAAACCTTTTTTTCTGTAGAAACTTTCAGAGCATAAATGCCTTTTATAGGGTGCCATGTTTCTTTTTTGTTGGGTTTTTTTCACTGTAAATTTTGTAGTTTTAACTCTTTATTTTTCAAATTTTATCCACACAGTGCTTACAGCCCAACGAGACCTGCGATTCTCTTTCTTTGGACAATATCCTGGCGATGATGATGAACACCAAGACGTCTACCAAGCCGCTGGTTGTGGTGGATAGGCCTGGTGAAACAGACACACCAGGTTAGTTATGAGGAAAAAAACACATCTTACACCTACTTAGACCGCATGTCATGAGCTCAACCTAAAGAAGATGCATGTGGGTCTTAAAAGCGCTCATCCATGTCCATGTTTTATCAGTGCTACACATTATGTATTACGCTCTGATTTCCATTGTTTTAGTATAGTAAAGTGTGATAAGGAAAGTGGAGTAAAGAGAGGCTCCGGTCTGAGGGCGAAGGAGCCAGGGAAAGCTTGGTCCAGTACTTGGAGCTTAGACCAAACCACAAAACACTGCACATCACTTCCCCACATCTGGTCATCATTAACCGCATTGTGTGTGTGTCGTGTGATTGTGTATGCAGGTGCGTGTGTATGCACATTTGGTGTGTGCATGCATGTGTCTGTTTACATTAACGTCTGTACACAAGAGTGTGTTTTTTGGGTGTGTGTACATACTAGCATGCGGTTGACTGCAGTAAAGGGGAGTATGCTAACGCTGAGGCCCAGTTCGGCTCCTCTGGACCAGTCCATGCCGAGGGAGAGGTGGAAAAAGAGCAGTCATACAGCACCAAGCTCCAGTTGTTTTCACTTAGGACCTCCACTGTGGCCTCCCCTTTCCACTAGAGAGGGGGAGAAGGGAGGAGTGTGTGTGAGGGGAGTGGTGGTCCTCTTGTTGGGTTTCGGAGTGCAGCCAGAGCCTAAAGGCCCCTCGATCTTCACTTGTTTAGTCGCTCATTCATTCACTCACTGTATTGCGGTCTCTGGGAGGGGGTCTGAGGTAACCACCGTCACATTTTACTAATTATGACCTAAACTGAGATGGGGTGATTTTGTGAGTGCCCAATATCTGGTGGACTGCCAGAGCTTTTCAAATCAGACTCCCCTCTGAGCAATGACATCAACAAGAGACCTGTGGTCAGTTTGAGTCAACTTTATTGACTCATGAGTTTAATATAAATCACATCATTTTAATCAGTGTGAGCTAGAGCCCGACAGATG
The DNA here is from genome assembly GCA_003416845.1 of Oplegnathus fasciatus. Taxonomy (NCBI): domain Eukaryota; kingdom Metazoa; phylum Chordata; class Actinopteri; order Centrarchiformes; family Oplegnathidae; genus Oplegnathus; species Oplegnathus fasciatus. The sequence continues at coordinate 700,199 of NTHP01000314.1, read as the reverse complement.
TATCAGCATGGCCGATATTGGCCAATAAGGAGCTTATTGTGGATATATTGTATCAATATATACATCAACTGATAAGTAACATGAAATTGCAGTAGAGAAATGACAAAGATGTGTTTGTGGTCATTCAAAACAGTGTCACATACGTAGTTTGTTCACCAGAAAGCTCTGACAAGTAGGATTTTGTAAATGGGGTGGCCACAGGTATCTTGATTTTTCTCCCAGCTATAACACATCCATACAAAGACGGTAATAAGAACAACTTGGGGGCTAAACACCGGCCCTGCAAGGAAGCAGAAGCCAATTTTGTGCCAGAAATTTTGAGGTGGTATCTGGGATGGCCAATCCAGTTCTAGGGTTATATTATTTTTCATCTGTAAAATATCCCACTCAGTTGGAGCAGAAGCAATTAGTCAATCTACAGGAACTACATCCTTGGATGGACAACTTGAATGTATCAACTTGGAATTCAGGCAGTTATCAAAATATATCGATAATGAAAATAATTGTTAGTCGCAGCCAACACAACTTATCAAAATGTTTGTCTCCTGTTTTTATAAAAAAAACTGAGATTTATTCACATTTTTATACATCTATAGATATAGGTATTGGCCCCAAAAATCTGGTATCAGTCAGGCTCCAGTATGAGTAGTCAGAGTTGTACAGAAACATTGGGTTTCACTGTTTTAGCTTCAGTGTTGATATTAGAGAAGCTGCTGAAGATATTGGTGAACAGAGACTCTGAAATGTGCAGTAATGAGTGAGTGAGTCAGGTAAGCCAATCCAGAGTAGGCAGCAACGTGCACTGCCCACGCCACTGTGCCAGTGCTGCGGGCTTATTTTCCATGGAACAGATTAAGTAAACACAGATATGCAATAAACACAGTGAAAAAAAACTCAATTTCAAAGGCCGTGTTTTATAACACAGAGGCATCTCTTATGCTAGGATGGCAAACAAAACAAGCAGCCTTTTCAAGGGCCACAGTTCTGTACTGGACAGCATCCCAAAGAGCTGAACTTGATCTACAAATCAAAGTGGGCCACTTGTGGCCAACTTGGTGCATGGAAAAACATAACAGCCTCAAAGACCTGCCATCAAAAGTAGATTTACTGCTTCACAACATCAATAAATTTTATCCCTTTTTTATGGATCTGTTAATGTTCTTAACTTTTCCTAAGTTGAAAAGTATAATTTATTTGAGAGGTTGGCAGTGTAGATTATACCATTACCCCAGTACAACTGGTATTACTTTAGGTTAAGTCTGCAAAGATTAAAGGAAGAAGACACAAACTTATAATAAGAGTTTGGTTTATTTACATGACAATGAATAATATGAAATCTGCTTCAACAGAAAACCTTTAATATCGGGGCTATTGTATTAAAAAATACTGGACAGGCTCAAACTGCAGTGTGTAAAATATTCTTTGTAAGTGAGTGTGTTGACCCTTCAGATTGCTTATCTTTCCAAGATGCTAATATCTGTGATTAATATCTGAGATGATGCATCACCTGAAAACCTGCTGAATGAGGGGGGTTTTTTTGTTCTCCACATGGGCTGCTGTATTCACTGGCCAGGTGTCAAGTAGCTACTTTATCATTAAAATGATCATAAAACTTACCATTGTAAACTCAAAAGAAAGGATGTCTCTACTTGTACATGAGTTTGGATTCATGCCTCAGCAGATTGCGCCCATTAAAAAATTATAAATCTTCCACACTTTTTTTCATCAGGTATATACTGAGGAGACAGATGTGAGAGCAGATCCACTATAAGGACCCTGTGTAACTTCATGAAACCACTGTATATTATCGCTGCTAATGGCCTCATGGACCTAAGCTTATTGCGGTAACAAGCTTTAAACTGTGGAGTTCGACCGTAGTTGGTTTTAGTACGAACAGCCAGTGTCAAGAGTCTTGCATAGGTGACATCAGTGGTTTCTGCACTCTGTGAGAAGAGGTCAGAGTTGAACAAAAACAAGTGATCACGCGGGCGTGCTCTCTCATTCTCTCATTCCATAGCAAGCAAACTTACATAAATAAATGACGTTCATAGAGATATCAGAACTGTTCCAACTCTGGCAACAGCCTAAAGCTGCAAACATGTCATGAGTTTAGCATCTAGGGTGCTGTCTGGTCCTGTTAAAATAGTGAAGACCCTGACAGATCTCTAGCAGAGTGTTGCTCCCCAAAGACAGCAAGGCATTATTTGAAAAGGTACGTTGAGTTTGCGGCCAAGAATCATGTAAATGTCTTCACATAAAACATAATCTTTGAGTCAAGTTTACAAGAAAAAAATTACACGCCACTGTCTTTTGCTGGCCTCACTTTAGCGTTGCTCTTCCTCTCTCTTTTGCTTGTGGGGCTGAAAGCGTTACTGGCCACTCTCTACATTCTTAGCATAACAAGTCACATGGGACAGATAACACTGCAGCGATGGGATGGGGGTGAAGGGTGGCAGTGAGGACGTCCTCTGGCCATCGTCCCCTCTGAAATTAAAGTCCTCTCTGATGACCTGTCATCATCCATTACGCGAGATGAAAACTCGAAAGGTGTTCTTTCCAAGAATAGCACCCATTGTGCCGGAGTCTTGGACATGGACCAGGGTTGCCTCTTGAGTTCGGCCGTACACAAGCGCCATTGTATTGTTTGTTAAGACATCATTACAGCTAAGTTCGCTTTTGTAAGCTTTCCAGATGGCTTGAAATAAATGGGTGAGCAGAACTGTTCGGAGTCGGTAGGTTCATCCTTTAGGACACTGTCAGCTTACAGAATAGTTGCTCTTTCAGCGTTTCCTGGTTCAGGTTTCTGTATCACATTCCACAGAGAATTGCTTATCAACACAGGGCAATATCAGCAATCTGCTGATCCTCCGGCCTGTGGCTCACAGGCTGACTCGGAACATGTATTGTGTTATTTTTTGAATAATTAAAAGTAATAATGTATACTGTACATCAGTATACATGATGGTCACCATGCATTAAAACTGCATTTTATTTTATTTTGCAGTTACTCACAAAGTACCCCAACTCCCCGGGGATCTTTCTAATGATAGTAAGTTATTTTACAGATATTATTCTCACTATTTTATTCGTCTTCTTTATATATGTGTGTCTATGTATGTGAATTTCATGGAGCCCCAAAGTGTTCAGTATCGAATAGACAGATAAGACGTTATGAAATTAATAATCACATGAATAGATAGCGTTGAGTACATAGACACATAGAAACTCATCTCATTATTATGAGGGTTATTTCATTTTATTTTCATAATAACAGTTTTATTAAAGTTCATTTTTATTCTATTAGATTTTTTTTTTTCATTTTAAAAAGTATGTCTTTACTTCATAATGGCATTTTTCCCAAAGATGCTTATTTCATGTCACATTTTATTTCATATTGTCATGACTGGTCCCCAGTTCCCGCCGTCTCACTTTTCACCCAATCACATGCCCCGAGCTGTCTGCCAGCTGTCTAACCCCTGTTGGCTAGAACGACCACCACGTGTCTATTTTTTTGCTCTTCACACAGTCGCGTGTCTCTCTCGGAGGAACATCTTTAGAATCCAAACAGTGCCGGGGTAACTGAATTAACCAGCTAGCTGCTGCCGTAAACACTGGCTCTTCGCTTGTTAAGTGTAAATAAAAGCAGAGGTCTGTGTCTGTCCTGTGTTCACTTGCAGCAGCAGACTCTAGCTGGTCGATTCAGAATTACTTAAGCATTGCACTAGCTAATAAGAGCTAACTTGCTAAATTTGGTAGCAGTCAATTATGAATGATTCTTGAAATTAAAAAAACTCCGCAGGGCACTTGTGGCCTATGAGTTAAGTTGTTGACCATGAACCTTTACGTGTCACTCCCCATCTCTCTTTCCTCTCATTTCCTGTCATCCATCCAGTTTCAGCTATTTAATGAAAGTACAAAATGCTGCCAAAAATAATTATAAAAACAGAACTCCAATAAGACTTGTGTTATTATGAAAATTAAAACGTTTTCATAAGTTTCATCTTTTAATTGTTTAACAAATGATGATATATTTTACACAATTCATTCATGTTATCATGTATTCAACATTCTCATATTTATTTATTTAACATTGAACACTTGGGGCTTCCATACACTTTGAGTTTTTTTTAAATATTTCCAAGTTGCCGTGTAAACGCGTTTGAACTGTGTGCTGCTTTGTTTCCCAGACACACTGTACGTGCTGGACACTCCGACGGTGGTGGGGATCGCCTTTGCAGCCTTTGTGATTGGAGCTCTGTTGACCGGAGCCCTGTGGTTTATCTACTCACACACAGGTAGGTCCTTTACCTGCTGCTCCACGGCCCCGGCTCACCTCTCTGCATTCATGAAAAGATAAGATGCAAAGGAATGTCCGAGGGTTTCAGTGCCAGAAATGTGCCGCTGGGATTGCCAAACATCCTGCTGCTGACAGAGGCCAGTTCACAATAACATATTGACTCCTCTACTGTAAATATATCCTGTTGGTCAGCAGCAAGAGCTCTTCTCTTTCCTGCCTTTGAATGTTTTGGGGGCTGCGGGGTGGTCAGCGAATATTCTCAGTACAATGGCTGGAGACTAGTTGGAAATTCCCCTTGTTGGGTTTAGTGGGCCCTCACAGGAAAAGACATACAATCTGTCCATTAGATGCCAAGACCTTCCCCATCGTCCCCAGCCTGCTGACCCCAGCTGACCCCTGAGAGGAAGCGCGCTCCCAGCAGCCCTCTGAGTTCACCGTTGCATAGAGCTGCCCTGTTCTCGTTGGCCTGACTGCTTGACTGGTGATCCGCCATGCCACTGACCTGTTGCCCCGAGCCTGATGTGTTCTCCATGGATGTCTTTCATAAACGGGGTCAGGATGTTTGAGTTTAGAAGCGAGGGCTTTCAGAAAATACAACAATGTGAGTGTTTAAGTTTACGCCAAGTTGACAGCTTGGAAGAAGCTCACAGTTGGACAGGATGAAATGGTTGGATGAGTAAATCATCCTCCCTGATAGCTGTGAAAGTAGCAAAGATACAGACACTTGTCAGAACTGTTACAAACTGTTTAAAGTTCCAGTCATGCTAAGTCACATCTTTAAGTGTTTAGTGAACAGGATTTCATGTAGCAGAAAAGATCAGCTGTCAGATTTTAGTGCCCTTATCTTTATCGCAATATTGGTATTGGCTCCTCTTTTAGAAAGCCACTTTATTTAAGCTTTGTTGGTTTCCTAGAGTGACAAAGAAACACGTGCCTTGTAATTGGCTGGTTTTCCAAATATGTTAGAGGTCAAAAGAGAACATGTACGGTATAGAGAAACAGGTATAAACATAATAGCTCTAGACTTTCACAATGTAGAGATAAAGGCATGTGTTCCTGTTGATGTTATTAAAATAGACCTTAGTTGGGCGTGTTAAGCTGTCTTGGCTGAAATGACCTTACATGGCAATATTGGCAGCTCCATGTAAACCCCAAGAATGTAGATCCCCAAAAACAACCACCAAAAATATCAGTTCAGCATGTATTTTAAACTGGTGTACAGAGTGATGAAACATGAAAACAGATTTGGGTCTATCCCCTCAGGGTCTGAGGACAATGTTCCTGGCCTCTTGAAAAAGAAACTATCCGTTTTTTTTAAGTTATATATACTCATTGGCATTATATTTGGGGTTTTGTATCCATTACAGTTTGATTCCCTAAAAGGCAATTATAAGTATAAATGCTTTAAAAAAAGCACCCGACAATATATTATTTGACATTTTGCTCATGATCTTGGCACATACAATAGGACCGCATTCTGCCAGGGCTGCAGTCACGTCTGCCAAGAGAGCTGCTCCCCACCTCTGCTCAATTGGTGAAATAACATACGAGTGAAAAATTCAAACCAATTGTGAAAACAGGCCGAATCGCTCGCCTGAGGAGATATTTCACACATTATCTGCTCTGGAATCCAAACACATGGTACAAGATTAGAAAATAATGGTGGTCACACACTGCACAATAGTATGATAAGCTTTCCTGACAGAGACAACTGCACACCAGCTTCCATTTTTAGCCATGCTAGTGGCAAGGCTCTTGGATTGGCAATGTTGGTTGGTCGGTCCTCCACTTTGGTTCAGACTGAAATATCCCAACAACGAAGATGGATCCTAATGATATTGGCGATCCCCTGACTTTTCCTCTAGAGCCACCGTGAGGCTGACATTTGTAGTTCTGAGTGAAANNAAAGTTTCAGAAATGTCAATGTCTTCAAAGTTTTCTGTATCAAATCCTTGGATACTTTGTTTAAGACATTGTAAGTTTGGAGTGTTGACTTCTGCCAAGAGATACTGAGATTGTGCTTCTGCTTTTGTGATTCCTCGTCCAGAGATTAAGGCAAATTGTCCCTGAGTCAGACATCTGTTGCAACAACTACATACTGTACAGAGTTTTCATACACAGTATGTTTCTCTGACATAAAAGCAGTCTTTATCTCTCCTATCTAGAAAGATAATATTGGACTTGGGAATTTATATTTCCTCAGACAGATGAGGTAAATCCAAGTCCCTTTGTTTTGTAGAGCTCTGGGTTTTGTGAGGGAAAGACCGCTGGCAGCTCTGCTCTGGTAAACATTAGCAAAACTTAGGGGCCCCAGAGAGGGAGCGGGAGGCAAGATCGCCTGTGGACAATATGCCTGTCGTTTACGCAAGCATTCGTTTTTGTGCAAACCAAACGAAAAAATCTTTGTCTAAGAAAGAAGATTTTATTGTGTGCACTCCATTTTTCTGGGAGGAATAACGCTGGGAAGCAACCAAGGAACAGACTGCAGTAATAATTGTGCCAAATACTCAAATTAAACACAGACTTGGCTTTATTTCAAAAGCTGTTCATTGTCTGTCAGAGACGTTTTCTGTAAACAAATGTAAGAACTTTTATTTGCCCCTTCATTTAAAGCGTTGGGTCCCGAGAGTCTACGAAATGAAATGCTTATTTAGGCATAGAACAATAAACCAGTCAGTGGTTTGAGCTCTAGTCAGAAGGCCCTGTCTTATGTTTGTTCTGCTTTATCTACTGAAGCCGGGCTAATTGAATCCAGATAACTCAAGAAATGAACTCCATGAACGGGAATCCTCATCTTCTCTTTTCGTTCAAAATATGATCTGTCAGATAGGATGTGACCGGTTGTTTCTCGGCTCTTTGAGGTGAAATTTATTGGGTCCCAGCAGTCGAAAACATTTTGTGAATCTGTGGCGGATTATGCTTGAAGATTGTAAAAGTTAGAGCAAATGAAGTCCAGAGTTTTTCTTGCATTACTTTGCACATTTGCTTTGTAGTGCTTTGTACGGAGAACTAGATTATTTTTACTTGTGCTCGAGTGAAAATGTATTAATTAATCAACACAAAGCTGCACACAAAACATGGGGATAAAAATTTTTATTTTAACTGAAGTATAAGGTTTATGTCAAGTAGTGACAGTCTTAGTAAACAGAAGGAGATTTAACAGGACATTTTTTCTTTTAAAATGTAAGAGGAACAAATGGAGGTTCCACCTTCTTAGAGGAGCGCAATTTGTAGCTTTAAACAAATGGATTTGTCCTGTTCCTGCCTACCTCTGCCTTTCTGTAATAGATATCCCTCTCCTCTGCCTTTCCTGCTCTATGCCTAGGTGAGACAGCTGGCACACAGCAGGTCCAGAAGTCCCAGCCCATCTCAGAGAACAGCAGTGCGGCCCACAGTATCGGCAGCACACAAAGCACGCCCTGCTCCAGCAGCAGCACAGCGTAGCCCAGGACGCAACACAGCGGGACGCAAAGACTGGAAGGACCCCGACGGTTCACAGGGACCGGTTTGTTGATCTCCGTCCGTGAAAGGAATTATTTTTGGGAATGCGATAGGAAGGAAAAAGTATGATTTAAAAAAAAGAAGAACACACGCAATAGCATTTGTGTAAATTCCTTTTGTGCCACTTCAAGTGTGTGCAGACAAATATATTGTCTTGGTGTTGGTCTGCAGTAGTAGTGAGACCCAGCTTGGCAGCCTCACCTTATATCTAGTACAAAAAAACTACAAGAAACAAATGTGAGTTTATACCAGGCATTTCTCTCTAATCCAAATGCTGCTTTTTTACACAGCACAACACAGCCTTTTGTTTTGACCTTAAATGGTGTGATTTAGGCTGTTTGGAACAAGCAGGTGTACTCCAACAGCAATGCCACTAATCAGGCTGCAGTGATGTCAGTATTAGCGAGTGAAATGTTGATGGCTGGACTGTAACACATTACTTTATGACGTGCAACGCTGAAAGTGGCAAAGGAGCAAAGCAACCACTACTAACATGCGGACGAAAGTGCAGTATGAACACAAGTCGTCATCTTGACACAGAGAGAGATAATGGCTTTTAAAAGATGCAAGACAGTGTAGGTATTGAATGTATACAGAAGAGTAAATGCCAAAAAATGTGAAAGAAAAATGTGAAAGACATGCTGATAAAATGCCACATTTTATAATGTACTCATTTCACTCATTCATCCCTCATAATGGATTTATACACACAGGTTGGTAAAACATATTTTACCAGTGCTTTCTTCACAGGGGCATTATGGGTTCCCTTTTACTAGTTATATTTTGGGAAGTATGTTTATTAGCTTTTTATCCAAAAGTTAGATGAGAAGATCAGTACCTCTCTAATGTCTGTGTGTTAAGTACGGAGCTTGATACGGGAGGTGAATAGCCTAGCTTAGCATGAAGGCTGGAAGCGAGTTAGCTCAGAGAAATAGTTCAGCATTTTTAAGAAAAAGTTGCAGCACAAAACTGCCCCTAAAACCACAAATGGTCATTTTACATTTCTGTCTGTGTGCGGATTAAAGTGAGCTTTAGAGGTGTTAGTAGGTGTATTTTTTTTTCTATGGACAGAGCCAGGCTAGCTGTTTCCCCCTGCTTCCACTTTTTATGCTAAGCTAGGCTAATCGCCTCCTGGCTCCAGCTCCTTACTCAACGTGAATAAGCGTATTTCCCAAAACATCAAACTATTCTTTTAAGATCTGTACATTTTTGTGAATATTGTAAATACTCAAAAATATTATGAGGCAGAATGTTTGCAAATTTTGTTTTTGTATTTCTGAATTAGACAACATTTGCCAGTGTGAGGTGCAAGTTGATAGCATTTGTCATTCTGAAAGTGATAAAACAAGAATTGAATGAAATTAATTGAAAGCGTTGAATGACAGGTTCAACTTAGGGTATAATTTAAGGACATGAATTCAAAATCATGGTTTAGCATAGTTGATGTAGTTTGGGTCCTACTGTCTGTTCCTTTACACTAGGGCTGCTACTTAAGACTGTTTTCATCATTGATGTAATTTTTGCTTACTTTTACAGTTAATCGATTAATTGTTTAGTCTATAAAATGTCAGAATATAGTGAAAAATGCCCTTCAGACCAACAGTCCAAAGATATGATTTAAAACTGAAAAAAGCGGCAAATACTCACATTTTTTCTGTCAGTTGACAAACTGATTATTCAACAAAATGTTTCAGCACTTCTTTACACATTAGCTGATTGTCCTCTTATCAGACAGAGCCGGAGTAGATTTGTTAACATTATAAAGCCAAATGTACAGTGTAAGGATATACTTTTTTATCCCAGTTCTTTTTGTATAAATCTTGGCACTGACAGTGTGTTAAATAAGCTGTGGCTGAAGCTCGTTGTTATGGACATATATTTTCATGTTTTCTTTAAACTGCAACACCACGACTACCCCACCGTCTCAGTATAATATGAATGTTTGCTGTAGTGCCTTCCTTTAACCTGTATGTGTTTTGTGTGTGGGACTAACTGGGAAGTTTCCCTGTAACGATTTAACCATAACAAGAAAAACAGAATGTATATTATCTCAAAGCTTTTGATTTTTTTTTCTCATGTAAACATGTATAAAGCTTTCTACAGAGGGAACAGAGTATAAGTATATATATTTGTGTATAGAATTATATTTTGGAATATATTTACCAAGAGAAATTTATTGTCTTCTATGTGTGTAAGTACTGTGAATTGTGGATGTGCTCATACATAACATATGTTTGTGGGGGATTCATTCAGTTTATTCATAAAAGCCTCATGGCATGTTTTATGACACTTTGGTAAAAATGAAATATTCATATTTGTAATATAAAATTATTCAGAGAATCACACTTTACGTCTGTTTTACTGACCTAGAAAAGTGAAAAGTATGCATTTTCCGAATGACGTTTTGAAATATTTACACCTGCGTTTTAAAAAGTCATGTTGTTGATATGAAAAAACTTTGACTCTGCACTGACATCATGTTTAATTACCTTTGAAACTTTTATATTTCAATTGTTTATTAAAGAATGTGTCATAAAACATGTGATGAGTTTGTAATGAATATTATACATAAATGCTTTTCAAACAAAGCATTACCTGCAGGTAATTTCTCCTGTACATGGAATACAACTCCTCATGTTTAAACACTATTATAGTTTGTCATCTAATATTTTGGTGGAGCTTTGAATTCCTCACTTGGCAATACCGACTCATTATTGAAGTTGTTGCAGATTGATTACTATTTTCTATAAATAAAGTGTTCGCTAAAATATTTTCATATGAAAGCAGATGTTATATAACCTTGCAAAATGAATACATTTAAATACTAATTTCATATCTTTGAAGATAAGCTGTAGCAATGAATATTAAACTATATTTTTTAACATAGTATTAGTAAATGACGGGGTTAATTCCACACAAACAGTTACTGTACTCTCATATAACGAAACCCAGATCATAAACTTGATTAGGTTCTTCAGTTGTCACAACAATGACGTTTATCCTCTTTAGATAATGCAAACAATTAAATCAGCCCTGAACCACTGATGGCAGAGTGGAAAGTAGAATGTATAACAAGCATGTACGTGTAGAGGGTGGAGAAAATCCAACTATCTGTTATTTTGTTACTGGAAACTCAACTGTTTTCAATAACACTTGAGAAATGATTTTTATTGAGTTGTATTGGAACCACTTGGGTTTAAAGCAACATTAGAACTTGTTTGTTTTATCGGGCCTGTTGCCAGGTGTGTCCATGCCAAAACCCTGTTGAAACCTCTCTTCAGTAAAGCCCAGTTATACGGTGAATATACAGCAGTGATTATGGAGTGCACTGTTGCTGTTATCAAGCAGCATTATTGTGAACAACAACACTGTATCCCAGTATATACAGAATATACATGGTGAAAGATCCATGACTTACGGAGTGGAAAGGTGCCGCAGCCTATAATCAGCGGTCATTGTGGGATTACGGCATTCCTGTCGTTTTGAGGTTTCTCTTATCGACTGTGGCAAATCCATCTCCCATATGTGATTATCTCCTCCACCCCCTCGTGTCATGCTGTTAAGTGGCTGAGCCTCAAGTTATGTTCTGGATCTAATCTTCTCATTTGAGATAATTGGGGGATATTCTTTCACCCAAACTAACGATACAATTCATGAGAGTCGCTGTTAAAACGTCAACATTCCTCCCTGCCCTTTGCCCCAGTGCATGCTGGGAACAGCTCCACAACTCCCTCCTCATGATGAATGCGGATATGTAGGTATAGATAATATGCTGTCAGTATGAAATAATGTTGCTGTATGAGACTAAAGGAGCATTGTTATAATAAGTGTTCTGAAACAGTAAAAGATACTTTCACTATATGACTCATAGTAAATTCTGAACTGAGAACAGCTGTAATTGGAGCACAAATCCATTTATCTAGTCATTGATTGTATTTTTTTTTAAACCATTTGACTACCTCATGTTTTTCTATGAATGTGTAATTTGTGTACTATATGTGTGTTGTGTGAGTGTTTTCTGTGCCTATGTTTGAACTCTGGAAAAGTTGAAATGCTTATAGATTATACTGCAGTTGGATGATTTGGGGCCCCCTGCGTGGTTTTATTGCAGTTTCACATTTATTTTTCAGTCTCAAAGCAAACAATGAAGAGTTTGAGCTTTCCCATGATGCCAAGATTGCCTTTTTCTGGGCGTTGTAAATGTGTAAAACTTTGATTAGCCGTCATTCTTTCCTTTACTTTCTGAAACTTTTATATGCTGTAAATATGCATGATATTTGTATACCCATTATGTCCAATAAATTTTCATAATAATTTACAAGATGGTTTGTTGTTTGATGGTTCCTCTGCCACTCTGAGGGCGTTCAATAGTGAGCCATATGTGTGAGGGTACAGTGGGGATACCTCCTGTATGGATTTGGTTTAGAACAATGAGCTGTAATAATGATGTGTTAGGCTTGGCTCTGTTGCGCTGAAGTCATGACTTGTCTCTGGTGAGCTCATAACATGATACAGACCATGTGGACCTCTGGCTGGAGGTTTTTCGGGGGNGGCACTATGATGAGTGCAATGCATGAGTCCTTACCTCTCCCCCCTCCCCACTGGCGTTTGCTCAATCTTTGCTTTTGATTAGAGCTCCTTGGAGACGGCTGTAAGCAACGTGCCTTGGAGTAGATTTGAAAGGCTCTGTGATTATAGCACAAGAGAAAGAGGCCAAGGGCGAGTGGTAAAGCAGCCTCTCGTTATGCCAGCTCAGGTTTGGGTTGACTGGTCCACATGTCCCAAATCTGTCTGACCCCTTTAAGGCCTCTGTGATGTCACAACTGTATCTCTCTTCCCAGACTGCCCTCACTGAGGCATCCTCATGCTGCGACGCCGTCCAACTGATGACTAATTTATTGAATTCTTAAACAAATGCTCATCCACCTCATCACGCCATAATGTGGATTGTGATGTAATTATTTTCATTTCCAGCTTTCCCCTTTGGGTACCTGGAACACAAATTAGTTGTTTGGCTTTTGCTTTCTGCAGCTAATCCATTTAGTCACTGATTGCATGTGCTCCAGACAATAGTGCATGACAAATACAGGCTCAAATTAAAAAGGGCTTTTTGGTTTTTTTTAGCTGACAGGACTCCAAACACTGACGCCGGGGAGGCTAGACTAATTTAGGCCAGACCTTTGCCACTAAACACGATTACTTGAATTAAGTTAAGTGAGATGTTTTGGAACCTTTTGGCTGGTTTACAACATCAGAAATGAGACTAGATTAAGAGGCTGTGTATACCTACCCTCACAGCACCTCTTCCTGTCCCGTGGTAACTAATGTGGTTGGAACAATAACGACACGTCCTGCGAAGAACTGGGGCCGAAGAGACAGACTCTAAAGATGTTGCTTCAAAGAATCACACACACAAAAAAATGTACAAAAAATGCAATGAAACAAACTTTTCACAGACCACGGCCTGGACGGACATTAAAATCTCCTTCATCAGTCCAGTCATCAGTACAAAAGATGAAATATCTGGTTCTTAGATAAAAGTCGAAGGTAGCAGCCTGTGCACATAAAAACTTTAAAAGATGAGAATTTAACTACAACTCCCATGGTACATTTGGTTAGAAACATCTAATCTAATCTAATTCTACATTAAAACTCACATTTTGGTAATAAATATCAAATCACTGAGTTTAAAGGCCCTGAAAACTTATTTTCTCCATGAACAGACTATTTCCTGGCAAAGTTAGTGCAGTTTTGGTTATTTCACTTAAGAAATTTCTTGGTTTGTGTTTTTCACTGGGATCTTCTCACTGGTTTTGCAATGAGTGACTCGGTTGGAAAAACGTGATGCACCAATGAGTCTCAATCAAGCCGATTTCTTTCCATAGCAACAGTGGCAGAGGTTCATGGGTATTTTAGTTGTTGTTTGATGAAGAAATGTGAGGACATTTTTATACAAAAAAGTAAAAAAATGAATTTAGATATGGGAGAAAAATACTCCTGGAACCAGCAACTTCTCCCCCTTTGCAACTCTGTAGCGGTCGAATCGCCAATGTTTTAGCAAACAGTTGCCTATTTACACATTCAGCAGACATGGAGCAACATTCAGTTAGAGTTTTTTTCCTGGCCAGCTGATTAATGTAAGTCCAATATTCAATCTCCCTTTAGCTCTGCTTTGGTCTCCACCAACTCCTGAGACAAATATCTGGCTCTTTAGCGGCAAGATGTTCCCTTCACCACAGGATCGCTGGAAGTCAATCAGAGCTGAGGATGCTGAGAGAAACTAACTCCATATAATGACAACTTTGATGGTTTTTGCATTAATTTGAATGGGCGGGATAACTATTTAACATTTATTAACAACAATTTGAGAACATTGTACACAGCAGATAGACAACCTGAACACCAACTTACTGTATGTCAAAGGGAGGGGAACTGAAGAGGGGTGGTGGTAAAATTTTGTGTTTGTCACTGCGAGTGACGCCTTTCACATTTCTCATAGTCATTTGAACCATTGTTGACTCACGAGTGGAGCTTCAATGTTTCTCTCAGGCGCTTCTCTGTAACATCAACCAAAGGATTCCCACCGCTCACACAGTTATACAGTTATACAGTTACATAGATACACTATTCAGTCTCTGGTGAGATATTCCTCAAATTTCACTTTCAACAAATTGAACATATTAAGCAATGAAAGTGCTTATCTGGTCCAGTTAACATTCTTTTCCTGTTGGGGGAATTATTTTTCAGCCTTGCTGAAACTGTAGTCCCTGACTGACGTATGCTAACTTTAGCCTCGCGTCACAGCTGGTTCTTATGCTGCACCAACATATGACTATGCTACGTTTCATGCTGCTGCCAGAATCCATAAAACGGTCCTATTTTGCTGAATTGCAAACTCTATTTTGATTATGGCACATGGGTACTGCATGTGTGTATTTTTTTAGAGATTTGAGGCCCTCGTACTTATTGCTGGAGAACACTAGAGTGTTTCCAGTTGGAAGAAAAGAAGAAGAAGAAAAAAACTCTGTAGCCTAAAATTACACTGCTCATAATGAAAAAGCTCAATCATAACCAGCTTTATACCACAAACATCTCCCACTCAATTAATGTTAACGTGTCTTTTTCTCTGTACACATTTTCCTTCATCTCCAAGCTGGACCTTTTGCATGCATATGTGCAATGTGTGTGCCCATGTACACACACTCACTCACCAAATAGACTCCTTCCTCCATTCACTTAATTCTCACTGACTGGTTTGCTGTCCAAACCACAAAGCCAAACTGAAAACAAAAACAAACTGAGCCAGCAGTCACTGTTTGGACAAAGTGTCTTATCTGAGAAAGCTGCTTATATATCTGCTTTTCAAACGGAGGACTTCAGGCAGCAACAGTTTAAGGCTGACAACTTCCAGAAATTCAAAAACTCACCATTAGACTGATCACATAAACATCATTTACTACCGCTTTCATGCAGATCCACTGTATCCACACTACATTTACACCTGGCCACATCTTCCGTCACACAGCAGAAGCCTGATTGCATCGACCCAACAGTTTCCTGTGAAAACAACTTTTTTTCATCTGAGGTGGTTGGGAGTTTTATGTTTCCGCTGGTGTGGTTGAAGTTGTAACTTTTTAGGAGGAGCATAGCAGCGCACGTGGCTCGTGCAGACACATCATTCATTTACACTTGACCAACTTGTGGCTTCAACCCCAAAGTGTCTCAAACCACTTGGGAGGCGGTTTTTAATATATATATATATAACAGATAAACAGGTTAGAATCCAGAGCTGTTATTTGTATTGGTGGCATTTATACTTTTTTTTTTATCTCTTTCATAGATCCAAGACGTGGCTGTGTAAATGAGCTGATAGATTTGTTCATGATTTTTTTGGAAAACACTGATTGTTTAACTATT
The DNA here is from genome assembly GCA_003416845.1 of Oplegnathus fasciatus. NCBI lineage: Eukaryota > Metazoa > Chordata > Actinopteri > Centrarchiformes > Oplegnathidae > Oplegnathus > Oplegnathus fasciatus. Next base: position 684,484 of record NTHP01000314.1, on the reverse strand, counting down.
CTGACTGTTATTACTCTAAAACTCATACAGAGAAGGGCGACCGCTGTTTATTTCTAATAGAAGGAACTTTTGCAGTGCTCATTTGGATTTGTGCCAACACAAGCGTATCATCTGTGGAGCAGATGACATTCATGCTGCAGAAGCTGCCTGCTTGTGCGTTTGCTGGTTTAAAATCCCTCTTTTATGCTTCTTGGTTCGTCAACCAGCATTTTGAACTTACAGAGAAGAAGGTGTTGAAGAGGATTAAAATGCACATTTCATCTTAAAAAAGTAGTGTAAAAGTAAAAGTATTATTTATTTCTACCAAACCAACCTTAGACTTGCACAGAGTTAGGGAAAGCATTTGTAAACCTATGACCTTGAGTGTACCAGATAAAATGATCTTGTGCTAATTCTTAGTCATATGTTCGTTGTTATAACAGCAATAAAAAAGAGGAAAAATCGATGAACGCTTAAGTGAAACAACAAATAACAATTGAGACAAAGGTAGGTGATAGTTACTGAATAGATTTATACTTAGAAAGGAACATCGTGTTAATAAAATAAAGTGAAGTGGATTCAAATAAATACACTGAGGACAACAACACGATCACATTTGATTAGAGGCAATGCTTCAATAGATTCACACATGGAGGTATGCGGTATGTTCTAAGCATTATAATGCATTTATTTAGTCTATGCTTTGTGGAAATCAAATTAATATGTGCATATCAAACAAAGGTTTCGCCCTGAATCATATTTTACATCTCGTTTATCTAGAAATCAAAGGTGTGTGAAGTGGAAAGTGAGTCTCATTTTCTTTTGCACTGTACAAATTAGGATGATTTAAGAGAGATGATTCCAATTTCCATGAAATGGTTCGACGAAACCCTGAAATATTCTGATTTACAGATGAGCAAAAATTGGAATGGCTGTTTAATTGTGTGGTAAATATTTTTGTCAGTTATTTGTGAATTTTGTTGTAGACAATAAAGGTCTGAAGCTTTGATTGTGAAAGCTGCTTCTCTATTTTTTGGACTTTTGAAAATGTATACGCAGCACTCTGGTTCTGGTTCATATGAATTTAGAGGGTCTCTCTCATTCATTGATCCATTCATGTGTTTTATCAAAGGTTTTTCACAATCAGGGCAGTTATTGATGAGGTCAGAATATATGGAAGATATAAGGCCCCTTGTAAAAGTACACAGACTGTTGAAGATTCCCCAGGAATGTCTGGAACTGTTTCCACAGAATCTGATTTAATCCAGTGACTGATACGAAGGTATTTGAAAAGCTTCTTTGGGAGATTGTATTTTTGGGATAGTTGTTGAAAACTGGCAAATATATCACTGATATATAGATTTTCAATCAATTTAATACCTTTCTCAGTCCAGTCAGTCAAGGTTGTTTCCACAATAGGGTGTGGGATGTTTGGGTTGTTCCATAGAGGCGTGTTTCCAAATCTTTAGTACATGGAGTGAATGGGCCTTTTGCCATAAAGTGAGGCTGTAGAGTATTATTGGGTTCTTAGTAATAGTACATTTCTTTTTGTCACACAGAAATAGTACAACATTCAAACATCAAATTTCACTATTTTCAGAATGAAGCCAAATCCATACTGGTCTGAACTGGGACGCAAGGTAGTATCATCTACAATTTGAGAAGCTCTGTCCAATTATTTTAACACAAAGTTGATATCTTCTTACAAAAACACCAAAGTAACCTTTGACGCAGGGGAAAACCGTACTCTGAGTATCCTGCCACACACAATCTGATTTCTGGTAAATTTTCCTTCAACCTTCCTGATGAAAACACAGCTCTTTTTGCTGTCAGGGCCCGCAAGCGACACACAGCACAAGCGGCAGGAGGGCAGGCCAGATTTCATTAAGATTTGTTTTTCCATCCAGAATCCTGCGCGGAGAACCGCCTCGCCAGGCCTCCAGAGTTCAAATCTGCACTGCAACCAAACCAAATAAGCCAGGTCCAAGTACCCGCTCCTAAATACAACCAGATGTCTGCCCTCAACTAATAATCAGAGAAAATACAGACCTTTCCTACGATTGGTCCTGTGGAAGCCCCAGCTGATCAGTGAAAGCTGTCATCCAGAAAACAGATGTGCAGGCTGTGCGTAGAAATTATGCTCGCAACCCGAGGCAGCACTGAAAGGTGAATGGAGCAGAGGTGTAGTTAAAGAAAAATAGTCAAATATATCTTGGAAAGGAAAACTGCAGTGGGCTCCTCTGCAAAAATCTGCAGCTGATATCGACACTGAAAGAAGAGGACCAGAATCTTCAGTGGAGAAAACAGGTTTAGAGACAGAAAAGTCATGCCTTATGGACTATGTCCTCTGAGTATAATTGTATCCTGAATTGATTAAAGCTTCTTGGTCAATAACAAAATGCTTTGTGAATCAAGAATTCCCACTTTAGCTTGAATTTACCAGAACTGGTAATGCTGGCCTCCACTTACTGATGGAGATATTTAAGATTAAAACAACCCCCCCCCAGAATCACCACCATCACCAGATTCATTGATAATTGATCGGTCTGACTAATTAACCTGTTTACTCTCTTGTTGTTGGGCGACATGACAGATCAGATTAACAACCTCAGTGTGGATCAGGTGGGAGCCACCAAATCAAATCTCACAGAGAGGCCCCTCAAAGCCTGAGGCAACCCTGAGGCTGAGAGAAATGTTCTCACGTAAAGACCATCGTGTGTGTGTGTGTGTGTTGTCAGGTATGCTGTTATACTCAACACTTCAACACTGAGCACTGATGTTCCAGGCAGAATACATGAGTACAAATGATTAACTTTTAATCATTTTATACAAGGCGGGAGTAGAGTACGACATGTTATGTATAAATGTGATGTCTCATAGATCATTTGACCTGGAGTACGTGAGCTACTAGCTAGACTCAGACCTTTGCGATCCACTCTGACTCACCATATTTAACAAAAACAGAGTTTCTGGTTAAAGCGATGCTTCACCCAAACCACAGAAAAACACATGTTCTTACTTATGACAGTATCTGACCATGTAGATAGCAAGGTCTGTGGATTATCTGGGATATTGATTCTGGGAAGTCACTATGTTGTAAAAAATTATATAAATACAGTATATATGCAGACGGGTGACAAATTGAAGAAAAAAACAACATAAAGTGTCTTAGTAAGGTGTTGGGCCACCACTTCAATGTGCCTTGGCATTCACTCTACAAGTCTCTGGAACTCTACTGGAGGGATGAACACCNAGTGACCCTTCCCTCTAAGGGGACAAGTGGACCCAAACCATGCCAGCAAAATGCCCCCCACAGCAGAACAGAGCCTCCGGATCGCCTCACTGTAGGGGTCAGGGATTCCAGTTTTTCCTTTAATTTATCTTTATACCCATCTGCATCTTTTTTTGTGTGAGCGCTACAAAACTAAATTCTGCTTAGCTCCATTGTATTGGGATGGAGGCAGAAATCTCTGAAATGGATCATTCAAAACCTGGACAAATAAAACTAAAAAATCTGCATGTCTAGATCCCACTAGACTTAAATGATGAAGTGTAGTGAGTAAGCTGAGTTGTGGACTTGAGTCAGATGACTTGGACACAAGTCAGACTCCAATTGACTGAACTTGACAAAGTCAAAAAACTCACAACTCAACTTTGACTTTAACACCAGTGACTCATGACATCATTTGGACTTTTGACTTGGAATGACTTGACATGCTCCCAGTACATGTACTCTGAGTCAATCCAACAGCAGCCAATGCATGAGCAGGAGAGAAAGGGGTGCTTGGCAGTAGNAAAAAAAGGACGGTAACATGCAAAACTGACTTGAGACTTGGGACCTATTGGTCTTGACTTGGTACCTCATAGCCAAGACTTGGGACTTACTTGAGACTTCCAAGCAGTGACTTTGTCCCACTTCTGGAGGATGGTATCTCTGATAAAAGAGCGAGGTAATTGCTGACTGGTAATAGCTCTGTTTTGTCATTTTACAAAAAAGAGAATTAACCTCTTGTATTGCTCGTATTAGGCATTAAAAGCAGTTGGTAGTAGCTTGCAGTCTAATAAACCAGCAGTTAGTGGTACCAATCAGCCTCAAAGGGGAAAGCTGTCTGTTTTTAGGGTAGCTCAAGGACAAATGTGGAACATTTTTTTCTAATATTGGTCACGTGCCTGGCAAAGAAAAATATCAGAGTACAATCGTCAAAGGTATCCCTTAAAGGGGCCCTCTGTGTTGGCTGAACTGAGCTAAATTCCACAGACACGTTACCATAAAGACTCCCTGAGGAGTTTTCATCTCTTCTCTCAATCTTAATAACAGACTTCCATGCAGCCCAGTCGTAGTTAGGTCAGACCTGGCTATGGTTTGTCTCTTCTCCTCTCCTCCTCCATCTGCTACTGCAAACCCTCGCCTCTCTCACCAAACACAATTCATTTTTTTGCTGCAATTAGTCTTCCAGGATTGGTACAAAGACTCCTGGTGTTTTGAAGCGAGTCGTGCAACTCCGAGTGCTCCTCATTACGAATCTACTGGTTTATACAGTCTGACAGCCGGGCTTGACTTGCTCTTGAGTTCCCCTGAAGATCAATAATGTCCTGCAGACAGCAACGGTAGGATTACATAAACAGCTCTCATGATGAGGGCCCCATACACAGCATCACAACTCTGTAAGCTTTTGAGACACAGCACCTTTCACACCGAGATATCTGCTTCTTTTACTCTGGAAGCTGTCAGGAGTAGAGGGGCAGCAGGCATGCTAATATATTAGAAGAATCCCTCTGATTCGTATAAAAGTCCTGCTGGCCTGATTGCTCTGGTGTAAACAGTGCTGTCCCCACTCTGCAGATCCAGCCATGCTCCGCTGCCCTGCAGAGAGTCTACACCCTATATGGTAAGCATATTAAAAACACTCAGGATTAGGACCCAAAACAAATTATTCACAGGGACCTCTGTTTATGGAAGTGTCACCGTCTTGAGGTTTCACATTTTTGTGAAGGTTCCTGTCCTCTGCTGGAGCCCAGCTGGACAAAATTTCACTCAAAACATAGGAAAGTGAAACATTAACCTCTGTGGAGAGCGTGCACTTGTGCGTTCGGATTTAGCAGCACATCTCAATGTCATAAATCCCTTATGATCAATATGTCACGTACACAGGATTAAAGTTGACATCCATGAAAACGCCACGCGTTCTTCGGCACCTGTGAGACCTCAGCAGGCCAACAGATGTTGCTCACCATCAGGTTACATCAGCTGTTCTATTTATTAAGCATGCACGTGTGTTTCATTTGTTCAGCATTTTCCAATAATGAGGGGAATTTACTGGCATGCAAACACCTCAGCGCTGGTATAAATCAGACGTGGATATGACGCAGAGCAGAGCGTCGTGACCTTGCTGGGCAGTGGTGAGAGCTACCACTACTACACACACACACACACAGACAGTGTTTGGGTTGATCTGCTAATGTGTTACCCAGCTGGACCCACCCCCACTCTCTTATTATCTACGTCTTGTATAAGTGGCCCTGGAATGTTGCTCTTATCAAAATTTAGTGAGTATCCAAATTCTTTGTGACAGAACAACAATGCTTTTATATATCAGATTCTGCATTTTTTAAACATATTAAAGTTAAATTTTTACCTTTAAATTTTTGTCTTGTAGTTTATTCTGATGACTAACGTTTTTGGCTGTAGAAAATGAGACTATTCCAGTGAAAATTGGTGCAGTCTTTGTGTTGGTTTTAGCCCAGTAATTCTGTGTTACTGTCTGCCACCAGATGGTGCCAAAGTAAGAAATTTTCAAATCTTACACATAATGGCTTTGATAATAAATCAAGCAAATGCATATGCACTTATTATTGTTTATTATGTGCCTTTTAAATAATCTTTGACATGCTTTGAATGTGTTTTTATTAGGTGTTGCCCAGTGATACCCCATATTTCATGCAGAGAAAATGAACTGCGACTGCAGTAGTAGTTTTGGCTGGGCTCATGAAAGGAACGGGTCGGTTTAAAACAAATACACTAATCAGATAAAACTCACACAAATATTCATCAAAGATGAAGTACCATAACTCCAGTGACTCACAGAATAAAAAAAAAATACTAACTCACTAATGGCTGCTGTTGAAAAAATCCTGTTTTGTGTCATAAACCAGATGATCTAATGTTTGAAAATTCAGTGTTTAAAGCAACTCTGTGGAACTTTTCATTTTGTGTTGATTTTGGCGGTCCCTGTGGACAAAGGTGGTAGTGTTTCACCTAATGTCAGGGTTACATGTTCCCTCCGTTTCACTCCCAGCTGCGAGGAGACTACTTCTCCGGGAGGAGAGCAGGCGGCAGCTCCAGAGATGGACCTTCAGTCAGCGGCTGAAGCATCTGGAATTCAGCCAGAGCAAACCCCAGCACTGTTTCGTCTGATATCGCGGAAAACCCCGACCCCGGTGGCAGGCATTAAGAATAACTATTAGAAAGTAATAGAAATAGCCAGTCTTCTTGCTGTTGGTCTTGTTTGCTTATGTAGGTCATAGAGAGACATTGGTATTGAATTGAGACTGTTTCACAACCACTTAAAAACTCCATAGAGCACTTTTAAGTTTAGTTATGTCATTAGAGTTATCAACATCAGACCCCCAATCATAGCATTTCCTTGAATGGGGCTCATGAGACCAAATAAGAAATCAACAGTGATTTTGTTTCTCAATCCCCGACCTTGACCCCAAGTACAATTAGAGTTGGTCAGCCAAGCAGCTCAAAAACTGAAGTTTACTGATGTAACATTATTATTCAGAGAGCTCAGAAGGCTTTATGTTTGCCCACCCAAGCTTTACTATGTAACCCCTGCTGTGGTCATCAGAAAGATTTCCATATTTAAGGCCCAAGCTTGTACCTTCATCTTCAGCCAGAGCCACTCACTGGCCCTCAAACATCAACTTTACTGCATGCTTAAACCTTCATCCAGGAAATGTGTAATTCTCCTTGTAAAGTTGCCTGTGTTACAAACCCTCAACATCCCAATACCGTGGAAAAAAAGCTTAACTTTGTAAAATGTTCCATCTCCACTGCCAGCTCAGTATATGTTAGCATTAGCTCTTTATATGCCTCAAGTGTCTGAATCCTGCTTTGATTTCTCTCTTCACAGACAAAATCAAATGCACGTAAGAGCAGAGTTCACCTGGGCGTTAGCTTTTGTGGACACAGTAACACATGACTGGTTGCATCCATAATGAGTCATACTCTGTTTATAACTCATGACTCGCTCGAGTTCCTTTCGTTTTACCTTTTCATTCAGTGACCCTGCGTTGTCAAAGAGACAGCCTTGACACACCTTGGCCCTTCCTCCTAACGATGTATTTACTCTACAACCTTGACAGAGTAGCCTTATATTTCTTGCCGTAAGCCTCCCTTCATTTGTTATATCTCTACTCTCCCTACTGTCTGAGTGCTGACTGACTGGGTCTCTTGAGTTCCATTTTTGTCTCGCTGCTATTGTAGGCGCTGCACTCATCAAGGTTAGCTCTCTTGACTCTGTCAGCATCTTCTCCAGCTGTTCCTTTGTATCGTTACCATGAACGTCGGCATGAAGGATTTAAACTCCTGTTGACTTCCTGTTGTCCAATGAGCTATGTATGTTTTTTCCCTTATTTTCAAGATGATTCATGATTTCTCTTTTACAGTACATGACATTGAAAGCAAACAGCAGCACCAAATCCAGTTTCCTCTGTTTCTTCTGTTGGTGCTGCTCAGGACTTAAATGCAGACAGTATTTTAATCCTACTGCCACCTGGATTCTTAATTTGGACATGTAACGCGATCTCGCACTTCACCTCTCCTGCAAATTTGTACATGAAAACCTTCAGTGCTATTTGTACAAAACTCAAGCGGATCTGATTATGTTTAATGTGGCAATTATTTCAAGATTACCTCCATTACCAAGAAAAAGCTGTGCCTCCTGCTGTCCGTCTCCAGATGCTACTGATGTCATTAAAGCCACTGTGGCTGGGCTGCACCAACAAGGATTCATTTAATCGAAGCTTAGTTCGTATCAGAGTTTAGCAAAACTAGGTTTAAAATGAATAAATCCAGATTTAAAATTAAGCAGAGCTCTGTTGCACAATTAAAAACTAATCTCCATTTAGTGAAATTTATTGATGTAAACCGAAATTAAATAGAGTTTCATCAATATGGAGATTTTTCAATTAAGATAAAATTAAAATTAAATAAATAAAAAATGCGCATGCTGTCGGGACCTAGTAAGTATAGATGAGGGGGGAAACTTTTGGCTGCTATTTAACAAAACGCTACATTTTTTGCTAGGCAGCTAAAAAGTTAGTTAGTTAGGTTACTCATGATGGCTCGGCAGAGAAGCTCTAATTTCTGTTCAGCTCCACAGTTTCCTTGCTGAACCTTGCTGTATCTTGAGAGAAATTCAGCAGCATCATAGAGCTCAGTTGAGTTGAGTCTGTCCCTTGACTTTCTTCGAGGAACTTGATTATTTTGCTCAATCCATCTCAAAAAGGCAGCCATTTAAAAAGTTAAACCTCCTCAAGTGTAAGTTTAAAGTTAATACTGGATCACATTTTAAATTGGAGTTTTGGTGCAACAGAGTTAAACTTAATCTAGGTTTAGAGATAAAACTAAACTGAGATTTAAGGAGAGGTTTAAATTTCATCTTTCTTTATTCTAAGCTAGTTTTAAAGTTTGGTGCAACGTGATTTAAAGTTAAACCATGATTTAATTAGGTTTAAAAATGAATCCTTGTTGGTGCAACCCAGCCTGTGTGTTTAATTTAAAAATGTTCTACTTTCCCCCCTCGGTGGCTATCAAATAAGATGCAGTGTCAGACAGCAATGCAAGCTAATACCACCCCTCCCATGAAGCTGAAAGCAACACATAGACTGCACCGAATTTTATTTGTCTACAAACTTAAACTTACGCCATTGGAATTATCTGAAAAATCACTTAAATCACTTAAAATTTAAGTAGCTTTAAGTCTGAATGACTTTAACAGTCATCGTTTCATTCTTCTCTTTTTCTTTGTGCTATAAAATATTGATGTACACTCTCCAATGAATACTTCCAAACTGGAATACTTCAATAATCACTGCGTCCTTCTGTCAACAAGAATAATAGAATCATACGTAACATAGAAAAGGTGCATAAAATAGAAAAGGTGGTGGTGATTTCATGGCCAAGATGACTTTCAGGGAATTTTTGCACCTCATACCTGTATTTCAATTTGTAGAAGTCTTCATGTTGTTTGTTAATTGAATGCATATATCTAGATGTGTCTACATATTTAATCAATATTTTCTATGGTGGTAAAGGCTGCCTGTTTACAAATACTGGCTGGATTAACAAAGATCAGTAAAAAAAAATCATAAAAGGAATTCTATAACTGAGTGGTATTCATTTTATCATTTCATCTTCTTTGATTTCTTTAAAATTGCCCTTGGAGGCAACACACAGAGCTGCAAATGGGGAACTGAAGTGCGGGCTATGTTGTCCATGTCATCAGGGACATGGACAGTCCACTTTGATTTGCCAGGTTCACTGCTATGCCACTGGGGTGTCTGTAGTCCTTCAAGAGCTCCATCAGTGCCCTGCAGGAACTAAATGCATCACGCCTGCTCTTCATCTCTTGCTCTGCTGTTGATCCAGGGACTTCAGTGGTCAGTTACTCACAGATGCAAAGTCTCTTTGATGGACAGTATCAAACATTCAGCAACTATCCCCCATATTCCCTGTAATCCATATGAACTATGAACTTTTTTTGAATGGTCCGACACTTTGTTGTTAGTCCTTAAAAGTAAATGTCCCCTTTAACTTTCTTCACACAACTCCCGTACAGGCAGAAAGGTTTTGATGTGCATACTGTACATGATTACAGTAACACCTAATAACCTAATAATTCACCCCAAGAACTTCAAAAAAATGAATGAGATGAATAGTGATTTTTGTTTTTTTTCCTGTTTGTGCCAGCTCTCTGTGTTACTTGCATGCCTGCAGGGTACTGAGCTAAGAAAAGAAAATAGCGGAAAGATACTATCTGTTTTGGGCGGTCAGAATCTGAAATAAATAGGCTTTTTTTAAAATATATTTAAGTGAGACTGATACTGATAAAATACATTCATGACCATTAACATGATTTAGCATGAACCCCTCACATTATGCCAGTTTAGCTCAGGTCTGCATCACAGACGGCAGCCTGATTACAGCATCTGATACGCTGTGGTGCCGAGAAATGTAGTGTGTTGTGTAAAAATGCAGACCGCGTGCTTATGGCGGGCTCAAAGCGGATAGGGACCTTCTTTGCTATAAACTGCATGGTTAATGACGCCAGCGTAGCTCGTGTGGTAGCTGGGCCGCACCAAATCTCCATTCCCAGGGGTAAACGTAATCACGTGGGCAATCATTAAGATTCAGGCTCTGTTGTGATCAAAACTGCGGCGTACACACAAAAAGCTCCCCCTGCCCTTATAAAGCATATTTAGACCATTAGATAAGCCACAACTAACAATTAAGCAGTTGGCTGGCCTTCCCACACACATTTTCCTGAGCCTGGTTCAAATTTTAAACACAATCTTTGCACGGAGCGAGCAAGGGGCTGCCTTATCAAACACTCAAAGTTTTTATAGCTGTTAAAAATGTTGATTCTGTGTAGATCTATGTAGGGAATTAATCCTGTCACACAGTAAACTGTGCAGTTGTTATTGAGTTTCTGTGTGTGCTGTGATTTGAATGTGCATGTGCAGTCCATCTTATCTGAGCCAGATGTTTCCAGGTTGAGGCCATTTTAGTTCATGTGACTTAAAGGGTGTTAAGTAAAGGAAATTGCATCAGCTGTCTTCAGTTTCACAGACAGACTACTGTCACATGTATCCTCAAATTCAGACCAGTAAACAGGAAATAGCTAAAGAGAATAACAAATCATTTAAATGAGCTCCATGAGTTGCCGACAACTAAACAAAGGTATATTCTGTTATTATTACATAACTAACTGGGAAAGATTAATGTTTGAACAAAATAATGTCCAAAGAAACACATTCTGAGTATAAGTTTTCATTTTTGTGAATGTGGCATCTGTTATTTGTAGAGCTCTTTTATGGCTTTGAAGCAGTATAGCATTTTCCCAGACTGCTCCTCTTCTAGGAGCTGTGGTCTACCTGCTGTCCAGCAGCCACCTGCTCTTCCCCCACAGAGCAGCAAAACATCTGGGACCTGGAGAGACTTGGCTGCCTGGTGTAAGCCCAGTGAGCAGACACCAAATCATAGAGGGGAGAGGGAGAAAAAATATGGGGAAATAAAGAGGGACTCACAGATGTTGCACTGCAGATTAATGCTAATAATCCTAGTGCAAGGACGGGGGGAAAAAAATGCTCAGTGATCCAGATGTGTGGAGGAAGGAACTCCCAGGGGGAAACTCCTGTCTCCTCTAGAAGGGACGGAGAGGAATAATTCATCCTCTCATGAACGCTGCAGACTCTGCTTGCATTGTGTTCGGGCCAAAGGGTCGCTGTGGGTGTCTAGTGATCAGCCTCAGATAAACCTAGCTGTCACCTCCATCCATCCACTGCCACCTTATCAAAGCAGATGAGGGCAAATTAAAGGAAATGCTTGCCTTTCCAACTTCCAACTTGCCTTTTACCTTTTCAAGAACACAAGCGCAAAAGTGTAATTTTGCACATTAAAATACCACTACCTTTTTGTATGATATATGTATATAAGTAATATAAATATTGTATATAACTAATAAAAAGTAATGTCAGCTCTGTCCTGCTATTTATTGGATTTGGGCCAAAGTTACCTGAAATAACATTAAGTTTGCTAAATACATCGGTTAGTCCTCATGTCCTCATCCTAAAGGCCTTTTCTCATGACGTTAAAAGTGAAATGAGATTTCAAAAATACAAACAATTAAGTAGCGTTATGTAAGCTAAGCAACCAAACAAGGTTATCCATATGTTGGGACAAAATAACTGTCTAAATAATATCTCTACACTGCGTGGTAAGGATGCAAACTTTTGGCCTGGAACATGCAGTTTCAGCTTTCGTCTTTTTAGCACAATGTCATGTACGTAGCCAGTATGTGCAAATTTAAGACTAATTTTGCAGGAAAAACAAATCAGCTGGGAACATTAAAAAGTCAGTCGGGGATAGTGTTGTCAAGTAACTCTTGGAGCTAACGTTAGCCTAATTAACTAGCCAGCTACAGCTCATTAAATCAGCCAGCGACAGTCATTTCACCCGGCAAAATCAGCTTTTGTTGGCTACAAATAAGAAGCCTGTTTTTGTCTACCCCCGTCTGAAATCAAGGACCCATTGTTTCAAAAATGACCAAGAAGTTGTCACTAATATCAGTGTAAACTGCATGTGTGCCGTGTTCGAATGGAAGGCTTGACAGAGGGATTCTGTAGCAACGTTTTAGACAATTCTCGCCACCACCATGATCAAAACACCAAATGTTACTCCAGTAGAATTCCAGAGGCTTGGAGAATATATGAGTGCGTTGGAACATGGAACATGATAAGCCTGCAATTCATATCCCATATACATGATTCTAACAGTATCCAGGTTTTTGAGAGACTTGTGGCGGCCCAACATCTTTTTAGGACACTTTTTGTTGTTTTTTTTTCATTTAATTTGTCACCCATCTGTGTCCAGATGATGGTTGCAGAGGCAAAAAAGCAGACACATCGACAGTATTTCTGCTGCAGCTCCCTCCAGCTAGTCCTCAGGCCAGCTGGGAGATGTAGTCTTTCCACTGAGTCCTGGCTCAGAACCAGGGCCAGAATCCAGCCAGTTGTGCTTGGCATACCGCCAACAAGAGGAGTGGCATCATTCGACACCTCAAATGATCTAATAATGCTTAATAAGACTACAGCTGGTGATCACCATTCAACAGCTTAATGAAAGGTCAGGGAGGAGCATGGCTCAGGTTCCAACACAAACAAATGTAAGTCCTGTTTATTGATCATTTAAATCTGTTCATTATAAGAGGGCAGTGAAGCCATCGCTTGTTCTTGCTTACTCAGAGAAACCTCACCGGGATTACAGATGGCACAAAGTGTAGTTTCTGCTGCTGCCTGAGATGTGTTCATTGGCACCGCAGAGGGCCGTGGTAACACGCTGTAGAGGCAGAAAAGGTTTGTGTTGGATAAGAACCAGCAGAGAGGGTTGCGCAACATAAGGCTGAGCTCACCCTGCGTAAGATCTGGGATGGGGAGGGACAGAGGCAGGAGACAAACCATCAGAGTGACGCTTGGGGAGGAATGGAAGAGAAGGGGAGCCAAGCTGTCCCAGGGGATGACTGGTCCAAATCCTATTCTAATAAAAGGTGATGAGTGGAGTGTAGCTCAGACTTTGTCATAGAGACTTTGTCAGAATAAGCTGAAACCAGGCCTCCAAGTGTGTATACACGTGTCAATGCGTACATGAGAAAAGGAGAGATTGTCAGGAGGTGAAACTGTAACAATGAGCTCATTTTTGGCTCCGTCAGGACAAACTGAGATGAGATAACACACACACATCATATTTCTCTGCGAGGTTGATGTGCTGAGGTCAGCGTCGTTACACTATACAACTGTGTCATCACCACGAAATTCAGGTGTGCGCGCACGCACACTGGTGCCGACTTAGTTCTTTGTAGTTGCATGCCACACATGCTTGCCAGATGCACATACAGTACGCTATAAAGCATACATTTTGCACACCATATGCACTGATGCAAGTGTGCACAGAGGTCATTCAGAGATGCTGAAGTCATTGCACATTATGCACTGCCCAGATATAACACATGTTACAAGTATTATACATAGTTAATGCAGCATCACTAAAGGCAAAAATAACACGGTGCCGCAGTTTGCTCCAGGCTCCTCGGCTCTATTTATCTTATTGCTCAGGTAACCGTTAAATGGAAGAGCAGCAGAGTGAAGTCACGAAGATGAATTCGCTCATCTGCAGCACCCTCTAGTGTACATAAAATGCCATTAGAGCCTATAGCAGGATAAGGGAAAATGCATCAGCTGCTTAATTCAGTGGTAAATCATACATGATAACAAATAGCATTATCAGAATCATTTGAATTACAAGTTTTTTTTCTTATTAAAAAACACATTCAAGACAAGAGGACTGTTAACCATATTAACAAAACACCGAGGATTACTTTCACTTATAACACAGGAGAAGTAGAAAGTGTTTGAGTGTGTACATATTTGAAATAGTGTCTATGTGTGTTTGCATATACAACTATAGCATGGATGGTGAAAAAGGGGCAGGAGGAAATGATAAGTGCTCATAGTGAGTTATAAATTTGTGTTGCAGCAGCTTGGAAACCATTGACCCAAGGGCAGTGGTGGCCTCACCTCAATTTTTCATTATATCATTAAAGCACTATATAATTTCATTATATTTGGCTTGACTTTGTTCTATATTCTGTACACATACATCCTCCCACTGTTTCTCTTTTACCACAGCTGCTGTGTGTATCACAAATTTGGTAAGAAAAGAACTACTAGCCAAAATAATTTAAACTTAAAACTTGAACAAAAATGGCTCTTCCAAGATTTAGACAGAAAAGCATTTGTACTCTTTGAATTCATGCATACTGTGCACTAAGTCCTCTCTGACTGAAATGCAAAAGAATGGTGCAGTATACATTGAGATGCATCTGAACTTGATTGAACCCCTCCAGCACAGACAGACACTTCTGCAGTGAGAGGGATGAGTGTGTGGAGGAGTGCAGACTGCGACCCGGAGCCAAAGTCTGCATTCCACAGCAGTACAGTACAGTCCGGAGAACTGTAGCACATTTATTACAGCAGCTGATGTACAGGAAGCTGCTTGGCTCGTTGCGTACTGTCATCGTGCCAGAGTGTTGGGAATAACTGGCCGAGGCCGCTGAGCAAAAAAGTACATGATATGCTGCCGCAGTCCTAATAAAAACAAGTGAAACTCCTGCACCGTTACTGTCTGGAAAACAAAAGAATTAATCTGTGATATTGAAATTGACGTGGAGCAGCCAGCTGGATGCCAACATATAAATCCAACTGGGATGGGATTTCACAGGAAAGATGATGACTATGAATAACTCGCAGCGTACTGTCATTGTGAGATCAGAGTGCAAAGAGACTCAGTTCACTGTGGATCTAACTTTTCTGGCGGGGGAATCATTAAAACAGTCCCATCGCTTGATTTCCCCTATGGCAGTGTGGCCCTTATACCCAATTGTTTCTCAATTAAATTGAAAGTGTTGCGACATGCAAGTGCAACAGTAAGTAATACAGCTGCATGAAAGCTCAAAGACTGTCAATCAATTATCCCATTAGTGAAAAACTTTACAGAACGGCCCAAACAGGCCTTGTTTGTCTTGTGTGATTATCAACTCAAGCAGACTAGCATGTTCCAAAAGGCCACGAGGACTCATCTAGTCCATTTGAGGCAGCGGTCCACGATAACAAGGCGGATGGGGGGTCCCACCACAACCTCACTGTTACCCAAACCAGCATCTGTTATTTTTTTTGTGCAAAAGCATTAACTTAACAACAGAGCCAGGGTCATCCGCTATTCTCTTTATAGAGAGCAATCACGGGAGGCAAAATGGGCTCATTGAAATAATGAGCAGGCACATACAGCATCTGACACAGACTCACAAGATTTCTCTCCGCTTTGAAGAGAACAAACACATCGGTGAAACTTTAAGCATTCTCTTTATTTCTCTTCCTCAGATATGTTGCGAAAAGAAAACAAATATCATCGCAGACTCCAAAGCACTTCTCGTCTCCAGTGTACAAAACTAATCAGCCTGTGTTACTCGCCCAAGGTCTTCCCATTTTTCATTAGCAATGTTCAGCCCCCACAGTGAGGCAACATGAAAGAGAAAGCAGAGTGCTCAAAAGATGGCTTCGTCTTTGCAATTTATGTCAATCTCGCTTGCTTTAGCGTGTTTACAGAGAGATCAATTCCCAAACTCCAAGGGCCAACATTGTCAAAAATGAATAATTTAATAATGATAACCTTAAACTTTCTGTTTTGCCATAATTGCCTCTGTAATATTCTTCCTGGTTTTTTTTCTGTGCCAAACAGACATGACTGGAATCAAAGTAGTGCTGCTTGTTTATTTCATAGTGGGGACAAAAGCTGTTTTTTTTTAATGGCGTTGACCTTCAGCTGCTAACAGATTTGGAAAGGAGGCTTGCAAAGCTTTTGTCTGTGAAGGCCTGATGTCTTCTAATCTATCCTAATGTCTACACAGTTTTTAAATGGCTTCGCTGGTTGATTTTTAAGCATTTTAAATGAATACAAAGTTCACACAAATTAGTATTCCTCGCCCCCTACTTAGCCCTTTCAGTCAGTCTGCAGCACCAGAGAGGCCAGCAGCCCAGCACCATACCACTCTGTTATACCCATTCCACAACTGAGAACTGTTTAAGATCTTGCATAAGCATTAGGATGTGAATATCTGTGCTCCACATGGCTCATCAATGAATTATGGCCCACTGCTCTCCAAAAGATACCACAGATCTGCTTAGCCGATGAAAAATTACATCAACATCAAAGAAGTCCTCTTAAAAGAGCAAGTTTAGAAGAATTAATATTTGATAATGCTGAAATCCTGCATAAGTACACAGGCAATGAGTGCCTGATAATCTCTTAAGAATATTAAAAGCCCTAATATGCCATATTTACTGATATTAAGGATTAAAACAGCATATAATATGCGTTTAAAAATCGTTTTGCATATCAAAATACAATTTGTGAGCAGTGATTTAATGGTAGTTAATAAGACTCATTTCAAAAGGCCTACTAGGAATGGACACAGCAGGCTTACCTCTGCCACCTTGTGGTGATTTTATACTAATGCAGGGATGAAGGGGAGCAGGGGTGTTCATCACATTATTATATCATCATTATCTTATTATATACTTGATGTGGTGAATGTTACAGTTACAGTGATCACAATAAGGAGTATTACTCAACCTGTACGATGTCTTCTGTGGCTCTGGTGGAGCTTTGTCAAGTCTACAAAACAAACTCGATGATTTCATCACGGTTATTTCAATTTGGGGCTTTGGGCATTTACCAGGTAGCGAGACACATACTAAGAATCAAAAAAATCAGTCAATCAATCACTTTTTTCTTAAAATCTGTCTCTGAGTCCTCTGACTTTTTGAAAGCCTAAGCACTAGCTGGAGAACCACTTCAAGAACTTGTGAATTTATTCTGATTATTAGCGTGTGGTGATTAGCATGTGATTACTAACAGCTATATATTGATTCAAAAAAGTTTTAAACCAAATTATTGTATAAGCAAAGTTACAAGCAAGAATTTTACATACTTTCTCTTGTCTCACTGAAGAATTGTGGTGTCAATTTATCAGTGGTGGAATATAACTACATAAATTATATGTATAATATAAATATAATATTATATATATTAATACAACACTGACAGGATCAATTCTGCTACTTAATGAATACTTTTACTTTTAATACTTTAAATACATTTTGCTGATAATACTTCTGTACTTTTACAGAAGTATAATTTTTAATGGAGGACTTTTACTTATATATATATTTACATCGTGGTATTGCTACTTTTACTTAAGTAAAGGACCTGAATACTTCTTCCACTACTGCAATTCATTAAATATATTGAATAATGGATACTGTTTATATTTATATTTCTACATATGGTTGTTTTCTACAGTGCACTTGTTCTTTGCTGCTTGCTTTTCAGTTTTAGAATCAATTTTAAAACTTCACTGATTAAACTGTCGTCTGCATTAGCTGCATCTTGTGTGCTACAGTATAGTGCAGCGTTGGGCAAAGCTCTTCTGCGTATGGAGACTTAGGAGTCTATGACCACAAAGTTCTTAATAGCAGTCTACAATGAGGTCACATGTACAGTAGAGGTCGCGGGGTTTGTGCAATACACATTTATGCTATGGATTGTGGTAGATGTTATGTTAGATGCGGTAGTTATATGTTACTCGTGTTTTAGGCTTGTGGTTTTGATCTGAATGTCTGTAGTGGATGTATTGTGGATGTTCTGTGCGGCAACTTGGAGTCCAGAACAAATTTCCCCATGGGGACAATGAAGTATATTCTATTCTATTCTATTCTATATTACATGTGTGACAGGTGACTTCATACGCTTTGGGATCACCTGCTTTTGAAAGTCACAGATAAATCATGTTTTTACATTTTTCTGGAGAGACATTATGACATGTCACAGTAGGAAAAGCACGGGTGTAAATAATGTATTAATAAATGTCTGGAAAAAGGGTCATCACTGGTGCTCAGCTGATGGGACTCACGTTTGAACTAAAGCTTAATTTATAATAGAAAAAGTGAATTTAAAATAGCGAAGGGCGGTCAGGTGTTGACCTTGAATTCAAACCGAGGTCTGAAACAGCCTTCATTAGTGAGCCATTTCACCTGTGCAGCTGGAGAGAGACAGGCTATGAATCGCTGCATCTGAGTTAGTGAACTCAGTAATTCCTCTTACTGTCTTGTGCCCTGTGATTTAAACTGGTTCTCTGCCTCTCTTTGTATAGCTTCAGTATAATGATGTAGTTTTCAGTGATGTTCCAACACCATGGCTGGAGGCAGGAGTTTAGTCAGCAGCGTGCAGGATCAAGAAAAAAAAAAGTGAGCCACTGAAAATGGAGAAAAATGGCTTGCAGTACCCCAAGGTAGGAAATAAATTGCAGACGATAACTAGTGAAGCGAGGCACAAACAGCATAATAAATTGTTCGAGATTTTTGCTCTCATTTTGCAGAGCAAAATCAAACTTTGGAGTGCACAGTTGGCAGGCCATTAAAAGAATTACTTCATGCTCTGAAAACAGAGGGCTTGTGTCAATCCCTATATCTCACACAAAAAGACAACGCACTCCTTGGAATTGCTTTGTGTTTTCTGCCATCTAGGTGGGTACGGTGATAAGCTGAGATCAGTGAGGCAAGCACAAATACAGTAAGTGACTTGGAAATAGCTTTGAAAGAAACATATCTCTGTTGAATAAGGAGCTAAACCTAGAGTTAATACACACTGGCGTGGAGTAGATAAATATTTATGCACAAATATTTATGTCTTACAGTTTCTCAATATATCAATATTAATGATTAATGATCTGCATTCCACACATTTAATAATTTAGCAAAAATAAATAAGTCATATTTTGCCCACTCTATAAATATTCAACAGATTTGGAGAAAATTTTAGTTGTCTGCCGAGTATTTCTTGTTGATAATAGCAGTCACTGGAGCAATGTACATTCAAAGATTTGTTAGTTGTTTGCTTAATCCAATCAATATTTCATACGTATATGAATATGAGAATTACCACTCCAATCAACCACTGCAGACGCCACACACAGACCATGCTTCCCTCAATGCGCTCAACAAAGACATACTAATGCTATACACAATAAAAGTATATTATGGTTTGTAATATCTGCTTTTACGTCATTGTGTTTTGTGTAGAATAATAATAATAATAACAGGGTCTACGGTAGCTTTTAGGTGGACTTAAAGTGGAATTATGGCAGCCTCACAGCAATACAATTCAATGCACTGGGCTTCCAGCTTCCAGTCCGTTTAACCTTTGGTAAAAAATCATCTAAACACGATCCAGACATTTTGGATGTCGTTTAATATGGAAGGGACAGAGGATACATTTAAACATCAGTCCATCATTACGGCAATCAGAGATGAGCATGCTTAAAGCTTGCTTTCCTGGATAGTTTGATCATGAATCATGTTAAGTAATGCAAAGAAAATACCAACAACGTCTCCTGACTCACGAGGTTTGAAACGCCTGATAGTTTTTCCTGTGGAATCATGGAAAGAACACTTTGGCAAGAAAACCCATGCAACAGTATTAATAATGCATTTTTTTTCAGCATGCATTCTGCATCATTATTCTACAATTCAAATGCGGGTTAAAGCTCACTGCTTTACTTGTAGGCTACAAGAGCAATTGGACATTAAATATACAACAGCGGCATATTTTCACCAGTGAAACTTTGATTACAACCATTTTGAAATTCAGTTCATGGTCACATAAGACAAGTTTAACCCTTTCTGTCATCAATGCTTGTAGTGCAAGTTCTTGTGACACTGTGGATCACACTGTTGTGGTTTGTTAAACCCAGGAGAGAGCCCAACAGTAGCTACTTTTCCCTTACTTATAATAGATAACTTGGTTCATAAAAATAATACAGTGACAGTCCATTTAGGCTATTAGACTAAGTCTGTGTCTCTGAGCGAGAGAGAGTATCGATTTAATCTTAAATAATGTAATGTAGCATCCAGTTCAAGGCCATGCACCACAACACAAACTTAAAAATTGCTGTGTTGTCACATTCTGTTATCCTCCAGTTTCAAATGTGCTGACATTTGTCGCTTTAGTATTGCAGGTAAGTTATTAAGGTTATTAAATGTACTGTGTCTTCGGACTGGTGGGGAACTAAACTGGACATAAGGGGTCGGTGTGCAGTCGGGGTGACGCTCATTTCTCTACCTCCGCCGTGAACATCCCTCTCCTCGGGACCAGAGTGCAACCTGCGTGATTTTAAAGCAAAATGGCGACAGTCTAAGAGAAGGAAAGGCGAGTAACGGTGTCCAGTGTAATGACAAACTTGAGGACATGAGCCGTCGTCCTGAGGTAGGTGCTCCAGCCCGCTGTACAGTGTGATGTGCGCAGGGATACATTGTAGCCAGGTATGGTCATTAGTCAGCGATGTGTCGCTGTCGTGGGTCGCTGTGAAGATATAAAAATCTGCAGTGACTGATAACTGAAAGGTGTAGCTGGTCTTACCTCTGCTTAAATTGGTTCGCTGTGGTAACATGAAGTGTTTCTTCCAGGATACTGCAGATCCAGTTTTCTGTCTCTGGCTCAGCCTGTGGGCAGGGGAGCTAGCTTACTGTCGCATAGCCTGTCAAAATAAAGTCACAGCTCCTAGAGGTTGCTCTGTGCTATCTGGCTCAATTGTTTCAGTTTCTACTGAAGGACAGTCAATTAATGGCAACTCGGAGGAGAGGTCTTTACTTTGAATTCGAAGGACGAGATAAAGTTCATTGTTACAGAGATTTTTCTTTTTTGGTAGGTTATACAAACCGTTTGATGCAGAGCTACATGGCTGCATAGTAAACTTGGTTCCTCAAGTTTTATAGCTCTAACGGCCCATTAGAAACACATTAGAGTGATGGTGACAGTGAGGCGAATGCAATGTGTGGTTGTGGGGAAATTAGAGACCCACATTGTATGGAAGTTCCTACGAGCCAAAAGTACTGCCAGTGGCTTGAGTTGAAAGTTGAACTCTAATCGACCTGCAAGTCAAGATTAGAACAAGGACAGCAAAACATGACAAGCGTCTAAGCGCATTTAAACATAATGAAAGCTTGGGTTTTGAATGACAAAAAATAAAACAAAAACAACCATGATATGTGTATACATTTACAAAAAAAAATATGTATAAATATATTTTTGCCTCACTCTCTGGTTAGTTCTTTTGCACCTGCTAAGGCAAAGAACTTACTGATTATCATTCGACATCGTGTAATTTCCCAGCACAGCTCCACTAAACTTCTGCCTGACTAAGCCAGTGTCCGAAATCACTTCCTATTTACTATATCGTGCACTGTATTTACCTTCCCCCATTTCATTTGAGTGTCCGAATTCTGAGTGTGGAATTAATCCACTGTACAATCTCATCAAAGGTTCCCACAATGGAATGAAAAAAGCTGTGCCCATTGGATGTACACTGCTTTCTACTTTCTTTCTGCTTTCCGCGAATAATCCCGTATTGTATTGCATTTTATAGATGCGAAAATTACAGTTGCGTGATACTATTCTGGTCAGTAATGACGACAAAATGACGTTGATTAGTAAGTGTCCAAAAATGAGTCCACAATCTCAAGTATAAAAAGCAAAACGCTGTCTAACAGTAGCCCCAGTTTGTGCCTCTTACACCTGCTGGTTGCGTTAGCAATGGCAAGCCATAGACATAAACATAAACATGGCTGCAGAGGCATTTGGTGAAGGACAAAAAATCCCAAACACATCAACGTATCAAGGAGGCGGGTTTATTAAGGGTCGATTGTATTTTACATGGGTTCATAGCAGTGGTTCTGAACTGCAGTACATTAGTTCAAGTTTTCAAGTTCGAGTTGTGTTTGTCACATATAATCATACGGGGTATAATTATAGTGAAATGTGCTCCTTTAATTATGCAGTAAAAATAAGTGTAAAATAGAATAAGAATGAAGAATAGAAATACATAATAAATAATAATGTTAACTATAGTAGTAACTTGAATAATAAAGTAAGTACAAATAAAAATAGTCTGAGGCAGTGTCCTCAATCAGGATCCTTGTGGTCTGAGGGTAGAAGCTCTTCCTGAGCCTCTCAGTTCTGGCCTGGTGTATCCGGTATCTTCTTCTCGACCACAGCAGAGAGAAAACGAAAACAAACATCAGGCCATGCCCTCGTGGATGTAGCACAGCGTGGCCTACCAGGTCAGGTGGCACCTTTGCCCGTTGAGCTCCAGCCGGAGGGCGAAGTTCTCGGCCTGCCCGCAAGTCCTGACGAGCTGCACGATGGTGAAGAACTGCTGGTGGCCGCCACACTTCTCCCGCTTCTCCAGCTCCAGCATGAAGAGGAAGCCGAAGCAGGACTGCATCGTCACCCAGTCCACCACGCCCGGCAGGTTGATGTCCGTGGACAGGAACACAATGTCCTCCCCTGGTTGAATGGCGCTGTCTGGATTTCGTCAAGTTTTGGTGAAACAAAGGACATTACAGTTCCTGATATCCCGTTGGAAACTGATGCGGGCGTGGAGGCCATCCAGTTTATTGTCCAACGCCTGGCTAGGCTCCGATGTTTACGTTTGAAAACCTCGACCAGCCAGGCAGCAGAGTCGGCAGGAGGAGAGTCCACAAAGCCAGAAGTTGACCATTTCCTCTTCTTGACGAGCGACTCGCAGTTAAATGCCGTCACTGTCCAGCACCACTCACAAGAAGCACAAAAATGTAAAGAGCACAAATTTGCAGAGCTAACGGAGAGGCGACTGGAGAGGTCCACGCCCACGCAACGTTACGTAGGAGTTTGATAAAATTTCCTATAGCATCCTTCAGATTCGCCTATTTTCCTGTGGAAATATTATGCACATTGAACAAAACTGAAAGCAAATAACGATGGATCGATTTAACTTACGTTCATTCTTGGGATTGCTGAATGGCACAGATGGTGCGAGTATGTTATTGTTTGTTTTTGTGCTGGCTCCATAGTTTTGTCATTGAAGAACTTCCATAACATTTGATCTGGAGGAGTTTATTTACATTGTGCTGTAAGTGTTATCAGCTCAGGAATGGAGGTTTTATCAAATCTACGTATAGACCTACGTATGTGAGTCCATCACTCCCTTCAGGTGTCTAAGGACGAGCTTTCATAGCTATAAGAAGAAGTCAGTGGCGGCTTAACAGCCTAGTGTAGGTTTTACTACATTAGTATACCACAGAGAGTAAAGGAGTCAACTGCTCGACTAAATAAATCAGATGGTTGAGGCATGTTATCCACAAATTGATTATATGTCACTTGACAAGGTCAAATATTTTAACCAAGATGCCTGAAGTCCCTGAATGCTCAGCATAGCAAACAGTTATGTGTTCTCTGTTGGCCTGGCTGGCTGCTTACACAGCTATAAATGAAGACACCTGGGACTACTTAAATGGGAGTACACTGGCCTGAATTAGCAACTCAGCTGAGGAACAGCTGCAGAGATGAGATATTTTAGTAATCAGGTGGATCTACCCAGAACATTGAGGTCTGCAGAAATATATCAGAGGTGAGGAAATAAGGGCGCCATGTTTTCATGGAATCACATTGACTGAATCACTCTTCGACTCATTAAATCATCTGCATTAAATTAACAACTATCACAGTTGTTTCTGTTGGGGATGAACATATTTAGCTCTTCAGTTTTCTGTTTTCACTCTTACAACATGACAATATAAATGCCAGTTCCCATTAGAGCTGCAACCAAAGATTATTTTTATTATTGTGTTGTGTTGTGAAAAATAGTGAAAAATGCCTGTCACGGTTTCCCATAGGCCAAGATTATGTCAGCAAATGTTTTGTCTGAACAACAGCCAGTTTACTATTAATTAAGACAGAGAAATGCAGCAAATCCACACACATGAGAAGCTGGAACCAGATGCTTAAAATATCACGTAAAGTTATCAAAATAGTTGGAGCTAAATGTTTTGTTGATCGAGTAATTGATTAATTGACAAATCATTTCAGGTCTAGCTTCAATATTGTTTACGTTTTAAACCTTAAGGCGCCACTTTGGTGAAGCATTTTCTGTTTTTGATGTTCATTTTGAGTTTTAAACTAATAAATAAGCAGGAAACATTACTGGCTGGCCCTACTACCTAACTTTTGCTAACAAATTATACTGCTGCTGTAACATACAGTACATACTGTATGGTGGCAATATGACTAGGGCTGTAACTAATGATTGTTTAAATTGTTGATTAGTCTGTTGATTATGTTTTCAGTAGTGAAAAATTAGCCCCAGGTGACGTCTTCAAGTGACTTGTTTCGTCCGATCAACATATTAAATAAACGATTATATGAAACAGAGAAAAAAAGCAGATCCTCACATTTGAGAGGCTGGAACCAGCACATTTCTGAGATTTGTGCTTGATAAATGATTAACTGATGATCAAATATGATTTATTTATTTTATGAGAATTGCATATAATTTTGAATTGATAACATGTTTCAGATGTCCACTACAGGAAATGATCATTACTTCTGTTTGGGGTCTCAGGGACCTCAGCTGTAATACACGATTAAAATACAATAGATTTTCATTTGAGACATTTCATTTGTCGTGACTGGTGTTGACAGCACTTTTTATGCAGCACTGCCCTCCAATCCCAAATAACTCTATTTGGATTTCTGTTATTGGAGTTTTATCACAGTTTGTTCTTAAGAGGTCTAACAGGAAGTTCGACCTGTCTGGGATCTAACCCCAGATACAAGTAATGTCACTATGTGGGATAACATATTGTACATTTTTTTGTCTGTGAATGACTTGTTGGCAAACAAAAGAGATATATATTTGTTATAAAACATTTGGTGTACTAACAGTGCTTTATGGTCATTTCTGTATATTGGTACTTTCATTTAAATAAAATGAAAGTTTTTAGTACAGTTATTTCAATAAAATATGTGAAGAAAGTTGGTTGATTTTACAATTATTATTGTTATTTCTACACATACAGCAGTGGAGTCTAAGACCCCAAACAATTAGGAAGTAGAGCAATGTCAAAAAACACAAATATGAATTTATTCAGTGAATTGATTCAACTAATCATTTCAGCGCTAATCTGACCCTGCTGAAATCACATTTCCTTGTGTCCTTGTGTGGATGTATTTTTCAAGAAATCGTGTCCTCAGCTTTCAGTTATGGATCCCAAGACAGAGTCTGAATTTGGAGGGACAGATTCCCCGAGGCTGGGTGTGTCAGATGTAATCACAAAATCTTATTGAAACCTTTGAAAAGTTTTTTAAAGAAAATCACAGTGATCTGTGTAGTGAGGAGTTTTCAGCTTTATTTACAAAGTAAAAGAACATGTTCTTGCTGTTTGTCTCTCTGTTACAGGTGTGTTTTCTAAGAGCCATGTGGTGGAATCAGTGCTTCAACATGGACTGGTATGTACACATTGACTGGTCCTTTTTTTTTTCCGTTTTATCTTGTTAAATATTCTGCATGATTATTGAGATCTACTTTCTCAAATTTGACAAACGCAGGTGGTATTAGTAGAATATTGTCTCTTATTAGAAGTGATATTATCAGCTCCTGGTTTACGATTCAGACAAGAATCACAACAAGGTGACCTGCCGTGAAGCGACACACATTTATAATTTGTTTCAAATAGCCGCTGAACTGAGATGTATTTGAGCAGGTAAAGCTGAGCTCGAAATGAGTGTTGATTGGGTTTTAATTTAAAAGCAAGAGAGTGTGTGTTGTGTGGAGCCTAATGTTCTTGTTAGTATTATCATTATTATAATCACAGTGGCGGAGCATAAACCTAAAATGTGACCGTCTCTGAAGAGGTGTTATCATTCAGAGGCACAGTTGTGTGTCTCCTTACCGGCTTAACACCTGAAACTGTAGTTCAGATGTGTGAAATGCTCTGAAACTATAGCTGGGTGTGATTACCAGTCAAATTAAATCTGAGATGTCAGTTACATGTGTCAGTGCTTCCACTCCTACGCTTGGCAGGCTGTAGGGAGTGACAAGCTGGCTGTTGATTATTTTCCAGTGTGAAACAGAATCACTGACACACAACTACTGTTTACAATACTCTAGTCTTTGTTTAATTTTATTAAAATGTAAGTCACTATTGTGAATTCGGATGTTGAAATTACCTCATTACCTCACCACATTGAAATTGTACCATCATGGTATAATCATTAAATAAGTAGTTCAAGTATTGCTCAGAGGGGGTATGAGGTAATATACATATATATTTCCTCTGTAATTCTTCCGAATACCTACTAAATAGTTATTCGACCTTATTGTCTCCAACTGTCATGGATAGTTCGGTGCTCGTCATTGTCTAATGTATAGAAGTGAATTTCCACTTAAAAAGATTCATTTTTAATTAGTATTCTAATGATGTTGGCCCTTTAAATGAGGATCTGTATTACAGCTGCTGACTGATTCAGCCTCTACGCTGCCCTACAGACATCACGTTTTTTGAATGACAGAAAATCGTTAATTATTTTGATAACTGATTCATTGTTTGAGTAATTTTTCAAGCAAAAATGATTGTGAAGATTCGCTGCATTTCTTTGTCTTATAATGCCATACTAAACTGAATATCTGTGGGTTTCAGACTGTTGATTGGACAAAAGAAGCAATTTGAAAATGTCATGTTGGGCTCAGGGAAATTGGTATGGACACTCTTTACTATTTTGTGACACTTTAAAGACCGAACAGTTAATCAATTAATCAAAAAAATACAAGGCAGTTATAGGACTCCACCTCCTCATACATTTGGGTTTTTGGAGCCAGCTCATAAAGTCCCCATACTTTTTAAAGCCACATGTTGTATGAGGGAGGATCAGGTTTCAAGCACCTAATTGTAATACACTTAATGCTGGCCACTGGTAGGATTTGTAACAAATAGATTTTTTTAGACATTTCTGTGGTTTTACACATGTTTGCAACTGCATCTAATTTCAACCCTCATACTGTAATTTCAGCTGTCATATTTGTTTGTCTTTTTCCTGCTTACATTTCAGTTCATATTAGTGAACATTCACTGCTGCTGCTGCAGGAGCAAACCGTATGGAGATACGAGAAAGCTTTTGCGTCCTTAATTTGTGACGGCAGCTCAACTGAGAGGGATTTGCAGAAGCGTATTTTGGATGAATTTCCAGGAATGAGGGTTCATTCTCTGGTTCTGATTCTCTGACACATGATGCCGCCTGATTATATAAAAACCCTCAAGCAAGCAGCATCTGAAGGCAGTTTATGTCGTGACAACATCCAAACTTGGATTTCCATTGTTTTTAGTCTCTAGTTTTGGATATTTTTCCTGAATGAATTTACATGTAAATTGAGTGGCACTCTGTCATGGGGGTGACTTCTTCTTGGAGACGAATTTGTTTTAAAGGAGAGACAGATTTCAGCTACTTAAATCTTAGTGACTGGCAGGTGAGATTGTTTTGCTCCATCGAAGGCTGAATGAAGCACCAAGTCACGAGCTGCAGATGTCCACAATCCAGCCTTCTGCTCAGCCCCTGCAGATCAAGCCTCCGATTATCCTGTTTCACTCAGGTTATGGACCATTTCCTCCACTAAGGGGCAGAATATGATCACTGATACTCTTAGTTCTTGCTCAAAGGGATGATACATTGGAAAGCAACATCAGTTAATGTGGCCTGTGTAATCACATTAAATTGAATAGATGATGATAAAAGAAACAATGGATGGGCACAAAGAATAGCTTATTATTTAAAAACTTTTATATACAGGGTTGTCATTGTATGACATCTGAAAGTAGGTAATGTACAAAGGTGAAAATCCATATTAAAAAAGGTCAGAATTACATGGAGTTATGAGTAAAGACTATGTATCATAATAATGATAATTATATCATGGTATTAGTCATTTAGTGCATATGAGGAATAATCTAGTGCACTTCCACTTCCAGTGAGTTATTGTGGTTTTATTCTTTATGCAGCATGACTAAATCTAAATTACCAGACTACCTAAAAATACTTGCCGTTTTTGGTATATTTAAGATCTGATCCAGATGCACCCAAGTCTGCAAGAATGTCAGATCAGTATGGTCTTGTAGTTATCCCTCAGAACATTTCACAAGTCCAAACAACCTCTATCTTTGAGAGTTTGGATTAGCGGGCTTCTATTGTACATGAGCTGTGAGGCAGCTAACCCTTTCTGTGATACCTATCTAAGGTTGAGCTCAGCACTTTCCTCATTAATTTCCCACTTATTCTCAGAGTTGGATGTGATATTTTAGAGATTTGAGCACACGGGGCACAGGTTAGGCGCAATTATGCTGACGGAGGGCTTTTACAGCTATGCTCAATGAAATCTGGAGTATAAGATTATACATGTAGAAAGTTATATAGTGATTAACCTTCATTTCAGTCCCCTCTGTGATCTCTAGGAGGCAAATCCTCCTCCAATCAGCTGCTGTCAGGTATATTTCTCCACCCTGAAAAATGACCTTCAAAATGATAGATCGAGGCATTCCTTTTTCATCTTACGCTTTTGAAGCATTTGTTTGCCTTTTCAGTTAGTTCAAATGCTTCCCAAACTGCTTACCACTTTGATTTCTTCCAGCTGTACGGCCGTGTCGATTCAGAGGTAACTTAAAGGTTCCCCCAGCTAAGTTTGTGACCACTGGTGGCGCTGTGGAGCAATTTTTGATGAGTGGGCCCCTGTTTTGTTTGTATCATGCGCACTGAATGTAAACATAACTTTGTTTACAAGAAAACTCCACAGGGCACCTTTAAGGTGTCATTGTGGTAAGTTATATTACCTTTAATAGAAAATATCAGCCCAAAAGATTTAATTCATTTATTATTAGCTTGCATTGCTGTGTGAATGTAGTGATTTTTTTTTAAGTCTTGCCCCCGATTAACTGATTTTTCACTTGTTTGAGGAAAAACTAATTTCCTCAAATTTTTTGGTTTTATTTGTTCAGGTTTTTGCCGTGGTGTCAACAGCTGCAATGGAGAAAGAAAGTGTTCTCTTAAGTGCTAATGATGTAGAAAAAAATAATGAAATCTCAAATGTCACAGTTCTTAAGCACCATTTAATTAATTAAATGTATTGATGCCATAATTTTCTAGTTATTATGCAAAGATATTTAACACTATTATGGTTTAAATTTATATTATTTCATGTCACGACATTATAATCATCAGTAATCCTTTTCCCTCTAATGCAGCATGATTGATGAAGCTACTTCTATCTAGTGCTAGTTTGTATTTTTTGTGCGTTTGTACATCGTCGCTGCAGAAAAGCAGGCTTTCACAACAATGGCAGTTCCCTCCCTCACTCCTCCAAGAAAGGACATTTTTGAGCCCCTTTGATTTGGCCCGATTTGTTTTGATGTGAGGAGTGAGTGGTTTTTAAAATCTCCTTAACTCCCCAGGCCTGGCCCAGTCTCCCACAGGGCTAATGACCGTAGCCTGGCCCATGTTGAATAATACAGACGCTTGCGAGGTGGAAGTGGGGAGGAGGGCAAGGGGTTAGACATGGGCCCTCCTTCTACAGTATACCTCCATTGATAAGATTGTATTAATTGGTATGAATAGAGAGGGTTTTCTCCCTCTCCTTGTATACATTTACCATTATACTCATTAGCTTCCCGTTGCCTCCCAGCGAGTTTCTCCTTCACATCCCCCGGGGTCTCCTGGGAGGCAATTTGCATCTCTCCATGGTGTCTCTCTGGGGTTATTGAGGAAATATTAGCCCCTTTTCTTCTGTGGCCGACCCTTTGATTTATTTGGAGCTGGAGCTGATAGAGTGGCACTCACATGTTAATGACTGGCGCTGATACAGGCCCCTGGTGCAAGACGACTCATTGATCCGGGTTGAAAAGGTACAATTGACAAGCAGTACTGAATAATCGTCTTACATGCGTCTCTGTGTGTATGTGCGAGTGTGTGTGTGGACCTTGGGAAATGACAAGGGAATCCCACTGCTGTCAAGGCTACTGCACTCAAGCTGTCCACTTTCCCTGATAGAGTTAGATAAATAGGCTTTTGTTGGCCTCTGAATTCCTCGTGACTTTTTGGCAGCCACAGTTTTGGAGTTTTCTCTTCAGAGGCTCGCTTCGTCTTTGTTCACTATAGGCTCTGCTATTCATGTCATCTCTTTGACCCCGTGTGATCATAGTGGTGCTTATTTTAGCGACTTCTAGGCCTCTAAACCCAATCAGAGGCTGCAAACAACACACTTGATCCAGTTACTGTTTGGAGTTGTTTGTCCTGGTTTAATAATAGAATTCAAGGTGACTACTGAGGGCTCACTTTGGTTGCCATTAGTGACTGAGGCCCCTGCTCCCTGCGTCCCCCCCCCCATCCCTGCCGAGGTGCACTCATATTATGTTGTAAAGAAAGATAATGAGAGATTTCATCCTCATACCTGCGATGCTTGACATGCCTCCGAATTTAAGCTCACTGATGTCTGCTCAGCAATGTGGAGCCTGTCCTCAATTTGGAGAGCAGTTTGACACCGACTCCCTTTCATCTGAATGGTCACATGTCTACAGCAAAGCGGCAGCAACAGAGTTTGATATATATATAAATATATATATATATATGTGTATATATATATATATATATATATATATATATATATATATATATCTCAACTGATGAGGAAAGCATCTGAGCATGCCTAATCATAGCAACAACTTCTGTCTAGCGTAGTATTTGTATACTCTCAGTTATATGGTAATAATAACATTTAATAAAAGTCAACATCCTAACTGGCACTAAACAAAAATACCTACCACCGCAATCGCTGCATCTTCTCTGCATACTTATAACAGATTAGAGGTTATGTATATCAATTGTGCAGCTCATGCATATTGTTATGAAGGAGAAATGCAAGAAATGGAAATGTGCCATTTCAACGAGCCGGCACAGCTTGCCAAAAGCGGGCAAGTGGGTAGTGCTTGTGGTGATAGTCGGGTTTGTTTTCCTCTCAGTGTTGGGAGATGAGAAGTCATGTATCTAAACAGAGCAGATATGATGTTTATGAGAGCCATCTGCTTGGCAGCCCTCCTGTGCCCACTGCCCTCCTCAACGTGAGAGCAGCCTCATTAAAACGGTCACATGCCTGAGAAATTTCTAACCGCTGTTTTTTTTTTCTTCTTCCCCCCTTTAAAAGGAGTAGAGTTTAAAACTAACAAAGCCTTGGGAAATCCCCATCAGACATCCCTCCCTTAATCCATTTAATTTTGAAAGGTATTGTTTAAAGCTTTAAAGTTTATATCGTTTAATCCCCCTCCAACACTACGGGCAGCAAATGAGGCCGTGTCAGCAGCTTGAACAGATATAATCTACTCCACACAACAGAAAATCCTCCTTCAAGACAAGGTTGCATGGGTTTCCTGTGAACTCACTGTTTGATGTTTCTACCTGCTATTGAACATGACTTCTGTCTTAACCCAACTGTCACTCGCTCCCTGTCCCCTTTTATCACTCCGAATGTTCTCGCTTCACCTTTTTTCATCAGTAAATCTACCATCACAGCCATTTCACTCACTCCCCTTTTTAGGAGAGAGGGGCAAGGAGAAGTTTGTTGTGGGCAGGTTCGGGGGGATTTTTTGACGTATTTTTTGCCAGTGTTGAACCATGGCCAAAGGACAGGATTGCGAGATTCAGTCTCACCTCAAGACTACCTACTCTTGCCAGTTTAACCCTTGTCCTGTCAGCTGGTCTTTTTCTGGTTTTAGTCTCCACTGCAAGTGCAAGTGTTAATTATGTATGTGCATATGCCTTCCACAGATTTTCTAACGTTGTTTTCTATACTAACATTTTTGTAGTTAAAGTTCGACATTTTGGGAAATACGCTTACTTGCTTTTATTGCGAAGAGTTAAATGAAAAGGTCGATACCATTCTCATATCTGTCCACTAAACATGAAGCTATGGCCAGCAGCTGCTTAGGTTAGCTTAGCATAAAGACTGGAAATAGGGAAACAGCTGGCCTGGCTCTTTTCAAAGTTAACAAAATACACCTACCACAACTTGTCGTTCACATTCATTCATTTTTTTATGCATTAAAGAAACAAGATATGACGTGTAAATTAATGAGCTGTATAGCTGCTGGCTGTGGCTTCATATAAGTGAGCTGAAGTCCTGACGTCACATACGGGCCTCTGTTCCCCTTCTGTAACTCTGCTCTCAATCAGCATTTCTATCATCAGTCTTTGTAAAAAAAAAAAAGAAACATGTTCCTGGGCCTACTATACATATTCGAAAGACAAATTGACATCCACTACAACACTTGCTATTAGAAATGAAAACCTTAACAACGTTTACTTTGTGAGCATACAAACTAATGTCATTGTAACTTGGTATAGTCTTATCTATAATATTCACCAACGCTCTCTTCCAATATAATTATTTCAACTTTTTAGCTGTGATCTCTGCTGTCTAAAAACTCCCATTTGGTCCTCTCTGTCCTGCTGTCATTACAGATATGTCTGAGCTAGTCACGGCCTCTTGACTCACTGGTGGACTTTTGTCAAGCCATGACCTTTAACGCCCGCGATGGTCTAGGGGTTATGGGAAATGGTGTTCATTATAGGCATTATAGGCTAAAAACGGAAATATTAAATAAACAACGACAGTAGATTGTGCTTTTTTCAAATACCATCCTTATTTAGACACATGGGGTGAACCACACAACATACTGTTGAGTCAGGTTATGTTACAAGGCAGGATTTTTAGTTCTTCGCATCGTTACAAACGTCAATCGGATTTTGAATGAGGCTTTTTGTTACTTACGGAAGAGCTTGTCTAAGCGGCTGCTGGCTGTAGCTACATATTCAGCAGACAGACATGAGAGTGCTATCTTCTCATCTAACTCTTGGCAAGAAAGTGAATAAGAGTATTTCCCAAAAATGTCGAACAATTCCTTTAAGTTACCACATCCAGCCGTGCTTATCTGTGAATAATTTCTTAAATCACTTGAATGGACACCAGTATTCTTGTTGTGAAAGCATGCATTAGCATTTAATTTGTTCTTACTATAAAGAACACATTTTTCTTTGCAACATGCCATCTATGGTACTCATATGTTTTCCTTTAGTGTATAATTTGAGTCATATAACTCCAGTATATATTTTCACTCAAGCAGTAAATTATATTGTTTAGTTATCAAAGGCTTTGTGTAATTACATTTGTGCAATTCAGGATGACAGGGCTGATAGTGTCTGCACAAGACGCTGGCATACATAATCACAGCCAAAATCCCATTAGGGAGAATGGAGACCATTATTATGGAAATGACCTTTGGCTGACAAGAATTCAGTGGGATAAAAGAGTATGTAATCCAGACAAAGACATTGTGTGAAGCCACTGTCTTTATTTTCTCCTGTGCAAATTTAAGAAATTTAGGGTGTTTTATGAATCTGTTATTATTGTGTTTTTTAGTTTCACGTTCTTCACTTTGAGGAAAGTGAGATTTGTTTTGTGGCGTATTGCTAATTTCTTCCTGCGTTTCTGCTGTGGGTAGAACTGCAGGGTTAAAATAGCAGAAGAAGAACTTAACAGTGTGCGTTTTTTTTTCGCTGTGGCACCTTTGCTGAGAGAACATACTCACCTTGGGATTACTGGAGTGTCAAGCTGAATCTCTGTCTGTTTGTTTTGAGCCACACTTTGATACTCTCACACTTAAGAAGCAGCTTCATAAATTCACATTGTGTCAAATAAATCAATAGATCCCATTAGCTGAGGAAGTTGTGTAGTGCAGTACTTGAGGGACCGAGGCTCCCCTTGTTTAGACATTTCTCCAGCAAAGGCGATAGCAGAGGAATATAAGGTTGGCTGTTGATCCATACAGACAGCTCCAGCAGTTGAAATGGTTTGGCTGACTGGTCCCAGTTGGTTTTTAGTGCTGTCTCCACTGTGCTGCCAGCCTGGGTCTTCGGTAGAACAGGAAGAAGGAATTTGCTTAGACATTCACTGCCTTACAGCGCCAAACTCTTCTTCCTCAATCTGTTTGTTGCCCTCAGAAGACTTAAAGTTCAGGTATTTAAATTGTTTGCATTAAACAATTTTCTAAGATGAAAACAATGTCACAATGAATATATATTTAGTATATACTGGTACCCACAAATGTTTGGCATTATTTCCTGATAACTCACTCAAACAATTGCCGATTAATTTTCTGTCAGCTGACTAATCAGTTAATCGACTTTTTGTATCAGCTCTTGACTACTACTTTTGTAACTATACTCGCTTTTGTTTTGCATCCCCAAAGAACACGGGAATGTCAAAAAAACAACAAAATGTATATTTAATTAAGTAAATTCTACGTATTTTGAGCCTTTCTATGTATTCAGTCAAATTACAAAAGAAAAAAACCCTTTGAGCCCCAGCACATGTCTGTGCAGAGTCATTTCTGTAATCTACTGTAGGTAGTTGTCAGAGTAACGCTACACCTTAAAAAAACTGCAGGTGCAAAAGCTGCACTACCATACAGTGTACATTAGGTTTAATTTCTATGTTTTCAGTCAGTGTCCATCATCTCTGCATCAATTGGTTGGCTAAAACATTGAAGCCAATTGGCTATAACAAATTCTAGCCTTTTTAGGTGTAAGTCTTGATGTTTCATTCATTCATTTACATGTTTTTTGTGACCACAGAAATCATTATTTTCCTCCTGCTCATCCTCAACTGCTTCTTCTTCTTACTGTGAAGTCTCATCTTCTTCCTCTACTGGATCCTGTTTGTCATTGTCCTCACCTCAAATATTATTATGAACTCCAGCTGTTTTCAACTTCTTCCACAGTCCACGAGTTCCTGCCTCATTCAGCGCCCTGTATCTTGACGTATCATGCATGTTACGTTACATTTATGTAGTAGTTACATTTTTTTCCCCGTACACACGCATCAGGAGCAATTTAGGGTGTGATGTCTTTGCTCAAAGGCCACTTCGACATGTGGGCAGTAGTGGGAGCCAGCAGTTGAACCATCAACTCTACCATTAATGGCTGACCGACTCTACTACCTGAGCTCCCAAGCGCCATGTCATATGAAGTCCCACTGACTAACTTTTGTTTTTAGAGGGTTATATTTCTGTTATGTCTGAACAATTAACTATTACAAGTTATTTTCTAAAAACAAATTGAATATTGGCTTTATTTGCATAATTTTAATCACTTACATCTCTTGTTCTTTCTGCTGTTTTGAAAAGCCAGAGCTCCTTTGTGTCAGTGTTACTACCCAACAAAGGAGTTGTGACTAGAAAGATCAGGACGGCATCTTCACAGAGAAAATAATGACAAAATGACATTGACAGGTCATACAATAATGCTTAACCTTTGCACTCAGTGTCAGTGTGATGGAAGCAGATTGTTGACTTTGGCTTGTCTCTAGTCATTTACACCTGCCGTTATAGAAATACTGCTTTTAAGAACGCACGTAGAATTCCCTCGTGTTATTAAACAAATAATTCTGGCAACATTTTTACTGGCGAATGTTCTGGCATTTCCATGAAATTAGATTGTGCACAGTGGAGAATGACAGAAAGATGAAAGAGAATAGGGTTTGACATGCGCTGAGGTTGGGAGCCAGACTCAAAGCCATACTGATTTGAGTACATGGCATGCTTCCCAGCCCACCAACTATTCGAGCATGCTGCATAAGACCATTTTTTAATTTCATAACTTCAAAGAATATCATTTTTGCTGTTGGTACAAATTAAAGCTTGTATTTGTTGCGTAGTTTATTACATACACCTGTAAAGTCCAACGCAATCCAATACAACAGCCTAATCCTATCTTAATAAAGCTTATCATGTCAGTTTTTGTTTGTTACACAGGTGTTGATTCTCTCTTGGCCTACATTATATTGAGATGTGTTTCTAATGTTTTGTCATCTCATTCACATATAGTACATGGCGGGATCAAAATATGAGAAAAACCACCATTAACCACGACCTCAACCTAAACATTTTAAACTACACAAAGACAGAATTATTTGCAGATGTACCTAATAAACTGGTAATTGTATTGTACCAGATGTTTACAGTATTTTGAGAAACAGAGAAAATTAAATTAAAAAGTCAAGACTGCTCAATACATAACTGTGAGGTGTTATAGTTTGTTTTCTATTGTCTAACAGTAAACAATGATGATGGCGCACCTCCTAAATCTCATTTACCAAACAGAAAACGAGGCAAGTATCTTGGGGAAAATACCAGACAGGGTTAGTAAAAGCTCATAGCAGATTGATCTGTGCATACAGCTTAACTGTATTAAAGCTCATAATCCCTGTAAATATCTTCAGGCAAGGCAAAGTCAGCCTTTTAACATTGACTAAATGAAGTAAATAGAAGCAAATGAATTTTTAAAAATTACATTTCTGTTGAACCCTTGTTCGTTATATATAGAAGCGAGCTGTGTGAGTTGGCTGCTAATGAGGCTTACACATTTTGAACCAAGATATTTTGATGGTTTTGCCACCCTGCCGTTTGGGGGTAACAGTGAAGTTCGCTTTAAATGTAGAGCGTCTGTTCCCCTTTCGAACCTCTAACACCACAACAGATGGGGAGAATATGGAGCTCGGAAGGTTTTACCTCAGAGGTGGTAACAGTGAAGCCACTCATTAACACTGAATTTACCACTTCGTTAGCAACGCAGCTTCCTGTAGAGAGCGACCAGCCCTGGATGTCAAATCCACTGAGCACACATTTTAAACAAAATCAGCTCTGGACAGCATAGTGTAATCTGTTATAAAACGTAGCATACACATGTTTAATTGTCTGCTGATTATAATCCTATTTAATATCTCAAAACCATCAGTTTAATAGGTTTTCTAAAAAAATATGAAATAAAATTATTTATCATGCCTTAAACTATCCTTAAAAGAATTAGCATGCTCATCCATGTGTATGCGCAAAGGCATACGTTTTCTTTGTGTGGGTCTGTGTTTGTGTTTTAGACAGATTGTGTGCCTCCCAATTTGTCAGGATTCAAGTAACAACAGTCTCATGCTGGGATCTGTGTTGGCACCATCACAGAGTGATAAGACGCAATATGATCTCATTGGAGGTGTACTTTGTTCCCATGGAAATTGGTCAATTTTAGCAGACGACTGAGAACTTTAGGTGGAGAAGCAGGAAGGTTGTATCCCAGAGGTACGCTCACATAATTAAGCATCCTCGCCAGGGTATTCAGGGCTAACAGCAGGGTTTGTTGTGAATAGAGGTGGCGAAAGAGGGTGTTGGAAAATCATAATGCGGCACAGAATAATACCACTCTCATTTTATGGAGAATAGCCCAAAAAACTATTTTTTTTTAACAGCACCACTTTATCAGCGTGAATGGAAAAAAAGAACTAGATTGTATTATACCTGTTGTGCAACAGTGTTTCATTTTGTAGTTTACATCTGTATTATTTCTTTCAGCAAATTGTCTTGGATGGCTGAATACTGCACTTGTAAGACATTTCTTGTTATGCTTGGCTTGCTTGAAATGATCAGAAATATAGAATACACTTCATAATTTTGTGATATTCTTTTATATTTCAGAAAGTATTGCTACTATGTCTGTTCTGAAGCCAAATGCACAAGAGGACAAAGATGTGGAATCTGTGTCTGACAGCCCAGGTCGTACTCAGGAGCCATTACAGAGTCACACATTCTCCCTGAAGAACAATGCTGCAGGTCTGTCCTCAGATGAACACGAAAACCCTTTAAATGGAACCCAGCCGAATCCATTTGTATACAGCAGTGTCCCTGCTGTTCCCCATGCAGGCAATTCATTGCCTTCAGGAGCACTTGTTAATGGACCTGGTTCACACCCCACCTCAGAGGTACACTGTGTCCTGAACAAAGGCACTGTTTTATCCAACAATGTCCTGGATGCCGCGTGGCAAGCGGAGAAGGACACGAGCCCCGAGGTGTTACCACCACCTAGTGAGCTTCAATCAGACGCTTGGAAGAACACAGCGGGGCCCGTCGTAAAAACACTGGCCACACAGCCAGGTGTCAACGCGCCACTGTCTCACTCGAAGGAGAATGAGTCTAAACTGGCCTATTCCACACTGTCAGGTGACAGTGCAGAGCAAATGCACATTAGCCAACCTCTGACAAAACAGACAATGAAAACAAGATCTCGGCGGGACGTAGAATGGTCAGAAAGCTCCTCGGATGATTATGACGATGCTGAAGTAATCAGATGGGATTCAGCAAGAGAGTGCTTCTTGCGCAGTGACAGAAGGCTGGAGACCAACGTGATGCACCAAAGAGACAGGAAGCGCAATACACATGTAAAAAGCATGTCAGACTCTCCAGAAAAGGTTAACAACAGCTTAAATCACACATACAGACGTTTCTGCAGAGGTAATGATGTTGAAAAGGTTGACATTGCCAGCAAAGATGATTCTTTGAGTACACAATCTGATATTAAGTATTCTGTTGTGCCACTGAAAGATCTTTCTAGGAACACAGCTCCAGACTCTGAGCACCATATTTATAGCACAGCACAGGAAGCCTGTAATGAGGAAAATGACCCCGAAGATGAAGACAATTTTAGTCCAAAAGTGGAACAGTTGAAGACAGAACAAGTTGAACAAGATCCACTTTTCTTTTCATGCGCAATATGCAATGTTAATTTCGTGGAAAAAAGACATTTCCATAGACATATGATGTATCATTTAGGCAAGCATAATCAGGTGAACAGTGAGAATGTTTCACAGCCCTTTATATGCAGGGAGTGTGGGCGTTTGTTCTGTGATAGCAACTCCCTCATGAGGCACATCATTATTCACCAAGACAGGCTGGAAAAACTTATGGATGAAATCAAAGGTCTCAAAAACACTGAATTCGAAGACAGGGGCACCACAGTGCAGTGCCCACAGTGTGTATTTGGTTGTAATTGCCCTAAAATCTTTGTCCAGCACGCCAAAACACATGATAATCTAAAGCACTACTACTTCTGTGAGGAGTGTAACTTCATTACACTGACACAGCAGGCACTTGAAGCACACTTACATGTTGCACACCTCAGCACACACCAGCCTCAGTACAGAAAAATGACTCATATTAATGATGCAGAGGAAGCGGACCATGTTCAGTTTCAGCGTAAAATGGGTTTTTTCACTAGCAGAGACAAAGTAGTATTGGAAAGACATTCTGAGCTGGAGCATCAGCGATCACACTATGGTAATTATCAAAAGGTTGCTGACCAGCCCAAAATTGCCGGGTCTAAACCGAATCTGTCTAAGACGACTTTTGGAGAAACAGTCCATTTCCCCCACTGTTCCAGCAAAAAGAGGGACATTTACATTCAAAAGTCCAATGAAAAAACTGTAAATTCCCCTCAGTTTAAGTGCCGTGTCAGCTGCACCAAAAACATGCTTTCACCATCTTTGTGGAGGGTCGACAGGCATGGAAAATTACTCCTACAACCAGTAGATAAATTAGATGTGGCAACTGATCTCACCTGTGTGGAAGAAGACGCTGAAAACAATGACTGCAAGGCTTTTGGCAGCTCAAAGCAGGCAAACTGTCCTGCAACCGCTGATTTTTTACTATCAGCCAGAAATCTTAAATTAGACCAGATGTTCTGTCAGGGTAGCAAGAACGACCGGGCAAGCGGGAGTTTCCAAGCACAAGCAAACCAAAAATCTCCCTCAATGAGAAAAATGTCAACACCCTTGCATAACACTATTGACAATATGAATGGTAATACATCGCCTAGGCTTAGCCAGAGGCTCAAGAAACAGTCTGCAGATAAGGAGTTAGAGAAAGGCTGTGAGGGCAGCAATAACTTCAGTGATGACACCAGTGGAGCTACAGGCAGCGTCTTGGAAAGCAGCAAGAATGAAAGGAACCCGTATGCTCGGAGGTATTTCAGAAAGAGGCAGAGGTTTTCAGCCAAAGACCAAAGCCCTCATGTACTCAAGGATGAAGATGATGGAGATGAAGACTGTAGTGACGTAGAGCAACTTGTGATCAAGGAGGAGTATATCGAAACTACAGTGTGTGATGATTCCCCAGAGTCGCCTAGCACGTCTACAAGTGACAGCTTTGATGTTTTCCCCACGCCAGGAGTAGAACACAAGCCCTGTCCGTACTGCCCTGCCATGTTTGAGTCTGGAGTGGGTCTGTCCAATCACGTGCGAGGGCACCTTCACCGAGTTGGCTTGAGCTATAACGCTCGGCACATGGTTTCGCCAGAGCAAGTGGCATCGCGGGACCATCAGCCACGGATCCGCAGAAGGATCCCCTGTGGCACGAGGAAAATGAGAAAAGGTACGAGTAGTAACTAAAACTTTGGTCCAGACTGAAGTATCTCAAAAACTGGATTGCCATTGTCTAAGTTTGTACAGATATTCATGGTCCCCAGAGAGTGAATTTTATTGACCTTTCCTCCAGTGCCACCACAAAGTTGACATTTATAGTTTTTAGTGAAATCTCTTGACAGCTTCTGTATAGATTGCCATGACATTTATGTTCCCAACAGGATGAACTGTAATAACTTTAGTGATGCCAAAGCTGCAAAACTAAAAACATTCCCATCAGCCTCAGCTGTACTTCGTGTTTAGTGTTAATTGGAAAATGTTAACATGCTAACATGTTCAACAAATATGGTGAACACGGTAAACATTATACCTGCTTATCAGTGCGTTGGTATTGTCATTGTGAGCATGTTAGCACGCTGACATAAGCACTGTAATTTCTTTACTAATGCATGATACTTAAACCCATAATAACGAATTTTTTGGCCACTTAGGGGAAGCAGAAACAAGTTGTGAACACAACCTTGACATCACCTTTATGTTGATATGGCAAACTTGTTAGCAAACACTTGCTTTTTTACACATCCAACAGTTACTCTTTTAGCTCTGTTTTTGGTCTCTACCAACTCTTGA
The DNA here is from genome assembly GCA_003416845.1 of Oplegnathus fasciatus. NCBI lineage: Eukaryota > Metazoa > Chordata > Actinopteri > Centrarchiformes > Oplegnathidae > Oplegnathus > Oplegnathus fasciatus. The sequence goes on along the minus strand of NTHP01000314.1, from coordinate 643,334 downwards.
GGGAAATATCTGGCT